>JAZGLO010001143.1:0-502626 GCA_036873155.1 Biomphalaria sudanica | reverse complement strand
GGAACAAAAAATCCAACTAGTAGGACAGGTTCAGTTCAAAATAATCAAAGAACCGCCATCACAGAGGCACAATAGTGTCTTCTCAACAACAAAACGATGGCTTGCAATAATATAATACAGGTCCTAACAGTCAAAGGACTGTCATCCATGAGACACATTACTGTCTCGTATCCAGACAAAAGTTTGTCTTTTACATACTATACGACCCAAATCTGGTCTTTATAGAGAAAAAAAAACACATACCGGAAAGGATAAGAGACTAAGTAGACATGATATTTACATAAAACAACTTATTAACAACAAATAAAGTCGTTATTGAAAAATACATTCCCATAAAGTGGCACACTCCTCTTGAGTAACACAGTCAGAGCATAACAACAAAACTATTATATAAACATTATGGAGAATTAGTTAACAATAATGTACGTTGGTCAGCTCAAAGGCTCAAGAGGAAGTGGTAATTGTATACAGTTAACAGGGACTTAAATAATGTATTAAAGGGGGCTAACTCTTATTGAAAAAAGTAGCTACCCTTATTGTCCCTCTTGTCACAAGGCCTCACTGCGCTAATAAAACTAATGGCCTAGTAGAGTTTAAGTCTAATTAAAATGCACCACTAGAATAAGCATGAATACACCCACAACGTCATTATATTCTTTCTTGAAGGGACGTCTGTAAATTATAATTATGGGGTTATTCCCATTCTTACAACCTCAAGGTGCCATGTCCTCACCTTCTCCTGGCCATCAATCATAGAACTTGTTCAGAAGTCTACAAGAGAAGAAGGTTACATAAGAGAGGATCAGAAATCTTTTTGGAGTTTAGAAATATCTGAATTTGGAATTGTTTTGTATGTCAAGTAGATCAATTATTATAAGAACATGGTCTCATCAAAATCTACTCTGAACATTTCTGTTGATAGATCTCCTCCCACGCTCGCATTAAAGCTCCTTTCATCCCACACACACTCTCGGGGCTTCACTACGTATTCTTTCCTGCGCACCACACACACACTCTCAGGGCCACACAGTCCAATGTTTCCTGCGCACCACAAACACTCCTCGCGTCCCCAATATGTAATCCTGGCACGTCCAGTTATTCAAAGTTTCCCAAGGCGTTGTGAATTTCTGCAAATCCAGTTCTTTCTTATTTCATCATAACCAGCCGAAGTAATCCAATCAGATAGCGGGGAATCGCGAGCCTCGATCTAACCAAAAACCAAGGGAGACTAACTGCGTTATGTTTCAGGCTTATGTTTCATTGGCTATAGACGTATGCTTTGAATTTTAAATCTTATGTCGCTGCTGCTATTGTCCACCATTCAGCTTGACGATTCGAGGCGACCAGATATTCAATGTACTAATAATATCACTTATTGATTAACACGCTAGCTATAAGTAGATCTAGTGTAACCGAAACTGTTTAGGCGGAAATTCCTAATAGGAACAGACATTGGTTCAAAAAGGTGACTCCAAAAATGAATAATTCTGGGTTGAAATACCTAGAAATGTGTTTATTTGAGATTTGAGGTACAACTTTGTTTTACAAGTTCCAGACGTTACTCCAAAAGCGAAGTCAGGAACTCGTCATCATTTGGGGGGGGGGGGCTTGATCACTTTGGGGGCCCTTGCATTCTGCGAAATATTTAATGTAAAAAAACACTCATTAGAAATCTCGGGGGAATCGACCAATTCTCCCCTTCCCTCCGCACACCCTAGCTACGCCTCAGTCCAGAAGTATAGTTTATTACGTCCGAACAAAGGTCTGAAGGACGTAACAACCCGCCACTGCTCGAGGTCATGGATGAGTTTATAATACTGTTATGACTTTGCCATGCGCACCACCATCCAAGATAGTACAGAAAGAAGGTGCGCACTATCTGGGACTAAACAAGTCGGATGTTGACATGGGAGAGAAAACGATTTCCGCCCAAGGAGAGAGCCACTATGGAGATGCTGTGCTTAAGACAGATGCCCCTTTGTGTTTGTCATGTCTCCGTGTACATAAACGTCTTTGTCTCGTTGAGTTGCGTCCCTTTACTAATTACATTGGTGTCAGAAGTAGGATTATAGGCGACTCAACGAGAGGTGGTAGGATTCTAGCACAATGGCATCTTTGAAACAACTAGACCAACTCTTAGTTAAAGAGCTAAGGCAGGAACTTCGTTACAGACGCCTGAAGCTTGGTGGTAGCAAGGAGGTGCTTACAGCTCGTCTCCTGCAAGCCCTAATTGATGAAGACGAAGATCCGGAGACCTACCTATTTGAAATTGAACCGGAGATTTATGAGCTTATTGGCAAGATAAATGAAGGTATTGATGCAATGTGTGAACAAATTAACAGTATGGGGAACAAGGTAGATAAAATGGTGTCTCAAGTGAAAGAAGGAGTAGACTCGTTGGTAAAGGAGCAGTTGCCTGTAGACTCGTTGGTAAAGAAGTTGCGTGGACAAGACTGTGGTTGCACAAACAGTGGTGACGGAGACGCTGGGGATTGGAGCGCTATCTGTGTCTGTGTTGTGGGCAAGTCTTGTGGCTGTGACTTTCAAGAAGAGAAACGTGACAACGATTGCTGTGATGATCTCAACAAGATGTACCAAATCGAAGGGAAAGAGACACATGAAGAAATTGAAGTCTGTTATGTGCCTGAAGCGTTTGTTCCTGTTGGACCTGTTACCAGTACCTTAACTGAAGTCTGTTATGTGCCTGAAGCGTTTGTTCCTGTTGGACGTGTATTCAGTACCTTAACTGAAGTCTGTTATGTGCCTGAAGCGTTTGTTCCTGTTGGACCTGTTACCAGTATCTCAATGAGCCGGGCAGATCAGACAACGTTGGGTCTGAGTTCAAGCCTGTTGCTATGGACCTTAAAGACCTCTCCCCTTCTGCCGTTGCTCACGAGGGAAATTTAAAGCTTGACAACTGCATCCAGAAGTTTACTATGAACTGTATTTGTGGCGCATCACACATAGAATTTAGATGCCAAGAAAACCACCAACAGGGCTTATGTACTTCTACCATCAACATGGACATTGGCATAGATAAATGTCAATCAAACCACTTTAAATCTGAGCTGTCAAGAAGAAGACATTTTCCACTTAAACCTGAAGATACCTATCTTCTGGACGTGAGACTGTTATCTGAGGATGACTGCGGTGCATTGGACTTTGTTTGCAACGTGGCTGCATGTGAACCTGCAGCTCCCTTGAGAGGCGTCTGTCGGGAAGGTCTGCTGAGACAGCGTGTCCGATCAACGGCTGTGCTGAAGAAAACAGTGCTCGACAATATCTCTTTGTGTGTCAAACGGCCACGTCATCGTCGCAACAACAGCCTGGTCATCTGGAGAAAGATGAAGCGGCATTGTAGGAAAACAATGCTGATGGCTTCGTGGGGAACACGCTCCCTGCTCCCACTGATCGACCTCCACCTGAACTGTCAAACCTCAGCTGCAGTGTTTTTTTTCGGGACGAAAAGTGCTAAGACGGGGGCAATGTTATGACTTGCGCACCGCCATCCAAGATATTTCAGAAAGAAGGTGCGCACTATCTTGCGCACCACCATCCAAGATAGTACAGAAAGAAGGTGCGCACTATCTGGGACTAAACAAGTCGGATGTTGACATGGGAGAGAAAACGATTTCCGCCCAAGGAGAGAGCCAATATGGAGATGCTGTGCTCAAGGCAGATGCCCCTTTGTGTTTGTCATGTCTCCGTGTAAATAGACGTCTTTGTCTCGTTGAGTTGCGTCCCTTCAGTTATTACAATACTATCAAGCACCAACATCATTGTTATTCTTACCAATAAGAGTATAATAATATGTTTGTTTGTTTGTTCAATAGAAGAAATGACATTACTAACAACACATAAGACAAAAAGTCCCAGGTTTACACAACCGTTCACATTAACATTGATCAGAAAATCTCCAAAACTTGACGGTCACGTGGTTGTCCATTGTCCTCTGTTGGAGACGAACAAAGCCGTTGATATTGGGATTCTTACGAAAGGATCATGTCCTTCTTTCCTATAGAAGCCCAAAGGTTCCCAGAAATATGGAAGTTTTTGTTGGTGCGTTTACCTACAAGCTTCAATTCTTATTGTAACTGTTTTTATGTACCACAAAGTGGGCTAATCAACACAACAAATGTGTTGTTGTTGTTTGTTTTTTGCAATCTTACTTTTTTATTCTTGTTAGCAGTTAGCAAGTCAAACATATGAGTAATGTACTAGCATGTAATTTAAAGCAAACGATCATCTGTATTATATTCCCGAAAATTTCAAAACCTATTACGTGACCGCTTTGGGAGGAATGGACGACTTAGTTGATAGGGTTAAACAAGATTTATGGCGCTGAACAAGACACAAGTAATCAATTAATCTGTAGAGAGTAAGTCCTGTTTTGTTTTTAAAGGATAAGTTGATCGCATCAATTTGATCAACCCGTCATTACATAGAATACATTTTAAACAAATGTATCTCTGGGACTGGCAAATGGAAGGATGTGGCTTGATGTGTTGGAAGAAAGGGAAGCTTTATTTTATTTATTCCCCAGAAAAGATGAGATTTTTAAAAATACTTTTTGAAAGGAAACCTCAGCATTTGTGCTTTTCATTTTTAAACTTCTTCATCCTAGGAATCCTTGGACCTCTTTTCTTTGCCTCTTTTGTGGGCTTTTTTTTAATTTTTATTATTATATAGTTTTGTATTTGTTAAGTTCTCATAATCCACTAATATTATATGTGTCATAACCAATTGAAAAGTGAATAACCTAATAATATAATAATGTTAATAGAAAATGCTGTTAATATCAGAGACACACTATGCGAAATTTACCTAAGGTATATGCAGCTGTGTCTGTGGAGCCGACTTTCCAGTACAACATCCAGTTCAAGCATTTAACACTAATTGAACTAATTGAACCAGATTCAAAAATGTAGGGTCAATTTATCATCATACTCAAAATTTACCTTTGTGGCCATTTTTATGTCACTAAAAATAGAAAATTAACAAACTTGTGCATTTTATGTATCACATTTTGTTTTGCATTATAAATTGAACATGTGTGCCAGGTGTGGTGTTTGCAGCTTAAATTTATCAGTTTGTCACTTTACATGAATTTCTTTCAGCGGCCATTTTTAATGTTACTACAAGTAAATACTGATTAAAATTTAGCTGTGGCCCTGTATCACATTATATTTAGCATAAAAAATGAACATCTTTGCCAGGTTTGGTGTTTGTAGCTCAAAGATGCATGATTTGTCAACATAGACCCCCCAACGGGCAGGATTAAAATGTGTTTAATTTGGGGTTCTATATCTTCATGCTAAATAGTTTTTAAAAAGGTTGTTCCTGTCAGTAAAATAAAACAAAGCATTGGTTTAGCCACGCAGTCCTATAACAATAAAAAAATATCTTCAAATTTTTTTTTTAATGAATTTTTTTTTTTTTAAAATTTGTCCTTCTACTTGTAACAAACACACATACACAACTTTTTTAATGTAGATTAAATGTTCCACAAAACAACATAGTGTTTGGCATTTGGTATTCTCCCTTTATCAAATAAATTCCGTTTTATTTTTAATTACACTCTTATTCAAAAACTTTGTTACATTGTTGAACTTTAAATATTTAATCATTTTTGTATAAATTACTTAATCTCCATTTTTTAATTTTTTTAATTTTTACTTTTTCCAAAAGCAAACGAAGCGTATTGTTAGTATCTAAACTGCGTATCTAGACTGTGTATCTAGACAGCGCATCTAGACTGTGTATCTAGACTGTATGTAGAATGTGTATCTAGACTGCGTATCTAGACTGCGTATCTACACTGCATGTGTATACTGCGTATCTAGACTGCTTATCTAGACTGCGTATCTAGACTTCGTATCGAAACTGAGTGTGTAGACTGCGTATCTAGACTGCGTATCTAGACTGAATATCTAAACTACGTGTGTAGACTGCGTATCTAGGCTGTGTATCTAAACTGCGTATCTAGACTGAGTGTCTAGACTGCGTATCTAGACTGCGTATCTAGACTGCGTATCTAGACTGCGTATCTAGACTGAGTGTGTATACTGCGTATTTATACTGTGTATCTACATTTCGTATCTATAAATGCGTATCTAGACTGCTTATCTAGACTGCGTATTTAGACTGCGTATCTAAACTGCGTATCGAAACTGCGTATCGAAACTGCGTGTGTAGTCTTCGTATCTAGACTGCTTATCTAAAGTGCGTATCTAGACTTCGTATCTAGACTGGTGTGTAGACTGTGCAAGTCAATCGCTACAGACACAGAGGTATATTTTATACTGAAGACCACTTTTGCTCATAATAGTGTTGTTGACCCGGTTGGAAGCTTTGTGAAAAGATCATCTGCCATGAGACAACGGACGAACACTAACGCAATCAACAAGAGAGTGGTTTTTTTTTGTTTTGATTTTGTCTTGTCGTCTGCTGCCGTTATAAAACAGACGAGACAGACGTAGAGATACTTTAATTCTGACTAAGTGTCACCTGCACCAGATGACCGCCCCTTTTTATGTAGGTCAGCCGAGGTAAGGAGATTGTAGGCGCTAAATAACAGCAATTTATCAGGGAATGATGAAGGTGTTTTCTTAGGAAGACAAGACTTAAGAAACACTCAAGGTCGTCTCTACCTAAGGTGGGCAAATAAAAAATGAATCATTTGTTTGTGGGTTGTTTTTTTCTTGTTTTTTCCATGTTATCTCTTTAGCTGTTTTTATTGACGTTGCTGCATTGCTTCATTGCATAATTAATGAAAGCAATTATCCATTGTCATCGTTGTTGCGGCTGGTGTCAGCAACAAACCAAGAAAAACATAAGCTGTGTTTATTTTACCTGTTAGGGATGTTCCTTCAGAATTAACCTTCACATTCATTTAGCCTGTTGGACTGTTGGGGCACCACACACGATCCGTGCGATTCGTCGACCGTCTTTCTCCATTCCTCTGTCTTTTGTCTTGGATAGAACCTCTTTCAATGGCAGGCCCGTCCATTCTTTTATGCTGTCTTTTCATCCATATCTCTGTCTGCCTCTTCTTCTCCTTCCTGGTACTGCTTCCTGAAGGAAAGCGTTTGTAAGCCCCGAAGACCTTGTAAAATGGGTATAGAGCTTTAGTATGTATGTATTTTAGTATGATTTTTTTAAAATAAAAGTTAACAGGTCATCGTGTGATCCAATTGTAGATGTAACCTTGTCTTTAATCTTATTCAGTTGAGATGATTACAGCCTATCCTTAATTTCTCGCAGGAAAATGAGGCATGAAGGGCAGGGTTGGAACCTTGGACTATCTAGATGAAAGCCCAGAGCGCAAACCACGCGACCAGGCAGCCTTTTATATTATCTCCCAACCGCTTTACACTCAGCAAGACCAATGAACCAATTCACAAGCGACCTGATTCTTTCTAGCAATGTCCATTTCATTTGGAGCATTTCAACGCCACGGTGCAAAAGTTTACACAAATACAAATTTAATTTTCTATCGATCTCATCGATCTCACTGTAAGCGTAAATTAGGACTACGCTCGCTTCAAAATGTATTTTCTGTCTGGGATATGAGTACAGAAGTTCTTGAGTTAGAAAGATGAACCAAAATTTTAAGTACACTAGCTTAAAGGCAGATGATGTAATGTCATTTAAGGTGAGCAGCTAACGAGGGTTTAATGTGAATAGCTCAATGACCAGCACACTTATCTTACCTTAATATAAGGTATCCATTAGAGTTAGGCGCGCTGAGGAACTCAAGATTCAAACCCAAGACCATTTGGTTCGGATGTCAAGCGCTTTACCACTAAGCCACCACTAGCTAAACATTTGTGTGTAGTGCATTATGTGGCTCGTAGTACGTTAAAAAGTCTTAGATCTACTTATAAAACATATAAGTGACTAATAAAAGGTCTTATTCATGCTGCATAACAAATATACAATTATTAAATACTTGTACTTCTCTCCCCCTGAACTACGCTTTATTTCGGTCTGCGTTTGTGTGTGTTTGTCTTCTGAGTCCCATGACTAGACGATTGCTTCAGATTAAATTCTCCAGAGATTTTTTTTAAAGTCATTTACAATTGTTTCGTTTTTATTAAACTTACTTGCAACGTTACCTAGAAATGAAGTTAGTCACGTGAGATCCGTAGTTATGTCCTTGCTAATTACAATCTCGCTAATTAGGTTCCAACTCGCTGCACTGATTCCCACTGTTTGTTGATCGCAAGATGGCTGCTTCTAATGGCGTCACAGTACGGTGAGTGTGGTTTAATGATTTCTTCGGCCAAGAATGAGTATCAGGAGTATCTCATGTGGAAATATGTGGCCGCAGTGGCGGGGTACGTACAGGTCACTGACATTAAGTACATTAACTATTTAGGAAAAAGATGGTAATTAAACTCTAGCATAGAGTATTGTATTCCTTTTTCCATTGATAAGTCAGAGCTGTGACCTTAGTTATTTTAATGTTATCGAAGTTGCAAGACATTTTTAAACATTTATTTTAAAGATTTATTTGGTAATAGATGTAATTACTTTCTAGCTTTAAGCAAAATATAAAAATACATTTTTTAACTAAGTTTATCTAAGTGAAAGAACCACATTATCACTGCCATATAACTCAATACTTGAAAGTTTAACAAAATCAATTAACTACAATTTACAAGTTACAAATCGGTTATTGTTTTAATTCACGTATTGTTATAGGCTATGAATAATTATGCGAAATTTCAATTTGATCCGAGAATGGAGAATGACAGAAAAAGCGTGCACAGACTTTGTACCGGACAGACAGGCGGAGGGAGTTAATATTAAGCTTTGTAAAACTGATTTCTTATTCATTATGCAGGGATATGTAAACGTAAAGTACTCTTAAACTCGATTTAGATTGAAAGTATTCAAAGATGTCAAAACCATGGCTCTTCCAACATGACCTGACTAAAGTGTGACAGATCTAGGTTAATGGTTTGAAGAGAACGCCTATATAATCAATGCCAGAAAAGATAAAAGAGTGTATTTATAAGAAGGTGATTACAGATAAAGGTCTTAACTATAGTTAATGTGGAGACGCGGGTGGCCGAGCGATGTAAAGCATCCCATCAGCCTTATGTCTCTATATTTCTAACTTTTCCATTACAAGCTAAAATTGTCTCTATATATGTCGTGAACCTAAAAAGCTGCTGGTTTCTGAACCTCCATTGACACATTTTTTAAATAAAGTTTTCTTTTCCTACAAGGTTTAAAGAAAAAAAATTCATCAGTTAGAAAATAGAATTTTGTAAAAGTCAAAAATGTTTCCTAAAATTCAGAATTTTCATTTGTAAATACTTCGACTCAGAACCGAACAGAATGAGACAACATATGTTCCGGAAGCTTAAAGTCCAGACGAGCGAAACCTGCCCTTGTAGAGCATCACCAGAGGATGCTGACAATGTTCTTCAAAGCTGTATACTATATCAAGAGGCCCGAACAAGACTCTGGCCTCAAAACACGCCTATGGAACAAAAGACTATACGGAGAACTGCCACTGGAAACCACTGCGCAGTTCATCTCAGATATAGTAGAACTGATCTGAACCCTTCAACATGTCAAATAAGAACAAAGAAGAAGAAAATTCTTATTTTATTATTAATAAAGAACTAGTCGTTGTGCCTGAAGATTAAGAAAGAAAGAGTGCAGTATTTTACCTGAATACACACATGCAGCTGTATATTGCTATATAAACATGTAAAATAATAATTGTTTTTTACAATCAGTGTGTGTACATGGAAAGCATGGAAATCACATTTCAGAAATTAACTCTCAAAAAAAAAAGTCGCCTAAACGCAGTGACTTCTACAAAAATATTTACACAATTTAGTACTCACCTTATTTATATCTATCTATAAATATATGTAAAGATTCCTAAATTTGATTTTTTAAAATAGTCTAATGGTTTTGTCCTTACGTTGTGACGCTACTGCTGAATCATATGCAGTACTTACTTTCTCTGTATAACATATTTGATTATTTTTTGTTATTTATAATCTACACCCTACATACATGATACACACTTAAAGATATATGAGAATTTTTTTTATTATAAAACCCGATATTATGAATTTAAAAAAAATCTAGTTTGTTTCATTTTGTCTGGTTCCTATCTCTTCACTGCTCCAATTTTTTATTTCTCCGCGCGACGTTTTTTTTTTTCTATAACCTACGGGCTGTGAAGATGTGCGCATGCGTATAGAGCCTCTAGCACCGCTATCACATGATATTTCCCTCATAAAAGATCAAAGTAAACATCCCGGAGAGTCCCCCAATGTATGCGAATTATTTCTAGACTACTTCAAATTGTCTCTCGATTTCCAGTTTTTTATTGAATGATTTTAATCTAGATTTCAACCCTGCTATATATATGGGATTTTTTTTTTCAAAGTTTTTTAGTGTCATACTACGCCCAGGGAATTATTTTTTTGTGTGTGTGTTCATGTATCCAATCCAACTTTATTTACTTCAGTTTATTGCCATCCTTTTTTTTTAACTTCATTCTTTTTTGCTTTCTTCTAAACTCTTTTTTAGAACTTGTTAATATTCTTTCTAAGCCACTAAGATCTAATTTAAAAGCCAACTTTAAAAAAAAACGGATATAATAGAACCGTTCTTTTTTATAGAGTTTTTGTCATTTTCGAAACTTCTCCTTATTTATGTTTATTCGTTGTGTTGTTTTTAAACTGTTTCTAATTGTGAGCAGTCCGAGTAAACAAAAAGGCTGTTTATGATTTTGTGTTGTTTGTACGTCCGTCTGTCATTGAAAATCCGATGTCCTAAAAACGTGTATGGTGCTTGGAATTGGAGCCAGTGTTTTCTGATTGTTTTAAATGAAAGACGCATTCTGGCTTTACAAACATTTGATTCTGGTTTTAATTACATATAATTCTGGTTGTACATATATATATATATATCATTCTGGTTTTACCTACTTATGATTCTGGTTTTTAATAATGATTCTGGTTTTACCTACATATTATTCTGCTTTTATCTATTTGTGATTCTGGATTTTACCTACATATGATTCTGGTTTTACCTACATATGATTCAGTTTTACCTACATATGATTCTGAATTTACATACATTTGATTTTGGTTTTAGCTACTAATGAGTCTGGTATTACATTGCTTTATTTTGGAGTTGTTGTTTTTTTTTACAAAGCTTACATCCACTTACTGTCTGTTTCGTAAAAAAATTAAACGCGTTATATCTGCCAGTATCTCGGATCAAGTTGGAACTTTACACACTTATTTATTGTACCTGACAAAACATGTATCATTTTTTAAAAAAGTCAATTTATTCCTTATAATTATTATTTTTTTGTTTCATAACAACAAGAGAAATTAATATTTCAGATGGAATGTACCTAACAAAACATGAATCAGTAATAAAAAAAATAAGCCAATTAGTCAATTAAATACAGATAATTAATTATTTTGTTAGATATCAAACAGGAAAATAATTAAATTTTCCATCACCCGGTTGTATGGTAATACTTCACTGGCATAAAGACTTTAGACTAAATAGTGTAATTTAAAAAAAAGCATCGCATATCACTCAAACACAGCTACTATCTATTAAATGACTTTTGTCATGAAAAATGTCTTTCTAAAACACACACTATTCTTAAAGACAATCTGCACCAAATAAACTATAATTAGATCTGGACAAAGTGGTCGTCGCTTCTCCATTAGGGCGAACACAGAAATATTGAAACGCTACTTTATCCCACTTATGGTCAACTTTCGGTTGATGTTGCAAGGTCACAGTGGCGTTACTATGAGGGGGGGAGTGGAGTCAAAATTTGAAAATCCCCCCCGGGGCCTCCACTTAAGGGGGTCCCCAAATGAATGTCCGAAATTCGTTTTTAATAATAATAATAATAATCTTTATTGTCCGTATGGAAATTTGTCTTACAAATTGTGCATTACACCCAACAAAAAACATTATAACTATAAGAAACCAAAGTGTACATTCACACCAGACTCACTCATAATTTACATGTGACAAAGTTTATATCAGATTGTTCTTATGTAATGATTTGATTGCCAGGGGAACAAAAGAGTGTTTACATTACATATTACAGCATTATCTAATGTCATGATATGTCGAATGTCAAAATGCAGGGTCCCCTAAAGAGGTCAAGCCCCGCATGCCCCAAATCCATAGCTACACTACTGAAAGGTCATCAGTCGTAACCGAGAATTACACAGATGCCTAATTCATAAAGCGCTGGTTGTGATGAGTGTATGTTTTTCGTGTGTAAATGCTGTTCGTATTGCATATGTATTGTTATTGTTATAGCAGTTACGCTGGCATGGACAATTGTAGTGAAACTACATTTCAATTTGTTTAGACCAGTAACATTATCTAATCTTATCTTAAATTCTACACTAATGCGATATTGAACTGTAAATATGGAGTTCTTCTCCTTCGATAAACTATTTTTTTATATTACTATTTCGTTATGGTCAAAACCGTTCTAAGTTTGTATTTCACTGTGTTCAGAGTATCGTTCTTGACAAAGTTGACAAAAGATGGGAAATTGTAATGAGTATTCTTTGCTGTGAACTCTGCCGTCATGGGGAGACTACCAGGTCAGTTCCGAGTGGCTGGTTATCGTTCTTCCCTAGAGGAATGAAGTCTTGTACTCCCTATCACTCGCTTGTAGTTTGACCTACTGGGAGAAAGGTCTTATCATTTCCATGCTCTGTTTGTAGACGTTTCAACCAGGACTTGAAGTTCAGGAATGCGTGTAGCCAAGGACGCACTGAACACATAATATTTGCTTTTAATAATAATAATTTGGAGATTAAGCGTTTATGGAAGCTATCTAAATAACAATATACCCCAGTGTTATATCAACCGAGAAGATAATGACAACTGACCTCACAGATAAATTCAAGGCCCTTTACATGCCTAAGAAGATTCGCGTTGTCTGTCAGAGGGTGGTACTGCTGCAGATCTGTAACGTCACCAGAACATCTCTCAGTCGAAACTGATAAAGGGATTACAATGAATTGTGGTGGTGTTTTTTTTTAATCCAAACTCGACCCTGGCAGTGCCAGAGAAGGAATGTCCGTTCGTTTATAACATAATAATATCCGTGAGGAAATGTGTTTCAAATACATAACAAAAAAAGAATACATGATTAGAGCTAAGTGTGTACAATAGCTCACAAGCTATACGTTCATATCCCAGTTTCTCTTTAACATTACTTGCAAAAATCTACGACAGTAAGTAACAAACGATTTCATTGCCAAAGGAGCGAAAGAGTTTTTGTGTCTATTATGTTTTTGTGACCGATGTCTTATAAATGTTAAGCTCATGAAGGAGAGGGTGATTTCTCATGCTTCAAATCTTTATAGCTTTCGTAGCAATGTTTTTTTTTTGTTCTAAAATATGTGTCCGCTTTTATCATACTTTAATATGACCTAGTGGTAACGGTGTATTAGTTGAATGTAAGAGATTCGATCCCGAGCAATCAAACTTTATCACCTGGTTCGAATGTCACAAATCCACGTAGAAGAAAGTGTAAATTGATCAGAAGTTAATGAGTTAAAATACTAATAGCTGGCTAATTTGGTAGATCAGGTGTACAAATAGTATGTATTATAAAAGGATAAACGATTTTTGTATTCTTCTCTATTGAAAAACAAATCAAATTTCTAATAAAATCTCTTGAAGCACAGAGCAATTTGTGTTCTTTAGTTGGTAACTTTCGTGTTTCAATAAAACGTCCTTGACATTGTTTAGTTTATCTTTTTTTTTTTTTTTTTTCAAAGTTTTTCCTTAGGTTTCCTTATATTGCACCCACATTTTTCCATATTTTTTTCCTTTCTTTTTCTATGTTGATTTTTTAAAATTTTACATAATGTAACCCGGATCTGAAAAAAAAAAGAAACAAAACATAAAGGAGATTATTTTCTTTGAATTAACCATGAAAATTACTAAGACCTGAGGTGAGGTTAAATCAAAGCCTGAGATGAGGTTAAATCAAAGCCCGAGGTGAAGTTAAATCAAAACTGAATTAAAGTTAAAGCAAAGCCTGAGTTAATGTTGATTCAAAGCCTGGGGTGAAGTTAAATCAAAACTGAAGTAAGGTTAAAGCAAAGCCTGAGTTTATGTTAAATCAAAGCCTAAGGTGAAGTTAGATCAAAATAACTGCTTTTCCCCATTGGCCCCTGTAGAGAAGTCGATTTATCCAAGTTTATCTACACGCCATAACTCAACCATTGTACAGTAGAACGTCGTTTATCCGAACGTTTATTATCCGGAGCGTCAAATATCCGGACCAATTTTTTTTTTTTTTTTTTATCAACCACATGTACTGTGATGCACATATACTGTATGAATACGAAAAATAAGTGATTATTTTCCACAATAAAGGTAAAATTGCGACATTTGTCACCTATTTTGCTAGTTCTTCACGCACGTGTCCCGCATGTGATGATTTTCAATATTCGTATAGTGTCCGGTTGCATATACTGCATGGATCGCTTCGGTTTTCGGTTATCCGAACAATCGCGTATCCGAACGGTGTCCGGTCCCAATTGAGTCGGATAAACGACGTTCTACTGTATTTTGTTCCTCTTTGCACACGTTCCTTAATTTTAAAATGACCCAAAATCTTCGTTTCAAGCGTGTTCACAAGACAACGCAAAAGAGCGGGGAATCTATTGGGAACACCCTTAGAGTGCCGTGTGCAAACAAGCCACACGAAACCTTCCACCAAACGATTAAAAGCAAATGAGTTGGGCAAGTTGGACAAGGGGAGATCAATAAGGTCAGGGAAACTGTTATGGTGCTTCGGACTAGTCGTTTCCAGGCGGCCTTCGAAATAATCAATAAATCTTTTGATTAATTAAAAGAAATTACTCTAAAGAAACGTGAAGGTAAAAGCTTTCATCGAAAAAATGCAAACAATTAAACAAACTTATTGGTGCCTTTTTTTTTTCATCTTTCTTAATTTTTTATATCAAGTCTGAAATATATGACACAAAAATTGGAAGCATTTTATTTTTTAAAAATTACTCTTTGCCAAGGGATACAATCCAGTTAATCTTTGAAAGCTATAAATAAACATGGACCAGTAAATGTAAAACTATTTGACAGTGCTGCTAAAATAATGAAGACATATCTTCGAGACGTATCCAAGCGCACGACGATTCTTTTGTATTTTTAAATCTGTTACCACTCAAAGTCAAATTTGATCAGATTGTGCAGAATAACTGCATTTGTTTGCCCCAGATTTTATGCGATCGCTTTCTTTTCCGGTGATTAATTTTACATTCACGTGGTGGCGCGTGAAAAGAGAAGTCAACTTTCCTGAATCACTTTACCCATATCAATCAATGTCCAGTGTCAGTCTTGTGTCGGTATTTCATGAACGATGGATATATGAGTCTTGTTTTATTTTCATGTTTTATTATGTAGATATATTCAATCGTTGGAATAATGTTTTAGAAATTAGTTTAATCAATGTAAAACTTCAGTTTGAATATCGATTTAGAATTTTTGTTTGGTCGAAGTTATTTTGTTTCAATATTATTATTATCTTATAGTCTGTACATTTGTATTATTTCTTTTTTTATAAACTTATATTTTGCCAATGACTTTAACTTATGCAACAAAATGAGTTTTCAAAACTAATTTACGTGCTTCATGGCCTCTGACTTCAAAGGTTTTCTGCAAATCTCCAACGGTAAATTTGTGTCTTCAGAGTTAACTCTTTCTCTCCTAACTGACAATACCAACGTACATTCCATCAGAATGTGTTAAATAATAACGGAGGGAAAGAGTTAAGGATACTTTAGACACTTCACAGTGGGAAGAGTTAGCATGCTTGTCACACAGACAAACATATATATATGTTTGTATACAAACTGAGTTTTAGAATAGATGGCTTGTGTCTATACAAACCAGGTTTTAGAACAGATAGCATGTTTCTGTGCTTAATAGTTCTTAGAACAAATGGCATGTACCTTTACAAACTTGGTTTAAGAAGAGATGACACTTAGCTACACAAACTGCCTGGTTTGAAAAACAGTTAAAATCTAACTATACAAACTGCCTGGTTTGTTTCTATTTATACAAACTGCCTGGTTTGAGAAACCGATATCATCAATCACTAAATGTGGCTCAACAAAGATGGCTAAGACAGATGTTAGGAGTCAGTTATAGAGATCGGGTCTAAATCAAGGACATGTTCTCCGACAAAATGAATTATGCATAATAAGAGTTGCGATGACATCCTATTAAGTACAACTTGGCGCCACACATTCATGGAGGTCCTTAGAGCAGGTGGGAAGTAGCTTCAGACATTACCAGTGACATATTTTTGTGGAAACAGCTTGACGGCAAACGCGCTGAACAGCGCGGGATGGTCTAAGTCAGTAAGAATAGCACATTAGGTTTTTGAAATAAAATTTTATAATAGCAGGAAAATGCACTGTAGATACCTCAGAATATGCATTTTGTTGGCTTTCAATACCAGAAATAGTGCTTCGCGACAGGGGCTCCGCCCGGCGCTGGGGGAGCTCCCAACGCTCCCCCAGACCTCGTTGTAGGGCACAATAAACGTCTTCCGAAATAATGAAGGGTCAGAATGTAATAAAGAATATGCACACACACACACACACACATACATATATATATATATATAAATATATTTTTAGCGGGGGAGGGGGGAAATCCCCCCCTACGAAAAAAAATTCTGGCTACGCCCATGGATTATCGTCTTCCGATCAATTTGAGTTATGGCAGAAATCCCAGATTTGCCGAATTCCAAAGTATAACTTAAGATTTGTAGAGATTACAAATACTACTGAACTAGAAGCGTTTCGTGTCCGACGGACGTAAACAGTCTCAAGATAAATAAGAAAAAGAAACACATTTGATCAAATATGGAGTTTCGAACTTCCGTTTAAAAACGTGGGTGGGATGCATGGTTGAACTTAAGCTTGGCTTGGCTACCCATGAAGGGTGCTCGCGTTTCGACACCCGACTCGGGCAGAGCTGTGTTTACAGAGAAGCGCGGAAAACCTTCTGCGAGATACTCCCTCCTCCACCACCACCACTGGTCCTCAAATGAGATTGGACCATAGCGCTCTGAGCATGCTATAAGCATGAAAGTAGCTCTACATAAAAGCCATAATTTATTAGTTATTAATAAGAACTAGTATGTTTTTTTTTGTTTTTTTTTCTCTTTATTTCTTAGCCTTTACATGTTTCTGGTGTTCCTTCAGAATCTATAATTTTTACATCCTAGACCAGTGGTTCCCAAACCTTTTCCTTAATGGAACATTTCGCACATTCTGAGTATTTGACGGAACACTTTGCTTATTTTTTTAGAGAGGTTAATTCACGTGGTGGCCTACTATCTAATTATTCCAGTAGTTCGTAGAACACCTATTCAGAACACTAGGGTTCGGCGGAACACAGTTTGGGAAACACTGCCTTAGACAAGCATCACGCAGAACTGAAGGGAATGGCAAAAGGGCAGAGTTTGAATTCGGGACCATCGAGACCTGAATCCAGAGCACATTCCACACAACCAGGCGGTCATCGTCTTTCTCTTTCATTCACCTGGTATTGTGCTCGGTAGAATTGTTTCTAAAAGACTGTTCAATCTTGCATAGTAAAATACCGAGATATTATACAATATACAGATTTTAGACAAAGGCCTACATCTTCGTAAGTCACTTAAGATCCGCTGCAATAATTCATACATTCATTCCAGAAAACATGAGATTAAGATAGGTATTCTTTTATTTAAATATTATAGATGCCATCTCGCTGTAGGTTCATTGGCATGCTAGAACGTGACGAATGAGTGGACTGGACAATTAAAGGATGACCAGCAATACTCCTTGTCTAAATGACACAAAATCACAGCCTAACCCCAGGTCGTCTGCACTGTTTAAGAGCTGAATACGTCATTTCCTTTCGTCTATTCTCTCTCATTCTTTATCTATCTTTTTCTGCCCGCCTCTTTCTGTCTGCCTGTGTCTCTCTGTCTCTCATTTATATAGAAACGAGAAGTTGATGAGCAAAATATGGTTTAAAGTTCTCGCCTCGGTCAGCTGGACAGTCAGAAATCTCTCCTCTTGATGACTGGACACAAATGGACAATCTGGACTGTCCAGCACGCTATGGCCAATATTGATTGTCCACTTCTGTTCTTCAAAACTTCTTTTCTGATTTCTTTGTTTTCTCTCATTCAACGATCTAAGCACTAACAGTCAACCCTCCACTGTCAACCCTCCACTGTCAACCCTCCAATGTCAACCCTCCACAGTCAACCCTCCACTGTCAACCCTCCACTGTCAATCCTCCACAGTCAACCCTCCACTGTTTTCTCTCATTCAACGATCTAAGCACTAACAGTCAACCCTCCACTGTCAACCCTCCACTGTCAACCCTCCACAGTCAACCCTCCACTGTCATCCCGTAACTGCACCGTCTGCGTAGAAAAACAACCGAATATATATTTTAAACGTCAAGTATGACTTCTTGGGTCATTGAAAAGACTAAGAAATGACAAGAAGCTTTAACCAAAGTTCTAGCTCTCCGGTATGCGTTGGTCTTGGGGGTTACTCAGTTTACTAACATTGAGCTAAGAGATTTATTTAAAAAAACAAAAAAGAAGAACATCAATAATGGAGATGAGATTTATCACTGTCTATGTAGATATACATTATAGATAATGGTTTATGTTTCTTTTGAATGCAAAAAGATATGACTACACGACAAGATATGACTACATGACAAAGTACGACTCTACACAAGATATGACTACACGTCAAGGTATATAACTACATGACAAGATATGACTTCATGACAAGATATGACTACACGACAAGATATGACTCTGCACAAGATATGACTCTACACAAGATATGACTACACGACAAGATATGACTACATCACATTAAATTATTACATGACAAGATATGACTACATCACATTAAATTATTACATGACAAGATATGACTACATGACATACAATTACTACATGACAAGATATGACTACATGACATACAATTATTACATGACAAGATATGACTACATGACATACAATTATTACATGACAAGATATGACTACACGACATACAATTATTACATGACAAGATATGACTACATGACATACAATTACTACATGACAAGATATGACTACGTGACCTAAAGGCAGCACGGAAAAACCTTCTCCTCTATCTCAATGTAAAATATGTCAAACAATGGAAAAGAGTTGTTTTTTTTTATATTGGACTCAACTGCCTCATTGAGCTTCATTGTATTGTACGTTGAGCATTTGAATTATTTGAAATTAAGAATATTACGCCTTAGACCAATCGTTCTTCAAACCGTAAGAGGATGACAGCCAGAAGGGAAAGAACTCACGACCACCATTAGGAAAGCTCCGCGCACGAATCACACGACCATGGATAAGCTGTATCGTGCAGTGTGAATCGTTTCTGAAATCACTCGTAGCGAAATAGTGTGTGTCGTTGAAAGGAGAGAACACTTTAATCATCGATTTTAGACTGACACAAGCAAAATACAGAAGAAAAAAAAAATAGTTTCAACAAAAATAGCTTACATGAAGTGTATCAATGAGTTTGGATCAGTCATGGAATTAGATTTGTAATAGATCTAGACTAACAATAATAAATATGTGCGGTTAGACATAATTTTTTTTTTAACCTTTTAGCGCTATTTCATGCTTTTAGCGTTCTCCACTGGACCTGTTGGAAAGGGTTGAGAGGGAACGGTTGGGGGGGGGGGGACAAGGTCCCTGGAAGATCGCTTTTTCAACGTATTGTTTTTTTAAAGCGAGCGACCTGAATTCGAACTTCTGAAGATTCCAATGCCAACACGGTAACCACTCTGCTAGCGAAGAGTCAGTGAACATGGAAGAGTGTAGAGTTATCTCTTGTTTCTATTTCATGTTTGAGCCCACTTAGAAGACAAGCTAAAATAAAGGGGACTAATTCAGCTTATACCTCCTCTTCAGTCAAATACTATTTCTTTCCCTTGTTTGAGATACCAAACGAAATAATTTATTACGAATAGTAATTTACGAATATTACGAATAGTAATAGTGTATTTTTTATTTATCAAGTCAGGTAAAAGAAATGTGCTAAATTTCAGCTTGATCCCAGATTGTGTGTCGGAGAAATAACGTGTACAAACTTTTTGCCATACAGACAGACAGACACACAGACAGAGTGAGTTGATATAAGCTTTGTAATAAATATGGTTGAATTTCAAAACAACAGCGCTGTACATCATACATTATTAGTAAAGGGAGACTGCAGGTTTATTCAACAGCAGCTAAAGAGGAAAAACAAAGGACAACCACGTTCTCAGGTAGTGATCTCCCCTATCAGCAATAGTGTCATCAACACATTTTTTGAACTCGTTTAGGCAATGGGTAGACGAGAGGACCAAGTTCAATGGAAAGCCTGGCCCCTATATCATTGTCGACATGGCTGAACTAGAATCATTTCGTCGCGATATTACGCTTATCCATCAAAAGATAAGATAAGATACTTATAATTGCTCATAACAAATGGAAATCAAATTTGACTACGATTGTGGCGTGGGGGCTGAGCGGATTTTTAATTTCGATATCTTTGGGGCGCCTCTTGAGTCCACATAGCTCTAATGGGTACCTGATATTAGTTGGAAAAAAATTAAAGGCGGTTGGTCGTTGTGCTGGCCACTTGACACCCTTGTTAACCGTGGCCACAGTAACGGATGCCTTTTACATCATCTGCCCTTTAGATCACAAGGTCTGCAAGGGGAACTTTACATATTTTTTTTTTACAATTATTGTCAAGCTCAGCAAAACCATTATATCTAAATTACGTTAGAATATATCTTGTAACCCGGATGTATTGAGGTATGACAAAAACAGCTTTTAATTTCAATTTTATTACCTAAGAATTTAGATCTAGACTTCTACAAATCCTAATTCAGTTACGTCTAGAAAACTTAGAACATAAAGGAAATTGAAATTCCTGTTTTGAGAACTGCCCCAGACTAGTTTGTTTTTTTTAAGTTTAAGGGACGACAGCTGACGGTTGGACTACAGAAGATTGAAAGATGAATGGGGCTGGACTAAAAATGTTTTCAAAATTAAAACAACGAAACGCAATTTTCAACTACACCGCATCCAAGGGTGAAACAATCGAAAGTAGGAAATGACCGTGAACCAATCAATCTTCGCAGGCATGAGTAATACTGGACATGTAATAGGGCTCTTGACTAAATGCATGACGCGTAGGACATAACGTCTGTATTTTATAAGATAAGATAAGATATAACAAGTCAGTTTTTAGTTGGTTAGGGAAATAAGCTTATGAAAATAAATTTGTGAATTTTGAACTTAGTGTTAGGATAAGTTATGACTTGATATTAGTGTTATGACCATGTTACAAGTGAAGTTGGAAATTTGACGAAGTAATAAAATGGTTAAAGAGCTGATAGTGTGTACAAAATGTGTGTACATATTAAAATTTGGTAATTCTGCAGGAGTTCAAGGGCCAGCCATCTTTGTTATTGTTTAGACTGTAATCTTGTATCTTGGGTTTTCTCTCCGATTTGGGTTTTTGTTTGTTTTTATTTTTGAAGCTAATTTAAATAATATGCTAGATCTAACTATACTGGTATCATCTAGTCCTAATAAGTCTATTAATCAGACTCATAATCTAACTGCTAGAACTAGACTAATTACTATATTAATATGACAAGGTTCTTAAAGGCACTTAAAGGCAATAAAGGTCAATTAATTTTTGGTAATAAACTGTGCTGATATTTATTGTAGGCCTAGTTAAATTTAGATTCTCCATATAAGACTAATTCAGAATAGATATAAACAATATTTAACAATTAAATAGAAGACAGGACAATAAGAAACGTATTGTATTGACACCAAGTCAAAATTTAAAGAAAAATAGCATTGCTTTGAAAACACAGAAGTAATGTTAATTCTTGGTATTTTTTAAGGCACTATCTTAGGATTTCTTTGGAACATAAACAATAACAAAATAGTAACAAATATGGCTGCCCCTTGAAATCCTGCAGAATTACCTAAAATTTAAATGATCAGCATATTTCAAGACAGTGTGAATTATTTAAATCACTTACAAAGTCCGCATCACGAATGTATAAAATGAATTTACACAGCAATTGGACCCCACGATGACCTTCTAACCACTGCCAAAATACGTAAACCCAAACTCTATGGCCACATCACAAGGTCCTCAAAGACCTTCCTTCAGGTAACAGTACCAGGAAGAAGAAGAAAAAGAAAGCCAGAGAAACTGATAGGATGATAACATCAAAGAATGGACAGGCCTGTCAGTGAATGAAATCTTATCCAAGGCAAAGTACAGATAGAAATAGAGAAAGACGATTAACAGTTGTTGTATTGTGCCCCAATGGTCCAACAGACTAAACGATAGGTGTGATAGTAAGTGTATGTGTTTTGAGTGGCTGGTAGTGCAGTGTGTGTGCCTGTGTATATGAAATGACCAGTTGACCTTCATAGTACATGGTTGAGTGAACAGCATAGAAAGTGTGTAAGTCAGGACTCTGGGTAAAAGGAGGCGAGAGTAATAACAAGATGTGGGAGTAAAGAGGACTAAATACAATCAATGTATTCATTGAGACTCTTGTTGTTTTAGTGGGTCTATTACAACAGGTGGACGTTAAGACGGTAAGTCGGTAAGACGGTAAGACGGTAAGTCGGTAAGTCGGTAAGACGGTAAGACGGTAAGTCGGTAAGACGGTAAGTCGGTAAGACGGTAAGTCGGTAAGACGGTAAATCGGTAAGTCGGTAAGACGGTAAGACGGTAAGTCGGTAAGACGGTAAGTCGGTAAGTCGGTAAGACGGTAAGTCGGTAAGACGGTAAGACGGTAAGTCGGTAAGACGGTAAGTCGGTAAGTCGGTAAGACGGTAAGACGGTAAGTCGGATTATTTTAATATAAATAAACATCATGTTTCACACTAAAGACTTGATGGGTCACGTCTGAAAGTAGTTTCTGTAGATGTTGTTAGTCCATTCTCCGGACCGCCCGCCTCAAGCTGGGCAGCCCCCAGCCAATAAGGTGCTGTCCCGTCATGCCTGTCTTCCTCGTTTGGGTACACGAGGATAGGACAAAATCTGAAATGCAGGCACAAAACCAATGTACCAGTCGACATGAAGAAAAAAAAGAGGAGCTCCACTCTTAAACTGGGCACGTGGAATGTGCGTACTCTACAAACTGGACTTAATGAAAACCTACCAGACATAGAAGTTGTCTGAAAATATGCAATAATAAACGATGAACTGTCCAGGCTCAAAGTAGACATTGCCGCCCTTCAGAAAACTCGTTTAGCTGACTCTGGATCAATCAAAGAAAAAGACTACTCCTTCTTCTGGCAGGGCAAAGCTGAAAGTGAAGTAAGGGAACATGGCGTTGGTTTTGCAGTTAAGAACACACTGCTGAACACAGTAGAGCTGAAGTGCAACGGTTCAGAAAGACTCCTATCACTACGCCTTAACACATCTATTGGACATGTGACTTTGATATGTGCCTACGCTCCTACTCTGAGTTCCACACCAGAGGCCAAAGATATGTTTTATGACAACCTTTCGTCTGCTCTTAGCGAGATCCCAACCACGGAACAGGTTATCATCCTCGGCGACCTCAATGCACGCGTTGGATCTGATAACTCTGCATGGGACAGTTTTATTGGGCGTTTTGGTGTCGGAAAAGTAAACGAAAACGGACAAAGGCTCCTCGAGGTTTGCACACTACACTCCCTCTGCGTCACTAATACCTATTTCAAGACTAAACCGCAGCACAGAGTATCTTGACGGCACCCTCGCTCCAAACACTGGCACCAACTAGACCTAATCATGGTAAGACAAAAGTGCTTAAAATTTGTCAAGCTTACCAGGTCCTACCACAGTGCATACTGCGACACAGATCACTCCTTGGTATGTTGTAAGATCAATCTTCTCCCCAAAAAAATCCACCATACCAAACAGATTGGATAACCCCAATCGGATGTAAGCAAGATGTGTCACCTTGATCTCCAGATACAGTTTGCGGAATCTTTTGAACGCGAGTATAAAAATATCTCTGAGAATACAGCAACCGAAAAATGGGAACACCTCAAGTCCACCACACAAAAGACTTCCCTGGAAATCTTTGGAAGAAAAATTACAAAACAAAATGATTGGTTCGACTCTAAAGCAGTTATTTTAGCACCTGTCATCAGAGCAAAGAGAGATGCACTCGCTACTTACAAGGCAAAACCTACCCATCGCAACCTGCTAAACCTGAAAGAAGCTAGAGCCAATGCACAGAGGACAGCAAGGATCTGTGCCAATGAATACTGGGTAGAGCTCAGTGAGAGTATTCAGCCCTCCCAAAACAAGACAGCACCTCTGAAATCAACCACTGGGGAAATTATCACAGACAAGTGCCAACAAATGCACAGATGGGTGGAACATTACTCTGAGCTCTACGCCACAACAAGCTCAGTCTCTGACTCAGCCCTTAAAGCCATCATACAACTACCCACAATGAACGAGCTAGATGAAACACCCACCCTTTCAGAGCTCAACAAAGCCATAGACAACATTGCTGCCCGCAAAGCACACGGATGCGATGGTATCCCCCCCAGATCTTCTAAAACAATGCAAAACTACTCTAATCCAACCTCTACACGAACTGCTTTGTAAATGTTGGCAAGAAGGTGCTGTGCCACAAGACCTGCGGGATGCTAAAATCATTACACTGTATAAGAACAAAGGTGACAGAAGCGACTGCAACAATTACATGGGAATCTCCCTCTTAAGTATTGTAGGCAAAGTCTTTGCTCGAGTGATATTTCCCAGGCTACAAAAACTCGCTGATCGGGTCTACCCAGAATCACAATGCGGATTTCGCTCAGGGAGATCCACGATTGACATGATTTTCTCCATCCGCCAACTCCAGGAAAAGTGCAGAGAACAAAGGATGCCTTTATACATTGCGTTTATTGACCTGACAAAGGCCTTCGATCTAATTAGCAGAGATGGCCTCTTTAAAATTTTACAGTTAATAGGCTGCCCACCCAAGCTACTAAATGTAATCATATCTTTCCACCAAAATATGATGGGCACAGTGCAATTCAACGGTGCCAGCTCTGAAAGTTTCAGTATAAACAGCGGAGTTAAACAAGGATGTGTCCTGGCCCCAACCCTCTTTGGAATACTATTTTCACTGCTAATCCACAACGCGTTTGACAAATCCACTGAAGGCATCTATCTCCATTCCAGATTTGATGGCAAACTCCTAAATATTGCCAGACTGAGGGCCAAAACTAAAATCAGAGCCACCCTCGTAAGAGATATGTTATTCGCGGATGACGCAGCGGTAGTGGCACACACACAAGAGGAACTTCAGTCACTAATGTCCCGCTTCTCTCAGGCCTGTAAAGAATATGGCTTGACTATTAGCACGAAGAAAACAAATGTTATGGGACCACCTACTACAGCACCACCCTCCATCCTCATTGACGATAACAAGCTGGACGCCGTAAACGAATTCTGCTATCTGGCATCCACAATTACAGATGACCTGTCCCTAGAAGAGGAGATGAAAAAACGCATAGGGAAGGCTGCGTCGACATTCGCTAGACTCAGACTAAAAGTTTGGGAAAACCATAAGCTAACTACGGTGACCAAAATGGAAGTCTACAAGGCATGCGTTATGAGTACACTGCTGTATGGCAGTGAATCATGGACCACCTACGCAAAGCAAGAGAGAAAACTAAACTCATTCCATTTGAGATGTCTCCGTAGGATCTTGAATGTCACATGGAAAGAAAAAGTGTGCAATACTGAGATCCTTGCGCGATCAGGTATTCCCAGCATCTTTACAGCCCTCAGACAACGCCGTTTGCGCTGGCCATGTTCGCCGGATGGAGGACAAGCGCATCCCGAAAGTCATCCTCTATGGTCAACTCGCGACTGGCACAAGAAAAACTGGTCGCCCCCACCTCCGTTACATAGATGTAATAAAACGTGACCTCAAATCAGTGAACATCAATACTGACAATTGGGAAGACATAGCTCTAGACCGCAACATGTGGCGAGAGACAGTGACAAAGAAAGCTATGGACAGTGAAAGTACATGGGTCTCAGCCCAGGAAGAAAAACGCACAAACCGAAAAACGGCCAGCTCCTCTACCACCGAAGCAAAAGCCAAGGGGACTCTAACTTGCGATATCTGTGGACGGGAGTGTCTCTCCAAAATAGGGCTCCACAGCCACATGAGGAAGTGTGCTCTGAGATGAACCATAGTCGTCCTACGACTGAAGGAGGCCAATGATGATGATGATGACGATGATTCTCCGGACTGTAATACTACGCACGAAGAACATGCCTAAAAGCATCTTTAAAAAATGAATTTCATTATATTCATAATATCAGTGACAAAGTGACAAACTGTTTTATTTTTTAAAGAGTATTCTACTGTAAAAACTGAACAATTTGCAATAGTTATTTTTCATTATTTTTACAAAACCAATTTTTTATTATAGACAAAGAATATTAATGGTAGAAATTGTATCTACTTTTAGATCTACGCTTTCTATAAGTCTAATCCGGAACTAAGTCACGTTAGAATAGTTGCAAACGAAACGTTGCTTCTGATATCAATCGGCTGGACCTTCGCTAAATAAAATCGATGAAGACATTATCACCAACATAGATCAGTGCTTGGATCTCCTTTAGTGTTGTTTGACTTGGGAATAGCCCAAGTAATGTGCGAGGTAGCCTTTGGGTGGACATTACGACAATAGCTCAAGATCTTATATAGGATCAGTCAAAAAACAAATTTTCGAAACAGTTTGCTTGTAATTTAGGGACACCCACATCCATTCAATTCGGTGTTTACTTTAGTATCTGTTACTTCTAAAATAATCTTACAAATATATTTTTTAAAAAAAGCTTGTGAAGGGAATATCGTCGATGTATAAATCTTGTTGCCGAAATACAAAATAAAGGCACATTCCTCGTCCCATATGCTAGGACAAATTTGTACAAATACTCCTTCTTCCCTAGTGCTATTAAAGCATGGAATGGGTTGCCTGAGGTAGCCAGGAAAAAACAGTGACTTGGCAGAATTAAAGTCATTGCTTAATATGCATGACTGAATGCATGACGCGTAGGACGTAATCATCATCTTTTTTGAAGTAACGTCTGTATTATATAAGATAAGAAGATAAGATACATTACTCTTATTCAACAAAGGGGGGGGTGTGGGGGGTTCTAATATTTCTACGTCATCTGCCTATATACAGGTTAAGGTTGATCAAGATCGGTGTTAGTTTCTTTAATTAACAATATTTCAAAATCTTTCAATTTTCATCATACATGAATTATGAAGAAGATAATTAGAGGACGACATATTGAGAGAATGGGCCCTACGATGACCTGCTAGATATTGTAAAAAAAAACAAAAAAAACACTAACTAAAACTCTAAGGTCATATTAAAAGATCTCTGTGCTTGCTAAGACCTTCCTTCAGGGAACAGTACCAGGAAAAAGAAGAGGCAGACGGAGAAAGCGATAGGAAGAAAACATGAAAGAATGGACGGGCCTGCAATAGAAAGACGTTCTATCCAAGGCAAAAGACAGAGAAGAATGGAGAAAAACGGTTGACTAATCTTATGTGGTGCCCCAACGGTTTAACAGACTAAGGAATAGGTCAGGTGATATTGAGGGGCGCAGTGGCTGAATGGTAAAATGCTTGGTTAATATGCATGACTAAATACTTTTTTCAAAGCCTAATACTCATATCTAATAGCATGCCATCTTTTAGAAGAAAGAAATTGAAACTATTTTTGTTCTAAAAAAAAAAAAGAATATTTAACATGCATATCTTGGTTTTAAAAATTAATATTTTTAGTTTGAAGAGGGTAAGGCCCTAGAATAGTGCACTGCCGTAAATTCGAAGCTACATTGATATATTACTAGCATGCTACAAATGGACTCTTCTAAACCACGACAGTCACCAATCGTAAGATTTAACTATTGTCATTAAAATGGGAAAAAAATATAAAACTCGAAATATAGAACATTTTACTGTCAAAACCGCCCTCCCTTAACTTCGGCCCTGCCCAGAACTTATGATAAAAAAAAAAAAAAAGAAAAGTTGCAATAAAACAACCGAACCTGAACTAAAAAAAATTAGGGCATATTTCTTCTTCTATATGCAAAGCATAGATTGTAAAAGCTCTCTTCTTCCCCATTGCATGGAATGGGTTGCCTGAATCAGCCCGGCATACAAATGACTTAGCAGAGTTAAAGTCCCTAATTAACATGCATCGTTCGATTAACACATCGATATGCGTATGAGGTAATTATCTTCTTTTATGAAACAACATACTCATCTATATGCAGCTTAGAATATAACATACGCTGAGATAAGAATTAAAAATAGGATTCCTTCTCTGTAAAATTTAAAATAGATCTGGCTATGTGGTCAGTTTGAGGGATTGAATGATTTGTGATTGTATTTGACCTAGACGGCCACACGAGACATTTCGGCAGGACAGGCTAGTGAGGTACATTTCCGGTGTAGAACGAGTGACGTTCCCTTGATGGGCACGACTGCTACAATTGGACGAATCCTAGTGTGTTAGTGTGCACTAGTGTCCTCTATATCTCTCTCTATATATATATATAAATCGATCGATAGATAGATAGATAGGATATATATATATATATATATATATATATATATATATATAGAAAGATAGATAGATAGATAGATAGATAGATAGATAGATAGATAGATAGATAGATAGATAGATAGAGTGACATGGAGAAAAGGAGTGTGTGAGAAAGAGTGTGTGTGTGTGTGTGGGAAAGACAGAGGGAGGCTGGTAGACATTCTACTCTCAAGTTTACAAATTATCCTTTAACATTCGACATCATTTTACGACGTACAAAACTTTGTTGACGTGTAACTGTAATTCTGAATGTCGCAATACTTGGGCCAATTCTAAAAAGATATTATTGACAAACTCCGCCTTGCTCCACTGGCTTGCTCCACTGGCTTGCTCCACTGGCTTGCTCCACCTATCCCTTTTCGAAAGATGGGCACAGAACTAGTCACCGTAAAATTGGAACTTGGAGATGAAAAACAAGGAGAATGGGGACCACAGAGCAGCAAGCATCCCCCATTTTTGTTGGGGTATACAAAAGTGGGAATAAGAAGTGAATCAGAGAGAGAGAGAGGGGGGGAGGGGTTGGGGGAAGGGAAGAGAGACGGCAAAGCGATAAAAAAAAGAAGTCTTGTAGAAATAGATCTCATTTATTTTAATGTGAAATGGCAGTATTATGACAGAAGAGATATCTCAGAAAGAAGAGATTGCTATTCTGATATGTAGTCGGGAGAACTGGAGCAGGCAGAGTAGTCTAAGTAGTGCCTTGACTTCTTCGTGTGTTTAGCGAAGAATGCCAGATATATCGAATAGTTGCCACACTTTTCGCCAACGATTAACTCAGATATGAAGGCATACATTTATAAAGGATTACATTGACATAAAGGGGAGATTACAAATATCAAACATAAATAATAAAAGAGACAACACGATCACTTAACATCAGTGACGCAGCATTCAACGCTTGAAGGGGTTCGTCGTGCCTGGGTCCATGACAAATAGGGGCTCTATGGGCAGTGTTACCTGTAAAAATTTAATTTTACACAACCTATTTAGTACCCTTTGTGTGAGTATCTTTATTCTCTCTATTGAGGAACAGACAGCGGTTTGTATAGCGTCATTAGACTGTTCCAAACTTTATCGGATTTTAACAGCACAGATTTCGAGCGATTCATTTTGTTCTGTCTTTACTGTGGATGTGTGCGTTAATTATTGTAGTAAAGTACTTACTTATTTAGAAGTCGTGTGTAACCAATCAAACCAAGTTCATAGACAAAAACGACAGTAACAGCAAAAAATGCACACAAAAAACAACCATATAAAACGGTGGCCTAATGCTCGTCAACGAAGCGTGTGGCTGTATGTCAGTATCCTTTATGGGTGACGACCGCGTGAAAAAAGCTGATCTAATTGGGACCTCAAAGAAGGACGGCGCAACATAGACGACCCTCCCTTCCTCCAGAAGCGCTACAATGAACAACTCATTCGCCCTCACTCGGATAGAGGAAAACTAGCTGAAAGCAGATGGCCTCTGAAAGAGACAGAGAGATCTCGAGAAAGTCTCTAGAAATATATTTTGAGGCCAAAAGAAATGTCCAGGCTCGACAAAAACTGGCGCAGACGACAAAAGACCCCCACGAACAAAAAAACAAAACAAATTTGTCTGCATCTGTTGTAGCAAAATATACAGGCCGAAACTGGGTCGGCTTGATCACGAGAAATACTGCACTCATTTTTGGAATCGAGAACAATGTGGATAGAGATTTCTATGAGATACATTTATTCACTGTTTCTTCGCCTTCCTAACAAAATAATGTGTAAATTTATAAATCTATAATTGTCTATTTAGTCTATTTTAATGCGTCTTTGCTGTTTAAGGGTCCTTCTCGTAAATTAGCCATTTGACCTGCAATATTCTTATGAAATTACCTGATTTGTTTTTGTTAATGACCAGCGTTGGGTGCCATCTCTTGCCTTCTCGTAAATTAGCCATTTGACCTGCAATATTCTTATGAAATTATCTGATTTGTTGTTGTTAATGACCAGCGTTGGGTGCAATCTCTTGCTTTCCAAACTCAACATTAACACATACATTTTCTCAATTCAAACACACACACACACACATTCATACATTCTCAAAACTATGACCTGATTGGTTCCTCCATACTTAATGAAACAATCGTTACTGACGACCAAAAAATGCGTTTAAGGAAAACGACTGTAATTTGCTAATTAGAGCAAAGCGTTTAGTCGTAAGTGGTGATGTTCACTTTATAGACCTTGCGATCTATGGATCAGTAGATGGAAAGGCCATCTTCTTCTGTGGCCCTCGGATAACGAGAGTATCATGTGGCCGACACAACGCCTTTCACTCAGAAGCCCTCTAAGGATCCCGAAATAAAAAATTCCAGTCTTCACCAAGATCTGAACCCGGGATTCCCAGGTTCGGAAGCCAAGCGCTTTACCACTCTGCTTCAAAAGTAAGCATATAGTTTATAATTATCTATGCAAACTTAAAACTCAGAAAATTTTCTGGAAAAAAAAACAACAACATAAAGTTCAAATATTAAAAACAAATGTTTAACTGTACAGAATGTTCTCTGCAAACTTCATAACTCAATGATTGCACTAAAGCACTGGATTGAAGTGACATTTACATGAAATTAAGTGCGACTTTTTAATGAAAGTTTGTTCTTACCTTACAGTGTGATTAACGCCCTTTGTAAAATGTCCATAATTGTTAACGCCATTGTTTTATCACTTGCCTATATGTACGTAGAAAAGGTAGATAAAGTCCAGTCGGAAGTAGAACACCCACTTAGACCGAGAGTGTGACGTGCTGGTTAGTGACACTGGCCTATAAACGATCAAAGCGTTCCCATCCCTACGTCACAACCGGGGAAAGAAGCCGTTAGCGCGCGAAGGAATCGAGGGTGCCAATTCCTTCGCGTGTGTGTGTGTGTGGTGTGGGGGAGTGGGGTGGGGTCTACAGAATGGCAAGCAAAGCTTGAGAGAACAGGAAGCTGAAGGGTCGAGGTAGGTGAGGACAGAAACTAGAGATGAACATGTAAATAAATAAACAGGAAAAAAAGGAAGAGCTCAATAACAATAGAGATTTAGTCGATGGCTTTTTAAGTTTATATTTCCTATTTTAGATAGAGAATAGAATTAAAAAATACATCTCACAGACTAATATTTAGACTAGGACTGCTATAAAATGTACAGCACTTGGATATTACTTAGTACTGTAGTTACTAAAAGTTTTTTTTTCATTTTGTTTTACTGGCCAATATAGATATAATAAACTGGGTCTACGTGATATTTTAAAAACAATAGCTGGAAATAAAGGAATCTTAGGGATGTTTATATATAAAGGCAAAACAATAGTCATCTTTTTTTTTTTGGTATGTCCGGTGTACAGGATACAGAAGTCTATATAAGACAAGTGCATTACATTCGTACAATGCATATAGACATGTTTGTACACATTTCAGCATGTAAAAGTTTTGTGATCTTTCAGAAAGGCGTCCATATAATGTTTATTATTGTCTAATTATTATAAAATCTTTCACAATCTTCCCCATTTCATTTTCATTGTTTTGTTTCTTTCACCTCAAGTCTCCTTGACCTTTCACCTCACGACTCATTTCACCTTTCACCTCACGTCTTCTTGACCTTTCACCCCACGACTCATTTCACCTTTCACCTCACGTCTCCTTCAGCTTTCACCTCACGTCTCCTTTCACCTTTCACCTCACGTCTCCTTCACCTTTCACCTCACGTCTCCTTCACCTTTCACCTCACGTCTCCTTCACCTTTCACCTCACGTCTCCTTCACCTTTCCCTTATTCTGATGAACCGAACCGTTGATGACCGTCTTTCTCAATTCCTCTGTTGTTGTTGCTTGTTGTTGTTTGTTATTGTTGTTGTTGTTGTAGCCGTGGATAGAATCTCTTTCAATGCCAGGTCCGTCCATTCTTTAATATTGTCTTCCCGTCACTTTCTCCGTCGGCCTCATTTTCTTTTTGACAATACTTTACAAATTCTTTCATTGGGTCCACATTAAATGCCTGGGTGGATACGGTTCTTGAAAACTATTGTTCTAGAAATTTGGCAGTCAATTTATATCGTTGAAAAAAAAAGGATTATAATCCAATTAGCCGCATTTGGGAAAACTCTGGTTTAACCTTTATCATTTTTAAAATTATAATATAAAAAAAAATATTAATTAGGCTTGAGGTCTAACAATCTATGTCAGCGAGTATTCCTGCATGTATTCTTTAAAGGATTAAATAAATAAATGCATTCCGCACACTTTCTTCTATGTCTGGATCTATACTAAATCTATAGGGTTATCAATAGAATGTATTAACTTTGAGTAGATGTATACAAGGACTTAACCAGGACGCTTTTAAGTTTAGATTTTGTTAACTTAGTTGTAGAGAGGGCTTTGAGAGAGTTGGGGACGAGATAGTTTGTGTGTGTGTGTGTGTTAGAGAGTGAGAGAGAGTACATAGTAGGCCATGGAGGTTCATGTCTTACTGTCGTCAGAAGACTGAACTGGGTCTAGGAGTTGTTAGTCAGCGATCCAACCACTAGACAACGACCTTCACAACCACCCAAAGGCATACAATTAAAATCTATTGTTTTCTTATTAAAACCCCCCAGGCATCATAAGAGCAGTGATACCTGGACGCCCTGTTCTTCAACTTTTCCCAATTCAGTGTTTCGCGTTTTTTTTTCAATATAAAGAATTAGTGGGGAAATATATCGAGGATTTTCCCATATTCGTAGATTTTCAGAAAAATTCTATTAGTATGAAAAAATATATATGAAAAAATCCCCATACTGTATAAAATATAAATATATATATATTTCCAGCATATCATGAACCGCTCCACACCTACTCCAAGTTGAAAACAAAACAAGATTGGTTAACGTCTTACGTATTATCCATGCTCCTGATTGGCTTTGTACAGTTGAGAGAGAGAGAGAAAGAGAGAAAGAGAGAGAGAAAGAGAGAGAGAGAGAAAGAGAGAGAGAGAGAAAGAGAGAGAGAAAGAGAGAGAGAGAGAAAGAGAGAGAGAAAGAGAGAGAGAAAGAGAGAGAGGGAGAAAGAGAGAGAGAGAGAGAAAGAGATAGAGATAGAGAGAGAGAAAGAGAGAGAGAGAGAGAAAGAGATAGAGATAGAGAGAGAGAAAGAGAGAGAGAGGGAGAAAGAGATAGAGATAGAGAGAAAGAGATAGAGATAGAGAAAGAGAGAGAGAAAGAGAGAGAGAAAGAGAGAGAGAAAGAGAGAGAGAGGGAGAAAGAGAGAGAGAGAAAGAGATAGAGATAGAGAGAGAAAGAGAGAGAGAAAGAGAGAGAGAAAGAGAGAGAGAATGAAAGAGAGAGAGAGAGAGAAAGAGAGAGAGAGAGAGAGATAATTATTACTTATAGTAATTATAGCTTTTATACTAGCCCTACTTTCATGCTTATGGCATGCTCAGAGCGCTTTGGTCCAGTGGGGGGGGGGGGGAGGGGATATCTGGGAAAAGTTTTTTCCATGCTGCCTTTAAGCGCTCAGTAAACACAACTCTGCTCGAGTCGGGTGTCGAACCTCGAGCCCCCTTCATAGGTAGCCAAGTCAAGATCAAGCGTACTTAGCCTCTCGACTTATGTGTTCTATTTTTACTGCACTTTGTCTACTGTACTTATGTACAGCATAGTGTCTAGGTTCTAGTAGCATTTTATCCTAAAAACAAGCAGGTTTATGAAGCATTAATATGGTAAGCCGAAAGGTGGTCGACATAACTGAGGGGCCTCACGGAAACGCTTAAAAAAAGACGAGCTTAGGCGCCAACTTGCTTTAGTTGTCATAAAAGAGAGCACCTGTGTACATGCGGCTTTAGAACGAGACAGCTGAATGTCACTTACAAGGGCCGCGGGACACACATTTGAGACCTAAAGAAAATCCGCTGCCGAGGACAGTCGTGGAATGCGAAAAGAAAATCTTAATCGACCACCGGCGGACAATGGTTATGCCTGCGCTGGATGCGACAAAATATGTAGGTCGCAGCTGGGGCTGCGTTGCCACGGGAAATACTGCAATCTTAATTAATCTTCGGATTCGAGGATAAGCCTTATTATTAATATATTGTATAAATACATTTAAAAATATAACGCAGATTTCACTTTTGGACCGGAAAACGAGAATGACGTGCATGGAGATAACTCTTGCAAAAATGTGATTGGTCTAAAAAGTATGTAGTTACATCCCTTTAACATATTTTTAATTTCTAAATATTTTTTAAGAAAACATTTTTTTTTCCAAATTGAAATGACTAGCTTTACTTAGCGGATTTTGGGGTGTGAGTGTGCGTGTATGTGATTGTGTGTTTGTGTGTGCAATAATGTATGCTAGGAAACCAATTGTTATAAACCTCATTCTGAGAATAATTAGCACAAAGCAACGCTGTCATTTTTTACAAAGCTAATATCAACTCACTATGTATGTCTGTCTATCTGTACGCGTTATTTCTACTATACCCATTCTCGGATGAGAAACTTCACACAGTATCTTATTGTACCTATCAAACATGAGTAAATTAACCAAGTATTGGTAATTAAATATTTTGTTTGATATTGAATACGGGAAATAACTTCTATATTGTTGAGGATATAGTAGTAAGTGCGGAGTTCTTTCCCGTATGTAAGCTTTGTTAGTTTTTGTTTGATTGTTTCTTTTTAAAGATTTTTTTTATATTTTGCTTGTTATAAGCTATCTATATTGATAGTGAAAAAAAATTATTAAAGATTGTATAATTCTATATAAACCTGTGATGTTCAGCTTTAAGGCTGACCGATGCTTGCTGGCTAACCCTCACCTTTCTTTTAAGAATCTAAATACATGTTGCTAAGCATCTGGCTCTCAGGGGACACTGTAAGTCATGGCACAACCAACTGAAGAACACGACATTAGTCACAGCGGGATTCTCTTTTACACAGCCAACACTGCACACTTGGCCACACGAAATGCCGAAATGCACAATCACTTAACTCTTTCTCTCCTAAATGGCAACACCATCCTTGATTCGACCTCCTTGAATTGATGTTTGATTGTATAAAATTGTATAAGAGCCTGCATTCCACTTTAATTCTAGACCAAATAAAAAACTTTCTGATAACAAACGAAAACGTTATTCAAGCTTAATCATAACAGGGTAGAAAAATATACCAATGAGCCAAATTTAAGAATTCCGTCTAAACGTGGAAAATAATTACGTAGAGAAAGAGTTAACTGTACTGGACTATCGGTCTGATACTGGACTCACTGTAATGGACTGTCATGCTGTACTGAACCTGTATTAAATCGTCTTGACTCTGATATTCTCGCTCTCCTTATTTTTGTACATCAAGATTAGGAGCTACAAATTCTTCGCTTTATACTTTTTAAATGAATTTCATGGAAACTTTTACCATCGGTCCAAAGAACGTCGTTGGTGAATAGACTATGTTGGTATATAACATGAAAAAACAAAGATGAATATACTACATAATATTCGAGCTGTCAGAGTCTAACTGACGCCGGAATATAAGTGCACAGCCTTGAAAGATGCTTGCCGCTTGCCCCAGATGTTCAATTTCCGAAAATAATCTGTACGCTTTCAGAGACATTTTGGTCTTCAATAATTTTGGTCGAACACCGCATTGGGCGAACTCAGTCATCCAAATACCTAAGTACCTTAGAGTTATACATATATTAAACATAAATGAATAACAGCACCAGGGACCAAGTTTTTAAGAGAGAAAATAGTGAATTAAAATGCTACGAAAATAAGGGCATGCGCCGACCGAGGCTGGAACCTGTGACTCCGGATTCGACACCACCGCCTAGCGATAACGCACCAAGTGAAACTAACCTCTAGACCATCGGAATGTCCAAAAAAACATTCTTCTGATCCAGAGTCATTTCGCCCGTATGCAAATTACCACCCCAGTGGTCAAAGGTCACAAGCCCCAGCTAGCCCCTCCCCCACCCTCGCAGCATCCGTTCACTAACAATTTCGATAGAGCCTACACAGACAGCCGTTTGGCATGTATTAGACAAACGATGGCTCTATCTAATTGTATATCTCTCACAAAGACAAGTGGACAACATAAACACATTACATATAGAAGCTTCAGTGGGTACGAGCAATAATGCTGTAAATGTAAACATAGAGTTGAAGCTAGGTGCTGAAACAAATGATACATACATATATTAAACATAAATGAATAACAGCACCTTGGACCAAGTTCCGATGGTCTAGAGGTTAGTTTCGCTTGGTGCGTTATCGCTAGGCGGTGGTGTCGAATCCGGAGTCACAGGTTCGAGCCTCGGTCGGCGCATGCCCTTATTTTCGTAGCATTTTAATTCACTATTTTCTCTCTTAAAAACTTGGTCCCTGGTGCTGTTATTCATTTATGTTTAATATATGTATGTATCATTTGTTTCAGCACCTAGCTTCAACTCTATGTTTACCTTAGAGTTAGCATGCATTTAAAACCAAGGGATACAACTCATCAAATTATATTTTATAATCTTCTAGCCAGAGTTGTTTATTCGTATTAATTTTACAATTGTTTAAAATACTTCATCATTATATCATTTCAATTACACTTTTCACTGATAACAATGGAATACTGATAACCAACGACCGATTAACAGCATATTGCAAGGAGTCTTTCCAGTGAGCATGCACAATCTAGTTTATCTATTACAATCCAGTCAATTTCTACACAAGACGGTGCGCAAAATGTTTATGTATGGAGATATTATTCAGCTATAAGTACAAATACTTTTAAACCATTTTTAACACATTTTTAAGATACAAAACTTGCTAAAACTTAGTAAGTCAGTTGCACATGATTTAGCCTATGAATACAGATTTTATGCTCTTGTGAAATAGTTTGGTTTTCTTGCACTTATTGAGAACCAATAAACTGTTTGTGTGTTTTTGGCGATGCAATTTGAAATTATTACTGAATTTAAGTTTGAAAAAGTTGAACCCAATTGTTTTAGAATTGATGGTTCGGAGAGAATATTTATAACAAATTTACATTGTTTCTCATACTTAACGTAACTTTCGCTGTTGTCTGTATGACAGTTTGAGTACACTATGTTGCTTTCATATGCGTACGTATTTGTCCCAGAGTGCTTGCACTTTGGTCGTAGTTAGTTTGTGTCATAATTATTTGTGTGTGGATGATTCATTTTATCAGATGAATTTAGTCATTAAGTATATTTAATCATGTAGGTATTAGTCAACCCTTTCTATAGTAATTATTTAATATACTTACTTTTTTTATTAGAAAATTAAAACTACATAAAGGTGAAGTTTGGCAGTTAATTAGATTCTCAGTTCATTATCTAATTCTTTCGCCCGTTGAGTATTCTCTTTATTTAGCCATAACAGACAATTAATTAGTCTCATTATCTGAACTCTGTCTGTGATCACGTCTAGGACATGGTCCATCAATCAAGTTCCTCCAAGGCGTCTCAATTCTGGGCGAGTCTCTACAACTGTCTACAACCGTTACATGTTACATCCTCATTTGCTATAGCTCTAAAGGTTTCAAACTCCATTTATGTTTTATACAAGGAATTCAAATCATCCACTACAGAGGCTTATGAGGTCAGCGCTGGACAACCCTTTGAATGTGAAGATCACAAACTTGACCCACAGCTTGCCTATAATGTGATGCCTATAATGTGATGCCTATGATGTGATGCCTATGAAGTGATGCCTACGATGTGATGTCAATAATGTTCGGGAACATAGTCTCTTTAGACTACTTCCAATGATTGTATATGTTCGTCATTGAAAACTGAGCTTAAGATTAGAGCTTACTCTTTATTTGCATATTTTAAACAACGAACTGTCTCATAAATTATGCATCATAACCTTTTGTCTCTGAGGAAGTAGATAGTCTAAAAGCTTCAGTCAGAACGACTTAACTTTTTTTTAAATCTCTAAGACTAGATATAGAGGCTATTGTTACAAAGGACAATATCTAATTGGAATTAATGTAAGACATAATTGTCTCGATTCCTAGAGTCTTGACCATTGGTCATCTAGCAAAACAGAGGGCTAAGCTCATGACGGGGTAGTTGTGAAATATTTACTTTGAATTATAATTATTGTTTAGATAATAAAGCAACAGATTCATAACAGTTTTAGCTTACCATAAGTCAGTATCTTAACACATATTTTTTTAGAATGTTTATTATGACTGTTTGTGTGGATGACTTCAACTAACCTCTGTTGTGAATGACCCCTCAATGTTTTCATTTGCGAGAATGACCACTGTGTTATGTGTTTATAGAAGGAAGTAGCCCTGTAACTTGTAAGAGGAGGCCATGTTATTGACTTAAGTACTGTTTGGGTTAATCTATTATCAAATGTTGTTACAGTCGAAAAACCTTTGTCGTATATCCACTACTTTATAAACATACATTTTAGGAGGGCGATTTCGATTAATAATACGGTCATTCCAAGGGGGTCTATATGGCGAGTTTCATAGAACCTCCTAATTTCATATTCAAGATTAAATGCAATAATTAGAAGCTTTATTTTCAGGCAGGAACACAATTTGATCCAAGATAAGTAAAGCGTTGAAATTAATTTACAGGATATTAGAGTTCAGATTAGGCACTTAGACCTAAGTTCGTCGAACACATAGTAAGAAACCCTATATTTTACCCATTGGCAGTTTATTATTTAAAAAAATTAGAATGGAGCGATTACTTAAAATTCAGAATGTTACCCCACATTACTTTGGTGCACAATTCAGAATGATACCCCACATTACTTTGGTGCACAATTCAGAATGATACCCCACATTACTTTGGTGCACAATTCAGAATGATACCCCACATTACTTTGGTGCACAATTCAGAATGATACCCCACATTACTTTGGTGCACAATTCAGAATGATACCGCACATTACTTTGGTGCACTATTCAGAATGATACCCCACATTACTTTGGTGCACAATTCAGAATGATACCCCACATTACTTTGGTGCACTTGTTCATCCATTTTATAGATCGGTATCACGAATCCTTTTGTAAAACGAACGCTTAATACACAATTAAGCTCAAGGAAATCTGCACGGCACTAAAGTACACATTAAGGGAGAACTTGGGGCTAAGAATCAAACGGGGAAATTAAAAGGGGTATAACAGAGATTAGAGATTACTTTATAAATCTTCGTAATACGCACATTGCGCCCAAGGCTAGGTATCACAACCATCAATTAATGTGAATGTCAGATGTCAAGATCTATGAAGATGCAATGATAGATGTCACGTTGAAGATTATCTTGACCTATATCCCACTTAACGATGATCGTGATTGCCGAGGATCTTAAAATCTTCTTTTAATAAGATGATCGTATAGAAGTAGCTAGATCTAGTTGATAATACGATCATTCAAAACGTTGCCAGTTGATCATCTAGAAGTTGTCATTCGCTAAGTCGATCTAAGTATGTTACTATATTCAATGAAGAAACTTCTCTTCGTCTAAAACAATTACTTTAATTCAGAACTTGAAAAAGCTATTCACAAATAATTACAATGGTTAAACGTACTTGAATAAAATGATAAATCTACACAATGATATAACTGAGTTCTAATACAAAGCTTTAGTAGATGTTTCACTTCCAAGTTCCATACAATGACTGACTAAAAAAAAACAGAACTTTTTCCGGGCTCCAGCTACGTCACGTCTCCCAGGCAGCTCATTGCAGTGCCAACCAATAAATGCAGCCCAAGTTACACTAATTAACATATCTCCACGTGAGAAAAAACCCGAGGTACTTGACGAGCTAAAAATAGATACTGTGTACGTGACACTAGGGAACAAACCTATAGGCTCATTTTAGGAAGGACACACATTAAGCACAAGAAGGTCAATATCTTTAAAATCTGTTGAACAAATTTCAAAAAAATGCTCCTTCTTCCCTACTGCTATTAGAGCATGGAATGGGTTGCCTGAGCCAGCCAGGAAAACCAGTGACTTTGAAGAATTTAGGACGCGTAGGACGTAATCATCGCCTATTTTGAAGTAACGTCTGTATTGTATAAGTTAAGACGATACGAAATGTAGAAATGTAGTAGGTCAGTGGAAGAGAAACATTTGTTTTTAGATTGCCTATTGTTTGTCAGTGTGAAAAATACTGTTAGAGTCTTTTCGATGCTAATAGTGACTCAAATGTGAACGTTAATGTTACGATTCTTTTAAACAAGGTTCTCAAATTACGTAATAAAGCTCTTTGGGGAAATTTAACCTCATTTTCTTAGCAGAGTATAGGAAACTTGTTTGGAACACTAAACTAAAAATGGTTAGAGACAGATGATAATTTTCCTTCCTATTAGCTGATATAATGTTTCGACTAATTGCAGACTTTCATCTAGAAAACTTTGGGGGAGTGTAAACGATGATATGGTAAAGTGAAATGTCTGGGTTTGTATATTGGTATAAATATGTGTTTGTGGTTATATGTACATATCTATTTGCGTGAGTTTATGCTCTCGAATAATTAATGTTCTCTTTAAACGCATTGAGGCTATGCAGGATTATAAATTAGCGGTAACCGGATTTACTCCCCTTGTTACGTTTTGTACACGTTTATTCTGCCACGTCCCATATTTTGCGTCATCATTCATTGTCGATGACCAGAAACGAATGAATCCAAAAATTAACCAATTTAATTTTATCATTTAAATTTGCATTTTTTTTTTATTCTACAAAGTGGATTATTGCTAGTTCTTAGCCCATTTAAATGGCTCCGCCAAAGACTAAGATTAAAACGTTTCAATAGTCTTTACTCGGTTAGTATGACAATTACAGTGACTCTTTTTACAACTAAGAAAAAAAACAATAAATCAATAAGAATAGGAACTGAGAAGCTAGCGGCCGCAATTAGCATATTGTCTTTCGTTACCTATTTTGGATTTGAAGATTATTACATTCTAGCCCACACATTCCGCATGACAGTGGGGGGGGGGAGGGCTCAGCGGGCAGAGTTCGAGCCCGGAACCTTCGAACTACTGAACGACAGTCCAGGGCGCACGAAACACCATTAGGCGTCCATAGTGGCCATCTCCCTTTACCTCTTCATTGTATTTATTATGCTGTTTACAATTAGTAAGGGAGAGTTTAGAACAACTGGGTGTGGTCAATATTTTACAAAACTTTTAGGCACCTCCCTCCGTTCAAAAATATGACTCTTATAAACGATAAAATAATCATTCCAAAATGATAGAATTTTAAAGCCGTGATATTAAAATAATGGTGCTGGGTATTGCAAATATGTAAAGCTACATTTTGTTATTACTAAAGCATTATTGGTAGCCGTGCAATTTTAAAAAAAATAAAATCTGATAGTATAGTGGCCGGGTCCCTTAGCTTGCAACATTCTTTTTTTTTTTAATTCTCTTCTTTATTGTCTCAATAATCAAAAGCCCATATGTAGAAGACTGTCAATCCTCTTCGTCAAGTCTGCTGTCGTTTAGGTTTATTTTTTTATGTTTTTGCTAAGTTTAAATTCCCAGATAGCGTTTTACCGCTGGATTTCTAGGTTATAGATAAGTAGTCATTTTTTAAATTGTTTGTTTATTAATGGACGCCACATTAAAAATTGCTTTATTTAGATCCTAAATGTAGCAATAGTCCGAGTTGATGGTATAGTTTATTGAACAATTTTAATTTCGTAGAGACAATAATTATCATCATCCATCCCAGTGGTCCTACAACCCATGGGGGGGGGGGGGGGGGGGGGGGGCTCTAGCATCCTTAAACACATTCTTCCTTTCCGATCTCACCTGGGCCTTTCGTCTCCACGCCCTAACCCCAAGCTGTTGCAGATCTGACTCCACATTATCAACCCATCGGGTTCTGCCTTTGGGGCTCCTGCCTTTTGGTTTTTGCCTGTATACATTTTTCGCTCCTCTGTTAACTGACATTCTTTCAAGTTGACCTGCCCAACGTAATCTGTTCTTTTTTTTTATCTAAGTCACTATCGGTTGGTCTTCATAAAATTGATATATCTCATGGTTAGTGAGAATAAGGTTTAATAGAAATTGTGATCCAGTGTTTGGATTCTACTCTACTTTGTTTACACACATCCGAAAGAAAAATTGTTTACTGTTTTTATGAATGTCATTATCTCAAAGTTAAGCTCTATGACAAGTGTAGTTTTTTTTATAGTTTTTCCACTAAAATGTGTAGCTTAGAGACGTGGGCTTTGTACATGTGTTAAAGAAGTAAAGTGATCGATAATATTCCTCTATTTCGAATGTAAATATTTTATTTTGTGTCATTTTTATTGCATTGTTATATACATTATAGTTCAACTGAAGTCTTGGCCTGGACTTTATGTTAAAATTAATGTCAGACATAGCATTTTTTTTTTATGCGCCGTTTATGAGTTGGCGAGCGGCAAGCTGTCTCCACAGATATCAGTCACCAGCAAACTTAACAGCCTCTTCCCATCTGGTATCCATTTTGTTTTGGGTCTTCCATGAAGATACTGTAGTAAAATCAAGGCAAGCAGCTCAACCAAGTTCTATAGTAACAAAATAAGTGTGTTTATTCACCTGGTAAGGATCAAAGCTAATGTAATTCGTTACATCTCTATTACCGATAGCTCTTATCTGAAGACACTAGGATTAGAGGCGATGCCGAAGGTCGAACACACCAAGGAAGCTCAACCATATTCATTCTCTACACATCAGCTGTGCGGATGTCCATTATTACACAACCCACTGAGGAACGGTGTATGAAAAGTGACCTAGTTATTAGGGCTCCCTTTCATCCAACCAGGGTAAATGACTCGGTCCTTAGGTACTCTAGATTGGGTTAATAGTCTCCCCTAACGACTGTTTCCACCAGCACGCAATTGCGTTTCCTGACCACTTTGGTTTTCTTCCAAGAATGACCTGTAATTTGTTTTTTTTACCGCCACTCTAAAATATGGGGGCGCGGTGGCTGAATGGTAGGCTCTTGGCTTCCGAACCTGAGATTCTGGTTTCGAATCTCGGCGAAGACTGAGATTTCGCATATCGGGATTTTTAGGGCGCCCTATGTTCACCCAAATCTTATGGGTACCTGGCTTTAGTTGAGGAAATAAAAGGCGGTTGTTCGTTGTGCTGGCCACATGACACCCTTCTCGTCAATCTTTGTGCAAAGAAACAGATAACTTTATCATCATCCGCCACATAGATCGCAAGGTCTGAAAGGGCACCTTTTTTTTTAAATTACTGTAAAATGTTTTACACGTGAATATAGCAATAGGAATCCCTCCCTTAAAGTAGAAAAACTCAGGACGTTATAGCGTATAACCAACCCATGTGATTAGAATTACGTAGCCATTGACACAGCAAGGAAAGTAAAAAAAAAATCTTTAACATTGGCCCCCGGGGGTCGAACTATTTAAAGCTTGACTCGGTCTTGAAAAGTTTTACTCTTGGGGATATAGGATCATTAAGTCTTTTATGTCTTAGCGTTAATGTCTTGACGTTAATGTCTTAGCAGTAAGTTCTATAATATAACACTGAAATCTCTATTGACGATGTTCAGCTGTCAGCTAGACATTGCGATATAACAATTGAATGAATTGAAACAATATTGAATGATATATACGATGAGCATTGAGTGTGTTGTCGATAGGAAATGAAAAGGCTCGACGAGCTGACACAGAATTTCGATCTAGAGTTTGTTGTTATCATTAGAAGATTCAAAAGTAAAACACTGAACCATAATCTTCAAATACAAAAACAAAATCTAATAAAATACTCTGAAAGACACAAAGATAAAGGCACATTCCTCGTCCCATATGCTAGGACAAATTTGTACAAATACTCCTTCCCTAGTGCTATTAGAGCATGGAATGGGTTGCCTGAGCTAGCCAGAAAAAACAGTGACTTGGCAGAATTAAAGTCATTGGTTAATATGCATGACTAAATGCATGACGCGTAGGACGTAATCATCTTCTGTATTATATAAGATAAGATAAGATAATCTGTGTTTTCTATAAATAAGATTACATCACCAAAAAAGGGCAACAAAATTTAAGGTTACTAACAAAAAATGTCATTTAATGCTAGTGAAAAAAAAAAGTATTGTCAATGTTTTGCCATGCTCACTCACATATATGCAACATTTTAAGTTTTGCCTTATTTTACAGACATGTGACGTGTCAAATAGCTATTGGTCTAAACTGCGCAGAGGTTGTGACGTGAAAGGTTAGTGTTCAGGCCTTCTTTCATTCTAATACGAGTTATTTACATGTACATAATATTTCTACATTCATTAAGAGTTTTAGATCATCGCCAGTAAAGAAAAAGTGGGAACTATCCATTGATTCGAAATTATTTATTGGGGAAAACAGCGGGCTTACAACTCACTCTCTCTCTCTCTCTCTCATTCTATATATATATATATATATACTAGCCATATATTACCTCCTTTCCGCAGGTCTTCAATTGCGTATCACTGGTATAGTCACTGATTTAGTGTATTTGAAACAATTAAACTAAATAATAATGTTATAAGAAAGCTAATGTGAATGTAAAATAGTATGAATGGAGCTATTAAAATAGCTAATCGACATAAATCCATTTTTTGTTATTAAAACATTTGCTTGCAGGTTTACATATATTTAAATCTAGACCTAGAGTCCAGATACTATTATAATAGGTGTAGATCTATTTATTATAAGAGTGAATTGAAGGGCTCTTGAAGCTTATTAATTATTGTAGGTTAGTATATTTAATATCCCCATACAGGGCCTCATGTTGCCAATCCAACCACAGCGCTTGTTGGATAGTTTAGTTCACTAGGGTTGAAATAGTTGATATAGATATTTATTTTGACTGACAACAGTTTTTTTTTATCCTTCAAAGGGACGGCATGAATATAGACAATCGATTAGTTAGAGAATGTCTTGTCATTGGTTTAAATTCATAGACCGAAGAGACACAGATAAGGCCCTACACCTCACCATGGCCAGAGAAAAACAATCGGCATACAGATCTAATAACAGGGTCTGCCCCCACTTTCACAATGATAGCCGACCATGACTGATCCCAGTCATTTAAAAGCTCAGCGAACTCTTCATTACAATAGTCCCCCATCCCCTCCTGTTACAGCAGACGCAATCGTACTTACAAACACGTGTGCGCGCACACACACATACATACATAATTTCTAAAAAAAAAACAAAAAAAACTACAATGTACACAGATGAGGTCGTGGGTGCGTCACCAGCTGTTGGTTATAATCAGAACCTATCACGAACAATTTACTTTGTGCAAAGACTGACGTTCGACTGTCCGTAAATAAGAGAGAGATTCACTGTCATTCAGAAATATGCACACGGGTTATTTTGAGTCAAGCAGACGACATTAACTCCCCTTATTTCCTACTTGTGTTTTAAAAGGGGAGATCACTGGATAGAAAATCGCTAGATCAAATAGTGCCCGTAATCTGGATTGGAATTTTGGTCGTCTGTTGTGACTTCTGATTATGTCTTCGAAAGTGGCGGGATTACGAAATATCGTATCTGTTGTGGTCTTGTTCGTCGCTACTCAATGCAGTGTGGTTCCCCACTCAGACGTGGATATAGATCAAGAGGAGTACTCATTGACCATTCGCATGCCAGATGTAGTTTCTGACAGGGTAAGATTTTTTACCTTTTTTTTTTTCTCTTTGTTCTGAACAAAGCCATATAAGATATAGTCAAAACCAGTGATGCCTAAACTACGGTCCGCGGGCCACATCCGGCACGCAACGTGGTTCCGTCCGGCCCTCCAAAACGTCGGCAGAAAAAGTAGAAAATCACCTCCCCCCCCCAATTTTTTCCAATAATAAAATGTTGATAAATGTAACTTACCTATGTTAGTGCCCTCTGATAAATTGGCACCATGACATTTAACATTTGTACAATCATGAAATAGGAGAGTTGAAAAAAAAAACTACAAGATACAAGTGGAATTTAGAAATCTTCCAGGATTGACCTTGAAAAAATGAACGGACCTTTTTTTTTTTGAAACATGATAATAAGCCAACATATTTCATTTGTAAAGAAAGTGTGGCTGTTTTAAAAACAACAACAACAACATATAAACGGCAGTATAAAACAAATATAACGACCATTTTGGGTTTGAGCCGCGAATAAAATCCACATTTAAGTAACGTCTGGAGATTAATGGGACAGTTTATCAATAACAGACAAGAAAATGAGTCGTTGGCTAGATAGCTACAATTTGCTTACATTCTAGGTACAGATAGATAGGCTTTCAATAACTAAAAAATATCTTTCCTATATGCTATAAATTAATGTAACCACACTAAGTGATGAGTACTACATCCACAGGTATGGTTTAAGTTCAATTTCTTTTTGTTGTTTTTTTTGGTACCTTTACGGTCATGTGGCACGCGACACGAGTGTCAGAAATTAAACTGGTCCGCAGGTCTAATTGGGTTGGGCATCACTGGTCAATAGTGGTCAAAACCATAACTAGAAAAATATTACATTTTAAAAATTTTAAATGTTTTTGAATATTAACATAAGAAATAATTAATACAACCTACATTCCGTGTGAAATGATTTTCTAGATTCTTTTTAAGAAGCTTATATCATCTCTGTCTGTCTGTCTGGTCAAAAGTTTGTACAAATTATTCCTCCGGCACTCAATCTCGAATCAATCTGAAATTTTGCACAATTTTTTCTTTTACCTGACAACACAAGAATCAATAAAACAAATTAAGTTTATTAACTATTGGTAATCAATTATGTTGTTTGGGGAAAGAAATTGTACTTGACTGAAGTGGTGGTATAAGCTGACTTAGTGAAGTCCCGAAATTAAAAATAAAAGTCTTAACCAAGATTCGAACTCGGAACACCTCGTTTCAGAAGCCGAGCGTTTCTCCACTCGGTTACCTCACCACTAAGTATAATAATAGCATTGTGTTTACTCATTTAGGAATCTCTTTAATGTCATCAGCCATGAGGTATGAGGCTTTGGATTGTTGCACCGTGTTCGAATCCTCCCAGCTGGCATTCCCCGCCTCCCAGCAGAATGTCTGGGTTTTGACGTAAGAGACGTCATTTTTTTTAAACGTCCAACATTTACCTGTTGTTAAGAGACATTTACCTGTTGTTAAGAGACATTTACCTGTTGTTAAGAGACATTTACCTGTTTGTTAAGAGACATTTACCTGTTGTTAAGAGACATTTACCTGTTTGTTAAGAGACATTTACCTGTTGTTAAGAGACATTTACCTGTTGTTAAGAGACATTTACCTGTTTGTTAAGAGACATTTACCTGTTGTTAAGAGGCATTTACCTGTTTGTTAAGAGACATTTACCTGTTTGTTAAGAGACATTTACCTGTTGTTAAGAGACATTAACCTGTTGTTAAGAGACATTTACCTGTTTGTTAAGAGACATTAACCTGTTGTTAAGAGACATTTACCTGTTTGTTAAGAGACATTTATCTGTTGTTAAGAGGCATTTACCTGTTGTTAAGCGACATTTACCTGTTTGTTAAGGGACATTTACCTGTTTGTTAAGAGACATTTACCTGTTTGTTAAGAGACATTTACCTGTTTGTTAAGAGACATTTACCTGTTGTTAAGAGACATTAACCTGTTGTTAAGAGACATTTACCTGTTTGTTAAGAGACATTAACCTGTTGTTAAGAGACATTTACCTGTTTGTTAAGAGACATTTATCTGTTGTTAAGAGGCATTTACCTGTTGTTAAGAGACATTTACCTGTTTGTTAAGAGACATTAACCTGTTGTTAAGAGACATTTACCTGTTGTTAAGAGACATTTACCTGTTTGTTAAGAGACATTTACCTGTTGTTAAGAGGCATTTACCTGTTGTTAAGAGACATTTACCTGTTGTTAAGAGACATTTACCTGTTTGTTAAGCGACATTTACCTGTTTGTTAAGGGACATTTACCTGTTTGTTAAGAGACATTTACCTGTTTGTTAAGAGACATTTACCTGTTTGTTAAGAGACATTTATCTGTTTGTTAAGAGACATTTACCTGTTTGTTAAGAGACATTTATCTGTTTGTTAAGAGACATTTACCTGTTTGTTAAGAGACATTTACCTGTTGTTAAGAGACATTTACCTGTTGTTAAGAGACATTCGATTTTTTTTTAATCCTTTCTAGAAAAAAACTTGAACTTATTTATGAATCTACAACAATAAAACATAATTTTTTAAAAGTCACATGGGCCAACTCCTAAACTGTTGCATGCTTTTCCGACCCCACCACATAGTTTTGGAATCCTCACCTTCACCTCACCTTCACCTCACCTTCACCTATCCTTTAGACTGATGAACCGTTGGAGCACCACACAAGATATGTCAACCGTCTTTATCCATTCCACTCTGTCTTTTGCCTTGGATAGAATTTCATTTAATGACAGCCATGACCGTTCTTTTGTTGTTGTCTTCCCATCGCTTTCTCTGTCTGCCTCTTCTTCCTTTCTTGTTTGAAATTATAATTCTTCTTTAAAAAAATGCACGACTTTTATACGTGTGAAAACATTGGAGTAATTTTGCGAATGTTACTTTTTACAATTCCTATACTCAGCTTGCGAATTCGTGGGTACTGGCAAATATCTATTAATGCTCACTTTTTTGGTGCTTTCGGTGTACAGAATATTGGAAGAATGTTAAGCTATGTATTTTAAATGATAAATGATAATTTTTGTGCACGATAGAGCACCAAGTACACTGTTGTTCTTTTTTTAGCTAGTTATTTGGACATTTAAGTCATTGGTTAATATGCACGACTAGATGCATGGTGCGTATGACGTAATCATCTTCTTCTTTGAAGTAAGGTCTTTATGATATTAGATAAGATTAGATCTCACACATACGATATTCCAAAATGATTTTTCACGTATTTGTTTTAGATTCCTTTATATCGCCCCACGCTCACATTTGTCCATATTGCTTTCTCTTCTTTTCTATGTGACTCTGTATTTTGTAGCATAAAAAATGTAGACAGAATCTTGATTAAGAGTTGAAAAAAAAAAAACTATATACCTTATAGTGATGCCATTTGAAGTGGTCTGACAGCTCCAAGGCTCTGAACATACCACAGGAAACTCTTGCTACCATTCATAAACTGCCATCGCGATTAAAAACTTCTCATTGGGCACAGTCAAGGGGCTACAATGAATTGGTCCTGTTTAATGACCATCAATCCTGGCATGCTACCTCAAAATTAATAGATTGGTAAGTTAAACAAGATTACAAAGAGAGTTTGTGTTGCTACACAAACTCAGAGGCGGCCCCCGTGGGAGACGGATCACTGTCCGATCCGCATATTCGCTGATCTACTGAGGATGGCATCGAGCAGGGTATCAAACCGAGACCGTAGAGATAATCAGTTTTGCGCGCTAACCGCACGAACAGGCATTGCTCTTAATCTAATGACAAACTGGTTACAAACTAATAGCCTACTATTGGTAATATACCTACACATTACGGAATGACAACTACCGGATATGTACAATATGTCAAGAGCGATTTTAGATAATCTTTTGGTATTGAGCATTTTCATTTAGGCCTAAATGGAACTAGAATGAGTATGTAGATCTACCCAAATTAAACTCTCAATATCTGTATCTACTTGATCTAGATCTAAAATGTATATTTGGGATAATGTAGATGTAATTTAGATAAGATTTATATTTTAAAAAAACACTAGATTATCAATTAATAGACTAATTGCAAAATCTAAATATTAAAATAGTAGATTAGTTTTAGTTTTTATAACATTGCAATATTGACATATTGACCATCTAGACTTTAGAACAAAAATCTACAATTTAAGCGTAGAAATTAAAATTATAGATCTTGATCTAGTCTAAATCATGGCTGTATGGTAGTGCGGTTTGCGCTCTGGACTGTCGTTTGGATTCATCGATGGTCCCAGGTTCAAATCCTGCCCGCTCCCATCCCCCGTCGTCCTACGGGAGGTTTGGACTACAACTCTGAAGGAAGATCCGAAACATGTAAAACAACAAACATTCTAAACTAGACCAAGAAATTCTAGATCTAGATTCTATAATGATTTTAATTAGAACTTAAATCTAAATCTAGTTTTAAAAATCTAGCTCTAGTGTAAGAAAAAAAATCTAGATCTAGTGTAAAAAATCTAGCTCGTGTAAAAAAAATCTAGATCTAGTGTAAAAAATCAAATGAAATGCTAAAAGAACTCACTCGGTGCACCAATGTCTATGATCCCTCGAGAAGCTGCTCGTATAGATGACATTTTTTAGTCCAACTAGGACGTGTGACGTAATGGAATCTTTTTCCTTTGACGTCATATGGAGTTAATACTTTAAATGAAATGCTAAAAGATCTCACTCGGTGCACCAATGTCTATGAACACTCGACAAGCTGCTCGTATAGATGATATGTTTTAGTCTAACTAGACCGTGTGACGTAGTGGATTTTTCCTTTGACGTCATATGGAGTTAATTCTTTAAATGCTAAAACAACTCGGTATAGTAATGTTTATTAAACCTCGTAATGTGACTCGCATTTTTAAAAGACATAATAGATTTAGATCTAATCTAGATTTTTTACACTAGATCTAGAACAACTTTATAGTTAATGAAATATAAATCAGTATAGATATTGTTATTTAGCATTTATATGCTATTTACATTAAAAAACCGGAAAAATATATTAAAGATCATGTGTTTCTTGCAACGTTTAAGCATGGAAATAAAATCTACTATAACTTAGAAGAGCAAACAAATATTCATTGGCATTGATTTGTTTTTCACAAAACATCCGGAACAATCTATTATAGATACTTTAAACTATTGCAATATTTCTGAATGAAAAATTAAAGGTTAAATCAGATTTACAATAGCCTCTAGTGTTATTTGTTAATCTAATCGTGACGGACAGACCGACCAACAGACAAAACGCACAAAAATAAGCTTCTTTTATTCGGATGGGGGCACTAAACAAAAAATTAATAAAATCTGATTTTTTAAAAAAGTTTAAGGAATTGGTTTAGCACCTGTTCATGTTGCGACGTTACGCTACTGCACGAAAGTCGCTGCTTCAAAAGTCCATTTTAAAAAATGTGCATGATATTTACATACAAAGTGCATTATTAGCCTTTATAAACAAACAGAAATGTTTTCTTTTAATTTAGCAGCTAGTTAACCAGAAAAAAACATCTTAAAGTATTATTTAAATTTGTTGTAAACATTTCCTGTATATTTTATAAATATATTTGACTTAGTGATACTGAAAATACACAAAAGATGTGTATCATTGTTAGCATATTGTAACATTAATTCCCTTACATTTACGTAATTGTTTTAGAATTGGTGTATTTTTATGAAAAAATCGCTTGCATAATTAATTTTATAAATTAAACGGTTTGCTTTTAGAAAACCAAAAGTAGCCGTTGCACCTAAACTTTTCAAGCCGGATTTAATGATGAAATAATATTTTTGATATCTCTTGTAGTTTTCGACACCTGAGTGTGACAGACGGACAGACGGACATTTTGCACAAACCTAATAGCGGCCTTTTCCCCTTACGGGGGCCGCTAAAAAATGATCTGCTAACTACTGTCAAAAAAAGCAAACTAAAACTCTATGGCCATATCGTAAGGTCCTCCGGGGTTCGGAAAGACCTTCCTTCAGAGAACAGTAACAAGATAAAGAAGAAGAGGCAGACAGAGAAAGCGATGGGAAGACATAATTAAATAATGGTCGGGCATGTCATTGAAAGAGATTCTATTCAAGGCAAAAGACAGAGGAATGGAGTATTACGGTGAACAGATCTATTGTGGTGCCCCAAAGGTCCAACAGACTGAGGAAAGGGAAAGGTGAAGGAAGATGAGACTTAAGCAGAGGCAGCCAGACTTCAACACTTTGCACACCTTTAAAGTCGCTCCATGCCCTTTGTAATATATTCAAAACAATTAGAGATTAACATGTCGCCATCACAATTACACCCCACACAAAACTATCCTGAAGAAATGAAGAAATTAATTGTAGATAAAATAAATGAGAAATGGACGAGCTCCCATCCAAATCAAAAGAAATATGACGCTTACTATAAGCTATCCCGACAAGACCAACGTCTAATCTTTCGACTCAGGACCGGACACAACAGAATGCGACAACACATGGCTCAAAAGCTCAAAAGTGGAACCAGTGAAATCTGCCCATGTGGAGTATCACCAGAAAATGCCGACCACGTCCTCCAAAACTGCTCTCTTTACCAAGAGGCCCGTATAAGACATTGGCCCCCAAATCACCCCAATAGAAAGAAAACTCTATGGAGAGCTCCCTGATTTGGAAACCACTGCCCAGTTCATCTCATGTATTGGTCTAGTCATCTGAACACTCCAACATAACAATGAGAACGATGAAGAAGAAAAAGAAGAAGAGTGAGGTATTTGGTTATTCATATTTCTGCTTTGGAAAGAGAATTTTCTCGTTTTAGGGTTTTACTTGGTCCATCCAACTATTTTTCCAAGAACACCCATTTTAAGTTTATTTTCTTTCCAATAAAAAGATACTTGTAAAAGACGTGAATCAAAACAGGCACCTCAAAATATTCAAAAAAAAAAAAAAAAAAAAAAGACAGTTTCATATACTTGTACAATGCTCAGGTAGTTTTCCAGAAATGGGGTGATGGGGGTCAGGGATATTTGATATTGTGTTGATTGTTCTGGGGTAGAGGATACTTGTATCATTGTTGTGTCTTTTATGGATTCAATGGCCAAGATGGTTAGGTAGTATGTCTTTGATATTAAATAATGTTTCTGTTACTATTGTTATATTTTTAGGTTAATCAATTTTCGATTGTTTATGATTTAATACTTTTGAATTATGAGAACTTACAAATAAAAACATATGGGGAAAAAAAAAAAAAAAAAAAAAAGCCCACAAAAGAGGCAAGATGGCCCATACAAAAAAAAAAAAAAAAAAAAAAACTAGAGAAAGATTAACGAAATACCAAAGTAGACAAAGTTTAAGAACCATTGATGACTAGACTCTTGCATTGTACTCAATTTGAAAGAAGCGGAATCAATAACACTTTAGAGTACTAAGGAAAAAATCACAATGGATTAAACAGTTGCCGAAGTCACTACAATAAATTTAATCAATTGTGATTTTTTGATGTTTTCTCACCTGTTGCGATGTGTGTGTGTGTGTGTTTGTGTGTGTGTGTTTCGAAATGGCAGACAGAAGAGGCGGCTTCTTTGCTGAAACGGTGAACATAGACGTGTAAGCTTCCGTAGGACTTATATGCTTACTAATGTCAAATCACTGTTGTGAATGCGATTGAGTAATAATTTGCGTGTAATGTAAACTACTGACTGACTCTCAGGGGCCTCCTTTGAGTTGACGATTAAGTTTTTTCTTTAACATTAACTCACTTTCTCGTCTTTTTTTTTTAAATTAAAACAACACACGCTATGGGGTTGAGAAAATAGTGATTCATAGAGATTCAAACTCACAGATATTATATAATTACAAATTCATTGTGTTAATAAACTCACCGCAGGTCTACGTATAGAGCTCTATCATCCTCGATCTTCAGAAGGTGAAACTTTGAGTGACTTAAGCTGATATTTTTCATTTAGTGAAGATGTTTCTCTCAACACGACCACCTTATTAAAAGTGCATTTCGGGAAATCGGAGCAGCAAGGCGCCTCATGTTCCCTTTTGACCATAGAAGGACAGATTGGAACCGGAAGTTACTATTCAACCCTAGTCTTGTCCGAAGTTCCACAATGGCATCCATCATTACGTAACAACCTACTCTGTCAAATTAAGTCTAGAGCTCACGTGCTCTAAACGTATCTCTGGCTCTAAGACCATATCTCACCTTATACAAGTATAAATGCCTTACTAGAGACTAGAGAGAGATTATTTTAATGTTTTTGAGCTATTAATCTTCTTGTTTTTTTTAATTCCTGCAATATTCAATACCTTAAAAAATTTCCTTACACAAATTCACACAATTTACATTTTTTATCCTGACCCTATATTATTATTATAGCTTTGACATAGCGCTACTTTCATGCTTATAGCATGCTCAGAGCGCTTTCGGTCCAATCTCAGTTGTGGATCAGTGAGGGGGAGGGGGTATCTAGGAGTTGGTTTTCCGTGCTGCCTTGAGGCGCTCAGTATACACAACTTTGCCCGAGTCGAGTGTCGAACCTCGAGCCCCCTTTTAGGTAGCCAAGCCAAGCCAAGTTCAAGCGCACAATGCTTCTTGACCACGCTTCCCTTTAACCAAATTAATAAACTTTATGCTTTCATAAATGGATCTTTCCTCCTAAATTCCTTAAACTACTTGTATAGCACAACTGTCAAGCAATGGAGACAAAGCTGTGTCGAACTCGTGAGCAACATAGGCGGACCGTATATCTACTAGTGGGTCACATTTCTCCTCCAGTGGACCTTCTATTCTGATGTGAATTCATTTACTTAAAAAAAACTTCGACATACGATACCAGAAATATACCCTATACTACTGTGTGACTCTGAAACAGGAGCGTCTTAAAACTTGATCTTTTTTTTTTACCTGAGTAGATTTGTTTCTTTTTAATGAAATGTTTGAACATGTGTTTAATGGTGTAGACTTTCATGAGATCCCTGCGTTCATCTACCTAGATAGAAACATAGAAAATGTCGACAAATATCAAAATAAACATTTTTCCTACCAGGCCGATGATCTAGTGTGCACAGGAGTGAAACTTGACCCGGCAGAGGCGTATCTCAGTAAGTACAGTATTTAGATATGCAGAAAGATTTTGGAATTGAGAAACTAAGTCTTAATTAACCTCTTTAAATAAAAAGCCAGTTTAAAAATTGGATTCTTTAACCTGCTATAACAATATGTGTTGGAAATCAATGCTTGAACTGTGTCTTGTATTTGGTTTAATCGAGCTCTGAACGTAGTCACACTGTGAATGTGATGTTAATGTTACATTTGTTTTGGTAAATTGACCTTATTCGTTTTGGCCAGGCCGAAATGGTCTGAGACTTACAAGCTTAAAGCGAGAACAATGAGTATAGGGGCCCTGCGCCTATTTTTAAAAAATCGCTTATATTGCGTGAATTTTATATATCGGTATTTAATAATGTAAAATTGTAAAACAAATTTCATCACGGATATTCAAGATTACTTTTATTATACTTTTATCATCAATAATTCCATTGTCACGGGTCGACGGCCGTGTTCGTGTTTTGGGATACGTTTTAGGGGAGAGCATCGAGCACTCTGAGATTGAGTAGATTTATACAAGGGCGTAACCAGCATTTTTCCAGGGTCTGAAATAGGCGCTGTTTAACAAATGTTCCTTTGTATCTCGTTGTTGTGAATGTTGGCGCCTGTAAAGTCTAGGGTTTTGTGATTTGGCTACGCTTAGCACATAAAATTGTGTGAATATGGCCCACAACTAATATAGACAAACTACAACGATTGGGTTTGAAATTAGAATTTCTAAATAGTTATGATAGATTTTGACAAAAAGGGTTGGATGGAATTACAACAGCATGTATAGAAATGGACGGATACCCAATATGAAAATTAGGTTCTAGTCGGAGATTGTAGCCATCGCTTGGTGTGCTTAGCGAGAGGCTCGACTGTCATCAATGCTCTGGTCTTATGTTTCTTCCTCATGCCGAGCAGTTCTGGCCGAGCTGGTTGAGTCCTGGATAGCTGCTTCTGCTGAATGCTTGGTGCATCGAGGACTAGTGACAGGTGACGTGGAAACAAGGCTGAGTGCAGCTCAGGCGTTGCCGTGAGGCCAGCTCTAAGGACCGCTAGGTCACACAAGGGTAGAGAACTGAGGAAGATATCAGGCTGCAAAGATAAAGTAAAGAAGACGAGTTAGCTTTCTTGACACTATTGTGGTGTAGGACAGTGTTTCTTAAACTGCAGTCCGCCGAGACGAGACGACCAAATGCAGAAAGATGAAAACCCTTGGAAAATAAGTTAAAATGGTTTCATTTAATAATTTACACATAGAATTCGCGCGGGGCCTATGAAAGTGCGGGGCCCACTGCAGCCGCATAGGTTGCAGTGGCCTAAGACCGGCCCTGCATAAATACACACATAAAATCTCATCAACCTCATCCAATTCATTATTTGTTGCTGTTCGGACCTTGCGATCTATGGGGGAAGATGATGTTTTGGTCATCTGTTTCTATGGCCAATCGTCAACGATCAGGATGTCACGTGGGCAACACAATGACAGCCTCATAATTGAGTTATATGTTGTAGTAGATTAGTGATAATTACTTACATAAAACTGCAGAAATTGTAAAAATTATAATCAACAAACTTGTCTAGACCTTGTATATATTCTAAATCCAACTTGTGAGTTTGTTTAAAACAAAATGTAAAAATAGAAATCTAGTCTCGATTTAGTCCAATACTATTATAACCCTGGATCGCGTGGTGATTAAACTACGTCGAGGTCCAGATTATGTTTACTACATGGCAACTCAGGATATTTATAGCAGGATCCTGTCGTTAAGAAATGTAATGGGCACTATGTCAACACATGGATTGGGCTGCTTCAGCATAATGAATTCACAGAAGAGAATTGAGCGCATGTAAGCCTGATTATAAGTGAAATAGACATAAATCTCTACTGACTGCTTTTTAAATGTGATTATAAAGCACATGAATATAAAATACATAAGTATAAAGCATATGAATACAAAACATATCAACCCAAAGCACATGAAATTAGTATATGAATTAAGTAATATAGATCTTTAAATCTTCCCTAGTACACATACCACCATTCGATGGAGAGGAAATTTATTAGAGCTTTTATATAGCGCTACTTACATGCTTATAGCATGCTCAGAGCGCTTTCGGTCCAATCTCATTTGTGGACCAGTGAGGGGGGGAGGGGTAGGGGTATCTAGGAGTTGGTTTTCCGTGCTGCCTTTAGGTCGGGTGTCGAACCTCGAGCCCCCTTCTAGGTAGCCAAAGCCAAGCCAAGTTCGAGCGCACTTGGCCTCTCGACCACGCTTCACACCAAGCGTTTAAGCTGGAAGTAGAGCTGAGCAAAAGGGGAATCTAGGAAATTTAGGCACTGGAAATTTAGGCATCGGTAATTTAGGCACCCTGAAATTTGGACTCCCAGAAATCTATGCATTGGGTAATTTAGGCAACCGGAAATTTGGGCAACCTAAAATTTGGGCACACTTAAATGTAGACACAGGTAAATTGGGAACTATTTGAAAAGCTGGAAAATTAGGCACCGGAAAATCAGGCACGCTTTAATAGCTTTCTTAATTTTGAAGATAATTAAAGCAGTTTAACGTATTTTTTATGTTAGGCTATGGGCTATTGGTGACGTTATCAAGAATGCCAACTATAATTATTTTCACTGTATTTTCTGGATACAAATGATAAGAGGTGGGGCTCTCTAATTGCTTTCGGGAGGGGGTGGGGAGACGCCTCATATCATGTCTTCCGTAAGTAGGGAGTAATTGTCTTTTTTTTTTTTTTTTTTAAACTTCTTAAATGTTACTGCATTGTTTGCAGGGTTTAATCCTTACCAAATATCGGAACGAAACATTACACATCAAAGGATCCAATCTATATATGGAATTCTCTTCATCGCTCAACAGTTTGGACACCAAGAAGTAAAGGAAAGATCACTCTTTTATTTCTGCAAGTCGGACTACATTTACCCCACACAAAAAAAGAGGGGGGTAGAACAAGTAGTATTCACCCGTTTCTATGGATGCCTGCCTGGTCGTGCGGTTTGCGCGCTGCACTGTCGTTCAGATTTATCGATGGTCCCGGGTTCACATCTGCCCGCTCCCATCCCCCGTCGTCCTGCGGGAGGTTTGGGCTAGGGAGTTATTATCTTCAACTCGGAAGGAACATCCGAAACATGTAAAACATTTTACAAACCAACAAACACTAAATAGCAGGGCTGGACTTAACCATTGTGACCAGGAAGTCATGAAAAGATCACTCTTGTATTTATTTCTACCCCACGTAACTTAAGCGGCGAAAAAAAAAAGAAGGGTGCGGGAGAACAAGTAATCTACTCTGTATTCACCAGTCACTCAATAGCAGGGCCGGACTTCTTTCACCAGATTCCACAATTACGTGTATTGCATAATGCCGTTTTTTTTTATCGCGCAGTAGGATTGCCGTTTTCCATATTGAATGACACCCAAAAATGAAAATTTTTGGCTCTATATTTTAGGAGATTTGTGTATGTTTTCAAAAGATTTTAATAATTTTCGGAGATTTTTAGGACTTTTTCGTATATTTTGCAAGTTCAGGAGATTTCCAGGAGCTACTGGTAAATCAGGCGGCCGCGGGAAATCTGTTATAAGTTATAAAATTGTTTAATTTAATAATTTACACCTAGAATTAGCGCGGGTCATATGAAAGTGCGTGGTCCACTGAGCTCGCATAGGTTGCAGTGGCCTAAGACCGGCCCTGCAAAATAGCGGCGTTTGCTACGCCGTGGACGACTATTGATAAAATATACATTTCAACACTCAGTCTTGCTGAATATGTGAAACGTCTGCCTAACAGAATGTCGCTGTCTGTGTGTCAATGCTAAATTTATACTCCAGTCACGTGGCATTAAGATCTAACTGTCTCGTGTGAACTCATCACGATGTAATGAACGTGAATGTCCAACTTGAAAACATAAACAGGATGATCGTCCTGTAACACTTTGTGTAACAGGTTTCTCCACCAGATGGCGCTATGACATTTTTCCCCGCTAGAGCAAGAATACTATACCGACGAAAATAAACCGCAATGGCAGTGTACAGAAATCTAAAACATAGTCGGAAGATCACGTTACTACAGAGAAATGATCATCCAGGGCTAACTCCGAACAGTGTAAAGGTTTACCCCGACCCACCACATATTTTGAAACTTCTTCACCTATCCTTTAGTCCAGTGTTTCTCAAACTTTTTCGTTATCGGAACACTTCGCACGTTCTGAGCATTTAGCGGAACACTTATAGTTAATAATTCCAGTAGTTCGTTGAACACCTATGCAGGCCTCACCGAACACTAGGGTTCCGCGGAAAACGGTTTGGGAAACACTGCCATAGTCTTTTGAACCATTGCAGCACCACATGAGATCTGTTAACTGTCTTTCTCCATTCCTCTTTGGAATTGGTCTTGGATAGAATGTCTTTCAACGACAGACATGTCCATTCTTTGATGTTGTCTTCCCATCTCTTTCTCTGTCTGCCTCTTCTTCTTTATTATATTGAAATAATTATTTTTAAAAAAATCTAGCTCTTTATCTACATGTGTGTCGTGAATTTGCTTATTTGGATTGCCACCCTTTAGTGTTTGTTACATTTGTTAACCTGTGTACTGACCGTATTTCGTAGTCCGTGTTGTGAACTCTACTATGTGTGTAGTTGTTTGTCATTCAGTGAAATAAAGCTTTGAATGTAACATGGTATTGTTATTATTAAGTACAACAATTTATTTCACTGAATCTGTCTAAACATGGATAGACTACTTCGGCCTGAAAGATTCGACGTGGAACCTACCGCACCTCAAGCACAAGAAAAGTGGCTGCACTGGTACGAAACATTTAAAAACTTTGTGTCTGTAGTTACTATAGAAAATGTAGATAACAAAAAACTACTAATTAACTACATTTCGCCATCGGTGTACCAGATGATTAGTGACAAGGAAACATATGAGGAAGCAATCCAGTCACTAAACAACATCTATGTGCAGCCCAATAACGAAGTCTTCGCAAGGCACAAGTTAGCCACGTGCAGACAAGAACAGGGTCAAAGCGTTGACGCCTTTCTACAAAAACTCCGCAGTCTATCCAAGGATTGCAATTTCAAAGCCGTGACAGCTGAGCAACATCGTGACGAGTCCATACGCGATGCATTCATCACAGGGATTGCCTCCAACAGCATTAGAAAACGTCTCCTAGAGAAAACAGATTTAAAGTTAAAGGATGCATTTGAGGAAGCCAGAGTACTTGAACACGCCTATCAACATTCGTTGTTGTACGAGTCACAGCCAGAATCCACTAGTGGGGCTACTACAAATGCTGTAAGTGAACACCCTGCTGATCTTGTCGCTCCCCAGTTGCCTGATCTACGAGCCTCGATTAATTCGACTCAAACAAAACAAGAGGTAAGCGCTATATCTACCAAGTGTTACTTCTGTGGCAGAGGAAGACATCCTCGTAATGAGTGCCCCGCACGTGAAGCCACATGTAATCAGTGTGGCAAGAAGGGACATTTTCAGAGATCTTGCAAGTCAAGAAAATCTACTGCATTTGCCCTCGCTACGTTGCACTCTTTAGGACTAGGCAAATCGACCTCCTTGATTCTTCTCAATGGGGTGCCACTTAAAGCCTTGATAGACACTGGAAGCTGTGAGAGTTATGTATCAGCTCGAGTTGCCAGGAGTCACAAATGGCCAATAAAAACCTCCGTGGACAGAATATTTATGGCTTCTACTCACCTGTCTCGAGTTACTGAAGGCCATACCTTTGCTACCATTCAACTCAAAGATGAAACATATGAAAATATTAAACTGTCACTTTTAGATGGACTGTGTTCAGATGTTATTTTAGGCTTGGACTTCATAAGCCTACACGAGAATCTACAGATTCCTTTTAGTGGAAAGAGACCACCTCTGTGCGTAAGTACCCTTAGACCAGCTAAAGTAGAGGCGCCTAGTCTTTTTGGTAACTTATCTCCAAACTGCACCCCAGTGGCAACTAAGTCACGCAGACACTCACTACAGGACTCTAAGTTTATTAATGATGAGATTCAGAGACTACTCAAAGAAGAAGTAATAGAACCCTCAAAGTCCCCCTGGCGGGCACAGGTTCTAATAACAGCCAATGAGAGGCACAAAAGACGGATGGTTATTGACTACAGTCAGACGATCAACAGATTTACGCTGCTAGACGCCTATCCCATGCCAAGAATGGATGAATTAGCAGAGAAGATATCACAATTTTCTGTCTTCAGCACTCTGGACCTCAAAAATGCTTATCATCAGATCCCGATTAAAGAAGAAGAAAGGCCATATACAGCTTTCGAGGCTGGGGGTAGACTTTACCAGTTTCGAAGAATTCCATTTGGAGTTACAAATGGAGTGGCTTGTTTCCAGCGAACCATAGATAAAATAATCGAAGATGAGCAACTAGAAAATACATTCGCTTATGTAGATAATGTGACCATCTGTGGATGTGATACCAAATCTCATGATAGAAACCTGCAGAGATTCTTCAAAGTAGCTCAGAAGTATGGTATTACCTTCAACGAAGCTAAAAGTGAGATTGGAACACATAGTGTCAGACTGCTGGGATACGAAATATCTAAAGGTCAGCTCAAGCCTGACCCAGAAAGATTCACAGCCTTGCGGGAATTAAATGCTCCGTCGAACCTGCGAGAACAGAAACGAATAGTGGGCCTGCTGGCTTATTATTCTCTATGGATTCCTAACTTCTCAGACAAAATCAGCCTCTTAGCTAGAAATAAACGATTTCCTGTCCCTGAGGAAGTCAAACAAGCATTCCAGAACCTAAAGGACGAGCTCGAGGAATCTGCCGTGTACACCATTGATTACACTCGCCCGCTAACAGTGGAGACAGATGCGTCTGACATAGCTATAGCAGCTACACTTAATCAAGATGGCCGGCCTGTGGCTTTCTTTTCCCGGACACTATCGCAAAGCGAAAGAAGGCACTCATCAGTGGAAAAAGAAGCGTATGCAATAGTAGAATCTTTGAGAAAGTGGAAACACTTTCTTATTGGAAGACCCTTTACCCTTGTCACAGACCAGCGATCCGTGTCCTTTATGTATTGTAGGCAAAATAAAGGCAAGATCAAGAATGAGAAGATCCAAAGGTGGAGGTTAGAGCTATCCTGCTTTCACTACGACGTCGTTTACAGACCAGGTACACAGAACACTGCTGCTGACACTTTCAGCAGAAATCGCTACTTATCCGCAATGTCACGTAACGACCTAAAACTACTCCACAATAGTTTGTGTCACCCTGGTGTAACAAGAATGCTACATTTTGTGAGATCAAAAAATCTACCCTTTTCCACCGATGACGTCAGAACAGTGATCAACCAGTGCCAGTCATGTGCTGAACTTAAACCTCGATTCTTCAGGCCACCAATAGGACAATTAATCAAAGCCACTCAGCCATTCGAAAGAATAAGCATGGACTTTAAGGGACCTCTCCCTTCCAACTCACGCAATAAATATCTTCTTACCATGATCGACGAATTCTCTAGGTTTCCTTTTGCCTTTGCATGCCCAGATATGTCATCTGCTACTGTTGTTAAATGCCTAAATGAGTTGTTCGCCTTATTTGGGCTACCTTCCTATGTCCATACCGACAGAGGTACTTCCTTTATGTCTGCTGAAGTACAGAAGTACCTTAACGAAAGAGGAGTTGCTACGAGCAGGACCACGGCCTACAATCCTAGAGGAAATGGTCAAATAGAGAAACTGAACAGTACCCTTTGGAAAGCTATAACCTTAGCTTTACACTCCCAGGACTTGAGTACGTCTCGGTGGGAACTAGTATTGCAAGATGCGTTGCACTCAATTCGGTCACTTTTGTGTACGGCGACGAATAAAACTCCACATGAGAGACTCTTTGGATACTATCGCAGAAGTACTTCTGGAACATCCCTACCAACGTGGTTAACATCTCCTGGTCCCGTGTTGTTAAAAAGAAATAATAGATCCTCTAAGTATGACCCTTTAACAGAGGAGGTAGAGCTTGTGAATAGCAACCCTCAATACGCTCTTATCAAAACATCTACGGGCCGAGAAGAAACAGTTTCTTTAAGATTGTTGGCACCCAAAGAAAAAGACTGTTTCACAGAGAATGTGAGACCCCCTGTGCTGAGAGACGCTTCGTTCAGGAATGCGACACCCTCACTTCAAAGCGAAACAGAAAACAACGCAGAGAACTCTTCTCTGAACCCTCCTGTTAACCGAACAACCAAACCAACCCTATCGGGGGAAGTGGACCCGGTTGAAGCCCCGACCATCGAGTCACCAAGTAATGTTGTTAGTACTGATACTGATAGTACTAATAGTGCCGATCCAAACTGCCGCTACAACCTAAGAGAAAGAAAATCAAGACCCAACTACCGCGTTTAACAGACTAATGTGTTTGATAAACAGTTGCTGTATAATAGACTAATGTGTTTGATAAACAGTTTGCTATTAACCAGTATTGCAGATGTGTTTAGATGCTTATGCTTATTAATCTTTGTATTTGCTTTGACTACTTGATGTTGTGTCATATGTATAAAATTTAAACGTGGGGTGAATGTCGTGAATTTGCTTATTTGGATTGCCACCCTTTAGTGTTTGTTACATTTGTTAACCTGTGTACTGACCGTATTTCGTAGTCCGTGTTGTGAACTCTACTATGTGTGTAGTTGTTTGTCATTCAGTGAAATAAAGCTTTGAATGTAACATGGTATTGTTATTATTAAGTACAACAATGTGTTAAAACATAGAATGTTTCTTTTTACAATTCCTCTACTCAGCTTGCAAATTCTTGGGAACAGAGAAAATCCTGGAATCGAATCTCGAAAATGGCTCTAACGATTTTTGTAGAAATTTGACAGTTGATGTACATCTTTGGGAAAATAAAATACTAGATAATAGGCCACACTGGTAAAACTTAAGTTAGGCTCAGCCTGTGACTGTCCAATGTGGTCGACGTGTTTAGAACTTTAAAAACAAAAAAAAATTTTACAAGGGTTGTAAAAATTCAATCTTACCATCTCTCGGATCGTGCTCGAAAATGTAAAAAGGTGACAGCTTGGTAACTTTCTGAAAGTGAACCGTTTGTGTACTGAGGGTTACAAAGTGTCTAAGCCCCCTTTAAATCCTAGTTAAAAAAAAACGTAGTATGTTAGGTTTATTTATAAAGTTATGATATTTGCAGAATAAATTCAGCGAATTATGTGTGTTAGCATAAGTAATACACGTATAAGCTTAATTATACACTATAGAACGCTGAACTCAATAAGCGACGCCAACACTAGACGCTGGGTATTTCATATGCTTTAATAACACACTCTCACTATCCACAGGTTACACACAACACAATAATAACTTTCTTACCAAAGGGAATAATTCTGTATACAAATATAACACATACACATAAACACAACGTCAACAATGTGTTAGCATAAAAATGTTATATATGTATCAGGGCCGGGCTTAGGCTGGTTTGACCGATTGCTCCAAATTGGGACCGCGCCAAGGAAGGGGCCCCGAAAATTACATTTAAGCATATCGCTATTAGCCATAGCTCCTTTCACAGGCCTTCAACGATGTAGGAGTTAAAGGGTTAACATATTCAGTGTATCATACGATTGGCGTAGCTTGAATTAAGTCCCTGGATCTATTGCGTTTCAGTTGCTTCCTCTTCATGCTGTATAATACATGTAGATACAATGATCTAACCAACAGTAATAATGGTTGTTGTAAAATTTAAAAAATAAAAGAGTGGCCTCGCAAGCATTCATTAAATTGGGCCCGCAATTTGTAAGGCCGGCCCTGATATATGTTTGTGTGTGTGTGTGTGTGTGTGAGCGCGTTTGTGTGTGTGTTTTTTTTTTAAAGACTATATGGTCTTCCGAAATTGTACAATTTGTTCTTAATGGCTAGGTGTAATAGCCCACACATTGTATGAATACACATGAACATTACAGACATGGAAACAAGTTGTAAATGCAATGTGGCATGTGTTATGTGTGGTGTTTGGTATGGATCTAATCTAACAGCACTTACATCAATGCCAGATAGTATAAGTACATTAGTATTAGTAACGAAAGGAGACAAATAAATCCATTTACAATTCAAACTTAATAACATCGCAATAATATTTCATCACACTGTGGAGTCCCGATAGAAATAATTGAGACCGCACCCATTTCGGATTAAGGAATATATCGGATCTTTACGAAAATAAACATATTTAACAAATACAACATGTTAGGATATAAACTGGTACAGGATAGAGTGATAAGCAGAGTTATTTTATTCCATCTCTCTGAAACCAATTCTGTGTATGAAATGCGAGACTACTATTTAATAAAAATGTTGCTTTTCAAAAGCATGTCATGGCAAATGAGATGGTCAAATACCAGTACCTTTAAAATAGCACTACGCTACTTATAACAATAGTCCACATTGTAAAAAAAAATGGTCCCATTCAGACCTTGTGATCTATCGTACAGATGATGTCAAGGTCAACTGTTTCTGTGGCCCACGGTTAACGAGGGTGCCATGTGGCCAGCTCCAACGACCCACCGCCCTTTCTTTTCCCCAACTATTGTCAGGTACCCATCAAAGCTGTGTAGTCCACATTGAGAACAGCGGATACCTTAACTTTGCTTCAAAAAAGCGACCCTCTCTTCGACAAAAAATAAATGTAACATACCTTTTTAAACCAATCTATATATAGAATTCTCTTCATAGCTTAACAGTGTAGACACCAAGACGTAAAGGAAAGATCACTCTTTATTTCTAAAAGTCGGACGAGAGTTAGATTAGAGTTAATAAGTGAAAATTAAGAGTTTGAGTTAGAAAATAAATTCGTCTTTGCATTTTATTCATTCCTTACTACGTACAGAATTACTTTACGAGCCTTGCGTGTAGCGAAGCCATACAGTATATAATTAAAAAAAAAATAATTTACCTAGATCACGCTCAATAGAAAGAATTACCAAATATTTAAATATATCTATTAGAATAGCTTTCACCAGATCCACAATTAGGGATAATGCATAATGCCGTTTTTTTTTATCGCGCGTAGTATTGGCTTTTTCCGTATTAAATGACACCCCAAAATGACAATTTTTGTCTTTATATTTCATGAGATTTGTGTATGTTTTCAAAATATTTTAATAATTTCCGGAGATATTTATGACTTTTTCGTATATTTTGCAATTTTAGGAGGCCGCTAGAAATCTGTTATAAGTTAGAAAATGGTTTAATTTAATAATTTACACCTAGAATTAGGGAGGGTCCTATGGAAGTGCGGTACCCAGTGCGGTCGCATAGGTTGCACCGGCCTTACGCCGGCCCTGCAAAATAGCGGCGTATGCTACGCCGGGGGTCGAATAGTATTGTTTAAAACCACAAATAACATTTTTCTGTTTTGTTCATTATAAAGTCTGTCTTTCAAATGTGCTCAAGTGCATTATTCACGTATTCTTTCTTAGTTGTTTTTTTTAAATCCTTAATATATACTAATTTCGGATGCGGATTAAGCGGACTTTTGGATAACCGAAGTTTGGATTATCGGGACTCTTTCACCTTACGTCACCTTCATCTATCCGTAATTCTGTTGGGTCATCAAACAAGATCCTTAACCGTCTTTCTCCCTATCTCTCCTTTGCCTTGGATGTAATTTTATTGACTGACTGGCCTGTTCATTCATTAATGTTGTCTTCCCTTCGTCTTCCTCTTCTTCTTCTTCCTGGTTTCGTTCTCTGAAGAAAGGTCTTTGCGAGCCCTGGGGACCTTGTGGTGTGGCCATAGAGTTTGAGTTCACGTTATTTGACAGTGGTTAGTAGGTGGTCATCGTGAGGTCCAATTGCTTTATTAATCCTGCTTGTAATCTCTTCACTCGTGATGGGTTCTTTGTAAGTGAGATCTAGAATCATCTTAGTTCCATTGCAAGAATACTCATCTCCAGATGTGCAGTCAGTGTTTAAGATTCGCAAGCATGTAAGAATATGGCGTGACCAGGGAGCGCCTCAGTCTGATTTTAGTGTCGAGGGCTATTCCTGATTGTTTAGACTCCTCTGTAAATAATATGAAGTAGACAGGACCTATTTCTTTGACAATATTTCGTACAATCCCAAATAATATCATCCCTTTGTGTATAATTCAACTGATATAATAAGCCTATGGGATTTGTTTTATCATTGGCTCAATCTCTTTACAAAACAAGATGTGTATTGTTTAGTGTCGCATGCTAAATATTCAAACCATGAGCAATAATATATGGTCTTGTTTCACAAAGGTTATATCAACTCGCTGTGTCTGTCTGTCCGGTACAATTTTTGTACACATTATTTCTTCCACACCCAACTTCATAATCTTCTAATCTTATTAATACAGACGTAACTTCATGACTTGAATTCTGCCAAGTCACTGGTTTTCCATGCTCTAATAGCACTAGAGAAGAAGGAGCATTTGTACAAATTTGTCCTAGCAAATGGGATGAGGGATGTGCCTTTATCTTTGAGACTTTCTGAGAATTTTATTAGATTTTTTTTTTGTATTTTAAGATTATGGTTCAGTGTTTTATGTATAATTGCTACTTTACTCTTGAGTCTTCTCTCCTGAAGGCTTTCTAAATTTAGTGATTTTATTAAAGTGATTACAGTAGTCAAATGTGAATATTCGTTTTTTATTAATCTCACTGCTTTATTTTGTGTCTGTTCCAATTTCATAATATTTTAAGAGTTGAGGGGTCCCAAACAGAGGATGCATATTCTATTATTGGCCTAACCAAGGTTAAATAATATTTTAGTTTTATGTTCTTATTTGATTTATAAAATTTCTTTTAATAAACACTAATGCTTTGTCTGATTTTTCTATAGAAATGGAATACATACAAGACATACATATGAACGGATCCGCATCCAGACTGTATAACACGGTTGAACATCCAAATATCGAAAAAAAAAAATTGGGGGGGGGGGGGGCATTGTTGACTGAGTGGTAGGGCTCTTCGCTTCCATACCAGGAAAGGGGGGGGTCCCAGATTTTTTAATTTCGGGATTTTAAGACGCCCCTGAGCCCACCCAACTCTAATGAGTACCTATCGTTGCCTGCGTTCACTAAATTTCTATAGCGATGTCACTTACATTATATAAAAACATATATTATACAATGTTCATTGTAGCCTCTTGAATATAGATGTATTGAACCTATTCCAGTCAGATTCAAGCCACACGCCAAGAAAGAAACCGCTCACCATATGATGGTCTATGGCTGTCACCAGCCAGCAAGTCATGATGCCAGCTGGTAAAAGTTTGTTTTTTTCATGAGTCTTAGGTAGTCATCAGAGTAATGCCAATAAACAGGACAGTGGGGGGGGGGGGGGGCAAATAGAGATTCCCCCCGGGCCAGACAGTTATCAACTTCCTTCGAAAGCGATGCGTCATTTGATACTATGCTTCCTATATATGTGAATCTTAACCAACACTACAATTCGGAATACAGTATTGTAAATTAGTGTTACTTTTGAATCGTGTATTTTAAAAGATGTCATTATAAATCATATAATTAATCAATGTAGGTATATAGTATTGATTTGTTTATAAACTTTGTGCTTAAAAATGAATGCAGATGTAAGCTCATATAATTAACTGTTTGTCAGTGGCAGCTTGATCGTTCAAATAAAAGCAATACCGTCGCACAAAAATAAGTTTTAAAAAAAATACACTGGTCGTTGAAGACAGAAACAAGGACTAACTCGTAAGCAATGAACTTTAGCCTCTTTATCTCTTATCATAAAACTTTATTCTGACAGGCAATCGCGTACAAAACTACATTTTTGAAAGATCATTACTCTTTGTTCCATCTGATGTCAATGTCAATCTCAAACCGCATGTTTCCTTATTTCAAGCTGACGATACTTTGTGGTTCAGTGATACTTCTGTTGTTGCTCATACGAATGGTTCTACTTTCGGAAATTGTTGTTGTTTCGCTTTCAAATATTAGCATAGCAATTTTTTTTTTTTATATCAGTCAAAGAATAACTTTAAGGCAATAATATCGTGTTCGTGACATTATTGTAAACATTTCATTGATTCGGAAGAGATTTACCTTGTATGACGTCATCTCTTACTGTTGTCAGGCATTGTTTCAACACCGATAACTCGGACGAGAATGGTGTATGCGGTGACGGTGAAAGACAGGTTCTTTTCGCTTGGGCGATGGACGCTCCAGACAAGAGCTTGCCAGAAGGTATGATCACTAGGATTTAAATAGAAGAAGTTGGGAGTATTAGAGATCTACATACAAACACAGTCATGCGAACACACACATACGCACACACACAAGACTCGTTTTGGTGGTATTGCAATCCCTGGGACGCTGCTATGCCTCAATGCAGCCCTCGGGTGAAAACTATCGTTAGAGCAAGCAATTAGGTTAAATCCCGACTTTTCAAAGTGACCGTTTTATATAATACCAAATACAAAAACAAAATTTAATAAAATACTCAGAAAGACACAAAGATAAAGGCACATTTCTCGTTCCATATGCTAGGACAAATTTGTACAAGTACTCCTTCTTCCCTATTGCTATTAGAGCATGAAATGGGTTGCCTGAGCTAGCCAGGAAAACCAGTGACTTGGCGGATTTTAGGTCATTGGTTAATATGCATGACTAAATGCATGACGCGTAGGACGTAATCATCTTCTTTTTTGAAGTAACGTCTGTATCATATAAGATAAGATATTATAAGATACCAACCAAAAATTTTAAAAAATCCAGTGTCCACCAATGGTCGTGTGGACAAAAAGGTGATAAAGAAGATGTTCATGCTGAGATGGCAGTGTACCTGGAAGAACATCAGATTTTGCTAAACAGAACTACCAAGTAGACAACTTTAGTGTGTTATTTCGTCCAGTACGGTTATTATTGCCAAAAATGGTAATAGATATAAGCACTCAATCACTCAATCATATGTAAAAATGTTTCCAGTGGTAAACGTCTCACTTAGCCTCTGACAATGAGCCCAACGCATTGTCTTCACGTGTAGCTCAGTTAAGGAGTGCGGCGGAACTGGTATCACTGACAGGAGAAGGCTCGTTAACCTTGGAGCAGAGTCGGCCTTAAGGGGCAGGGGTGTATTGTGGGGCAACAGCCAGGCCCTGCCTTTGAGGGAGCCCCCGCGATAGCAGAAATTTTTATAATCTATCTTTCAAAATGTTTCTGAATCATTAGTTACATTGATTAATGGCATCTAATTCTATTAGATTCTGACAAAATGTTACATCGAACAGCCAATTCTATAGTACCTATGGAAAGTACTATGTTTTGCAACAATAATAAGGCTTACGGCGATAGTGTCGGACGAGCCTATTAACGTGATAAGATACTGTTTATAAAGTCAACGCTTACGGCTCACGGGCCCGCGCATGACACTCGCCCGGGTATGATACTCGCCACAAGCCCCGCCTAATGCAAGGCCGCCTCTGCTCGGAGCTACACTTTGCCGATCCTTCCACGATGGCGATCTGAAACTGTATTGGTTATCTGCCGTTTCTATAGACACAACGGCTGCGTAGAGAGATGGGTGAACCGCTGTCTGATGGATCATCTCATTCAAGGCCTAATTCTATGAGGTCAACAAATTTGTCAAATACAATAGCTTACGATTGCCATTGTTATGTTTAGGAAAGTAGCATTGTTACAATGAGGTATAACTTTGTTAACATTTGTTTATTACATCTAAGGTAATGTTGGAACTTTTTTTTTTTCAGGTGTAGGGATCCGAGTCTCAGGAAAAACTAACATCAAGTATTTGGTGATTCAACTTCATTATGCGACAGCTTTTAGGCGTAAGAATTTCATAGTTTAAAATAAATAGATGCTGGCTGATAGCATTTTTAAGGTCCATATATATGCATTATGCATGTGTGGGTTTAACTCTTTCTCTCCTTAATTATTTGTCCACTTTTTGACGGATCTCATTTTGCTCATTACTATTTACTACAGTGTTATGATTAAGCTTCAGTAGCTTTGTCGTTTGTCATCAGAAAATATTTTATTTGGTATAGAGCTCAAGGCGGATGCATGCTCTTTTTATATAACACAAAATAAAGTTTATAAAATTAAACATTAATTTAATTTAATGAGATCAAATCAACGTTGGTATCGTCAATTAGGAGAGAAAGAGTTAATTGTGTATGTAGTTTGTTGTCGGTAACCTATGCTTGTTTACATTAGTTTGTGTAGGTGTGTGAATTAATTGTGCATGTGGCTGTGCTGGTGACAATAGTGTTTACATTAACAAATGTATTTCCCATTGTGTATGTATATGTGTGTATCAGTGTATATATGGGTTAATGTGCCTCTGTGTACCAGTTCTGTATTTGTGGTTATTGCCACGCTGTAAGATCTTTTTGTAACATAGCATGCAATGTGTATTTGTTTCCTGAATTTGATTTAAATACCTTTAACTTGTTGTAGGCGCAGTGGCTGAGTGATAAAGCGTTAGGCTTCCGAACCGGAGGTCCGGGGTTTGAATTCTGGTGAAGACTGGTTTTGTTAATATTCGGAATTTGATGGCACCTCTCTGATGCTGAAGGGTAAAGATGGTTGTTCGTTGTGCTGGCAACATGACACCCTCGTAAATCGTTGGCCACAGAAATAGGTGACCTTTACATCGTCTGCCCTATAGATCGCGAGGTCGAAAAGTGGGATCATTTTATCTTCAACCTGTTTCTAAGGTACCATCTGATTAGTCCTTCTTATTGGTATGTCATACCAACCTGTTACTAAGGTACCATCTGATCAGTCCTTCTTATTGGTATGTCATACCAACCTGTTACTAAGGTACCATCTAATTATTCTTCTTATTGGTATGTCATGCCAACCTGTTACTAAGGTACCATCTGATCAATTCTTCTTATTGGTATGTCATACCAACCTGTGGTGAAATGGTTAGTATTTGTTTATGTTTGTGTAACGTCGTGAGAATGTGTTCACAACATTGATTTAGTGTGCTACTATCGAAGTCTCTTTCGTCAGTTCATGTGTCGTTCTGGTTTAATAAAGCCTTGTTTTAGGTTACTCTTCAGTGTTCCTTTATTTCTTATTACAATTTATTAAACTAGAAATTTTCAATTCTAGTGATGTATGTGTCTCGTGTATCTTATTTGGATTTTCGTTCAACACTATTCTCAGTCTGTAAGTAAAAATTGTAATACAAATGGAGCGTCTATTTAGGCCAAAAGAGCTAGACATAGAGCCTAGCACGCCATCGGCTGCCGAGAAGTGGCTGCACTGGCTCAGAACATTTGAGAATTTCATCTCCTCAGTCTCTTATTGCGAGATTGACAAAAAGAAACTACTTGAAAACTATGTTTCTTCGAGCGTATTTCAGTACATAAGTGAGTGTACAACGTTCGAAGAATCAATCAAAGTTCTACAAAATGTCTACGGGGAGCAGTGAAAGCTATATATCTTCTTCAATTGCTAAAAGGTACAAATGGAAATTAGAAATGTCGAGAAACAGAATCTACATGGCCTCTACACATCTTTCTCGCACTACTCACGGACATATTTTCGCCAAAATAAAGTACAAAGACGAACAATACGAAAGTGTGAAGCTCTCACTACTAGACGGACTAGTATCTGATGTAATCTTAGGACTAGATTTCATCAGCCAGCACGAAAAACTGATGATCCCATTTGAGGGAAAACGAAGCACTCTTCAGGTCTGTACGCTGAAAGCTGCACGAGTTGAAGCTCCTCACCTCTTCGCTAATCTTGCTCCTAACTGCCACCCCATAGCCACTAAATCTAGAAAATATTCTATGCCTGACTCCCAATTCATTCAAACTGAAATCAAGAGACTTCTATCTCACAAAATTATTGAACCTTCCACGTCCCCGTGGAGAGCTCAAATAATTGTAACAACGAATGAAAGGCACAAAAAGAGAATGGTTATCGACTATAGTCAAACCATCAATCGATTCACTTACCTCGACGCGTACCCCGTGCCAAAAGTTGATGAACTGGTGCAGGAAATATCTAAATACTCAATATACAGTACATTTGACCTCAAAAGCGCTTACCACCAGATACCTATCAGGGATGATGAAAAGCTGTACACGGCGTTCGAGGCTTACGGAAAGCTTTATCAGTTTTGCCGCATTCCTTTTGGAGTGACAAACGGAGTTGCTGCATTTCAAAGGACGATCAACACAATAATTGAGGAGGAAGGGCTACAGGACACGTTCGCTTACGTGGACAACGTTACCATCTGCAGACGTGACTCCAGTAGCCACGACCAGAATCTACAGAGATTTCTCAACGCCGCTAAAAAGTACGGTATCACATTCAACGATGATAAAAGTGCTATTGCGACTGATAAAGTATGCCTCCTAGGCTACGAAATCTCACAAGGGCAATTAAGACCAGACCCCGAAAGATTTCAAGCGTTGAGAAATCTACCTCCACCACAAGACATGAAATCACAAAAGCGGGTGATTGGACTACTGTCCTATTATTCTCAATGGATCCCAAATTTCTCCAAGACCCATTTATTGGTGAACAACAAAAACCTTTCCTCTCCCTGAACAAGTACAGGAAGCTTTAAAGCAACTAAAACATGAACTTGAAAACGCTGTTGTGTCGACGATAGATTATAATCGACCACTAATAGTCGAAACAGATGCCTCTGACATCGCGATCGCCGCCACTCTTAATCAAGACGGCCGTCCTGTCGCCTTCTTTTCAAGAACACTCACTAATAGTGAACGCAGACACTCTGCAGTTGAAAAGGAAACATACGCTATCGTAGAAGCCCTGAGAAAATGGCAACATTACCTTATCAGTACACCCTTCACATTGTTTACAGATCAACGCTCAGTGTCCTTTATGTTTGACCAGCAAAACAAGGGCAAGATCAAAAAACGAAAAGATACAAAGATGGCGACTGGAGCTTAGTTGTTTCCAATATGACGTCGTATATCGACCCGGGAAACAAAACGCTGCGGCGGATACCTTTTCAAGAAACCACTTTGCGTCAGCAATGACTGGAGAAGACCTCAAACTGTTACACAACAACCTCTGCCACCCAGGGGTCACGAAACTCCTCCATTTCGTTCGGACTAAGAACTTACCTTTTTCCTGCGAGGACGTCCGCAAAGTGGTAAACCAATGTAAAACTTGCGCTGAACTGAAGCCTAGATTCTTCAAACAGTTTTCAGGCACCCTCATCAAGGCTACCCAACCATTTCAGAGAGTAAGCATCGATTTTAAGGGGCCACTCTCAACTGCTACTCACAATAAATATTTATTAACAATGGGGGATGAGTACTCACGCTTCCCATTTGCCTACCCATGTCCCGATATGTCCTCATCTACTGTCATAAAGTGTTTAAATCAGCTGTTTTCCTTAGTTGGGATGCCAGAATACGTCCATTCCGACAGAGGTACGTCCTTTATGTCGAAGGAGGTGCAATCCTTTCTGCACGAGAGGGGAATAGCTACAAGTAGAACAACCGCTTTTAATCCTTCAGGCAACGGGCAAATTGAACGACTAAACAAGACTCTATGGAACGCTGTTACTTTAGCACTGAAAGACCTCGATCTCCCGATCTCAAGATGGGAACTTGTCTTGAACCAGGCCCTATACTCGATTAGATCATTACTATCTACGGCAACAAACGAAACTCCACATGAGAGAGTTTTCCGGTTAAACCGGAAATCCTCCTTCGGGATATCTATCCCCACTTGGCTATCCAGCCCAGGTCGAGTGTTGCTGAGAAGAGAGAACAGATCTTCAAAGTATGATCCTCTCACGGAAGAAGTCGAATTACTGATGTGTAACCCCCAATATGCCGTGGTACGGTTGCCCAGCGGTAAAGAGGAGACGGTCTCTCTAAGACTCTTGGCTCCCAACCCCTCCCCATCCACAACAACAAGTGAACCTTCGTTCTTCGCTCAGGGTGAGGATAATGAATACCCTCCAGAAGCTCAAAACATGGAAGTACCAGTCAACACCCCTACGGTGATACAAGAAAGGAAAGAACCCCTGGAGGATCTCCGAGCGCTTCCTCTTGAAAATACACAGAACCATCATACCCCACTTGACGCTCAGGAACTCATTAGTGACTCCCAAACTGTAGAGCATGATAGTCAACCCCGTTACAACTTAAGAGAGAGAAGAACCAGACCGAACTATAGAGTATAGAGTTGTTTCTCTATTACTCTACTTATACTGACTACATAAACTGGCATTGTTTATCCCTTGCTACTGATACTAGAATTTATTTGTTCACTTACTTACATACATGTTTACTTACTACACTATTTGCTATTGATAAAAACAGAAACTAGTAATTGTTTATACGTCCTACTACAGATACTGGTTTTTATGTTTCTTTGTATCACTCCTCATTATTGTTTACAAGAGAAACTAATATTTCGACACTATTTATTGATCTATTGTATTGCAGGCACTGGCATTCTCTTTTTATTTATGCTATGGCCTACTATATTACTATACTTGCTATTTTAATTATAGGCGGGTTGAATGTGGTGAAATAGTTAGTATTTGTTTATGTTTGTGTAACGTAGTGAGAATGTGTTCACAACATTGATTTAGTGTGCTACTATCCAAGTCTCTTTCGTCAGTTCATGTGTCGTTCTAGTTTAATAAAGCCTTGTTTTAGGTTACTCTTCAGTGTTCCTTTATTTCTTATTACACTACGGTACCATCTGATCAGTCCTTCTTATTGGTATGTCATGCCAACCTGTTACTACGGTACCATCTGATCAGTCCTTCTTATTGGTATGTCATGCGAACCTGTTACTAAGGTACCATCTGATCAGTCGTTCTTATTGGTATGTCATGCCAACCTGTTACTAAGGTACCATCTGATCATTCGTTCTTATTGGTCTTAGCATCTCAAACTTCCCCTCGATTTATTAAGACACATGGGATTCAAAGAGTGGACTTCTTCTGTTCTCATCATCGCTTTGTGAAACTCAGGTAATTAGTCTTATGTATGAGATGGATTACGCAGTGGTTTCCAATTCAGGCAGCTCTTTGTAAAGTTGTGGGTTGATGCTTTTTTTTCCCTATAGGGATGTTTTGGGAAGGCGCGGTGTCTGACTGGAAAAAGGAACCGGGGGTTCCGGGTTCGAATCCTGGTGAAGACTGGGAATTTTAATTTCGGTATCTTTAGGGCGCCTCTGAGTCCACCCAGCTCGAATGGGTACCTGACATTGGTTGAGGAAAAGTAATTGCAGTTGGTCGTTAACCGTTAGCCGCAGAAACAGATGACATTACATCATCAGCCATATAGATCACAAGGTCTGAAAGGGGAACTAGGGATGTTTTAGAGACAGTCAATAGAGAAAAGAAGGGACATAATTGGCATTCACTGGAGAAAACCCAAAGGGGCGAATTTTCCCATTTCTGGCTTCCAGAACATTTGTTTCCATTCTAAGATCAAGTCAGAGACTCTTGGTTGTCTTTCTTCTTTATCCGCATTATATTTTAACTTAAAATAACATACGAGACAGACCATATAGCACTGTTGAGCAGTCAGGGTTATCGAGAAATAGTATATAGTTGATAATCAATTCTGTTTTTCATTGTAAAATACCCGCCGCAGCTCATCAATAATAAATTCATTGTCGCAAATATAGTAGCGTAAGCTAGGAGTCATAACAACAATATTTTTTTAATGTGCGTAGAGAGTAGCTAAATCTCAGATTACAGAGTATGCGTAAATCCGAAATAGTTTATAGTTAAAGGTTCATTGTTGTACTTGAAATTATTTGGTTACTTTCAAAGCCAAAAGTTCAGTGTCACATTCAAATATTGTAGAACACACATTTTAAAAAAAAAAATGCATTTACTGTATGCCAGATGAGCTCTACCCCAAGCCAATCCCAGCTATTAGCCAGAAAGTATTTCCGGAAATGTTACCCTGATGTTGTCTTAAAAAATGTTTTCTTCCCTTAGCTGGCATTACCGATAACTCTGGAATAACAATAGACTTTACAAAGAAAAGGTAAGACTATAATTTCACTCGTACCATAGCAGTTATTAAAACCAGCATTTTGTCTATCCTAATATACGTATTGAATATACTAAAATTATTTTATTATTTATTTTATTTATTTATTTAAAGGGAGGTAGTTATGTCAATTTCTTGTATTTCATTTTATATCAGATTACCTCCCTTGATACATCTAATCGCTATATTAAAAGAAAAAACAAAAATTGCTCGCTATTATTTTCTATCATATATTTTTAAAACGGGCCAAAATAAGATAAACTTTAATCCTGTAGAAGAAAACACAAATAGTTTGATATACATATATTGTTCATCCAACGGAATTTTTAGATACACAGCCCATGGCCAGCAAATGGACTGTAGATCAGCGTTTCTCAAACTGGGAGAAGCACCCCCAACGTCATGACAATAGTAGGTTTTGGAAAGGGTTTTTTCAATCCATGATTGAATATTAACAAAATAAAATGAAACATTCACTTGAGCCAAATGTTTCAAAAATTATAAAAATGTATATTGTTTTCGCAAGAGTCGTCAACAACTGTGACCGAAAATTGTTTGGAGAAGACTTTTAAGAACTTCTCCACTAACGTGATTCTAGGCTGGTGTCAGAAGTGGGGGGGAACAAAACAACGTCTGTTTTACATCGTTGTAATGACGACCTTTGATGGGTCGAAAGAAATGTCAGGGATAAGATTTCTTACTGTAAGACCTCTTACTGAATGCATTGCAAGATTTCTTACTGTAAGACCTCTTACTGAATACATTGCAAGATTTCTTACTGTAAGACCTCTTACTGAATATAAAGATGATGTTATGACAATTACTTCCATTACAAGCATACGTGCGCTAAATGTACCTCCAATGTTCCGCGCATAATAGTATTGACCAGAGCTGCCTCCTTGTCTATTAGACTTTTTTTTACCTGTGACTTTTTTTTTATTTGGGATTAATAGTTTTCTCTCATTGCAAGAAAATATGTCAATTTCGACCTGACCTTCAACCTTTTTACTTTGACTTTTTTTTTTTGACATGCGCTCTTCTTACTACGAGAAAAATGCTTTGTAGACGCCAGGAAAACGAATTTCTGAAGGTCAGAATGCAGGAAAACGTGTGTCACTGGAGTTACGCCCCTGACATCGCTGGATGGGGACCGTCTAGAGATCCCCCTGATCTCCTTGCTGGGCTGAACCCGCTACTTTTCCAATAAAATTTCAAAAACCTTTTCTAACATTTAAAAAGTAAATATTATATACGAAACATTTTTAAAAAATGTTTTGCATATTTTTTTTTCATTACATTCTTAAAACCCACTTGGTCGACACTATGGGAGCCAACAATGCTCCCAGTGGCGTAGCATCCGGGCCTATGACTATTGGGAGCCCAAAGCCTGTGACATACCAACCTTAGCAGTGTGGGTTTCATTGCGTTGGGGTTCGTGACCGATCGCGGCCCACATGGGCCAATTAAAACTACCTGCAATTCAATGTCATCTTCGGTAAATATACAGACTACTCGATTTATTCGCTACACACTAAATTTGTCTTATTGGAAAAGGAGGGGGGGGGGGAGTCTGCAAACATATTCTTGAGCCACGAGTACCTTCCTAGTTCCTACGCCACTAAATTCTCCCAAATGTCCCCACCTGTCTTGTTTGGGGGGGGGGGGGGGGGGGGGGAAGCGACGAATGTTGTTTTCATTTGGAGGCGTCACCGGTAAAAGTTAGAGAAAAACTGCTCTAGACATTACGTAATAAATGAACAAAATTGATTACAACTGATTACTTACTTGACAGTGATTTAATGATCGCTAAGTCCAACCGCTTGTTATCATAAGGCGACCAACCAAGTGTCAGTCAAGGACGAAACGATATCACCATGCTTAATATCACCACAACAAGATGGAGCGGAAGTCTCTTTTCTCCGACACTCTCCTACGAAAACGTTAGCGATTGCCAGACTTTGCAAAGCAAGCCACCTCTAGCAAAAACTCTCTGCGTATACCTTATCACGTGATATAGTGAATGTAATGTCTTTGGTCCTGAAGATTAAAGATGAGTGCACCGTTTCACGTGACTATGCAAAAACCAGTTTCTACCTGTATATTTGTTTTCACATCTGATGCAGACAAAGCTGGGAGTCTATATCATTTTTTTTGTCTTCTGCGCCTTTTTTTTTGAACAAGGGTTTTACTTTGTGTCTCAAATGTTTGTCCCTTTTTGTGTATTAACAATACTTTTATAATGTTAGATAAGCGCTGTTTAAAAAAAAGAAAAAAAATTCTTCGAAGGACCTCAATGATATAATTATCAAGATTTTGTATTCACAGACCAGAGCAGATAGCCAATTATCTAGTACTAGGTAACTTTGGCAGCATCCCACCGAAACAAAAAGGTAATCTTTTTAACATACATTTTGATTTGAGTTGTCTTATTGAGCTAGGGCAAATGTATTGACGACGAGTCAGAAGATTAAGTATTATTGTTACATATTATGTTTCACTTAAATAGCCCAGTTGCGACCTACATATTTTGACGCGACTGATGCAAAGCTGTTGTCCGCCAGTGGTCTATTAAATTTCCCTATTTTTTTAATTTATTTTTTTTAAGTCTCAGTTCTTGACTTCGGCAAAGCTTTTTCTTTGGGTGTTAAATGAATGTCCCTCGACCTGTGCAAGAGTTTCCCAGCTGTCTCTTTCAACAGCTGACTGTAGCGAGTTGTTTACATGTATTACAATGATGGTAGGCCTAAACTGACGACGGAGTTGATCTTAGAGCGCTTTCTGGGCGCATTAAACAGATTCAACATCTGTGCTATTCAACATCTGTACTGTTCAAAATCTGTACTATTCAACATCTGTACAACATCTGTACTATTCAACATCTGAACTATTCAACATCTGTACTGTTCAACATCTGTACTGTTCAACATCTGTGCTATTCAACATCTGTACTGTTCAACATATGTACTGTTCAACATCTATACTGTTCAACATCTGTGCTATTCCGCCTTATACTCCTTGCTGAATGCGTCTTCAAGTAAAAATGTTTCGCACATCGAAAGGGGGAAAGCCTCTACAGTAATTGACCTGGCAAAAGATATTCGCTTGTTTGTTTTACATGTGTCGGATATTTCTTCACATCTGAAGATTACTACATCCTATTCCAAGCCCAAACCTATCATAGAACGACGTGGAATGGCAGCGGGCAGGGTTCAAACATCTCTGATCATTGGGGCAACAGCCCAGAGCGCATACCACAAGACCAGACAGCACTCCAATAGAAGGAAACTCGCTAGGACTCTGACCCAATCTAGTACACAAAATATTTATTCTTTATTTGGAATCTTGAATTCGAGAAATCATTTCACCGCTGTTTTAATGTGTTTTTATCTTCAGCTTTCTATATGGAATCATCCTGCGTGTTTGGGCAAACTTTTACGATCTATCCAATCGGCTATCGCACTCACTCTCATAATTTAGGTAAGTCACTTGTTATAAGGTGTTACGAACGTTACTGAGACTGAATTATTTCACATTACCTAGGAAAGTCTTAGCATAGGATGTAAATCAAGCCTCTAGATATAAGAAAATGTAGATTCAGTTATGTTAATATTCGGGTTTCAATACTATTACTGTGATAATTGATTTTGTACATAGTACTGTAAATAGTTCATAGAATCTTGGTTGTAAGATAGAACAAATTCTATGTTTGGCATATTCGAATGGTCCATTCTCAACAACTAATAGTAAGCTAATAGCTAGCTAAATATATAAGATAAGAAGATAATAGCTAACAACTCAGCAGCAAAACGCTGGCTAGAAGAAAAAATATGTAGCATTCAATGTTGTCAACAAATCTGAAGTTTACCTATTTCCTTATTTGTATCGCCATTATAATTGCCTTTCTTATTATTTACTGGTTCCTTAAGGTTACGTCACATCCGGTTACAGAATACGCGACGGAAAGTGGACGGAAATAGGAAGAATGTCTCCACAGCTGCCACAGGTTAGTGAATTTTTTTTTATTTTTTTTTTTACTTTCTCGGACTTTGCCCTTTGAGTAACTGTACATAAGTACTTTTTCTTATCTTGAGTAACAAAAGAATTTTTCTTCACTGTTTTGTAGACTTTCTATCCAGTAACGAATCCTGGCATGGACATCAGAAATGGAGATGTCTTGGTGTCCAGGTGTACAATGAACAGTATGGCCAGAGCAGAAGTAACCAATATAGGGTAAGAACTAGGGTAAGAACTAGGGTAAGAACCAGGGTAAGAACCAGGGTAAGAACCAGGGTAAGAACTAGGGTAAGAACTAGGGTAAGAACTAGGGTAAGCCTCAATGGGGCATGATAGAAACTAATTAGTATGGAGTGGATTTATGTGTGTTGGTTGATGTATTTTTTTTTTAGAAAGATTGGCGGTAAGTGGAGTGTATTAAAGATAGTGTGCTCCATACAAAGACTTTACAAAGCTAGGGCTATCAATGACTCAAGAAATATCAGGAATTAATTAACAAGAGAAAATACATATTTAATTTAAAAAAAGTAATTAAAGTAAACAGTAAATACACTGCAGCACAAGCATCACAGGCTGGAGTATAACAACTAACTAGAAAAGTACATTTTACTGGAGATTCTAACACTCTCAGGACTCAAATAACAATATCTCAATGGTCGTGACGCCAATGTAACCAATAGCCCAATGAAATCACATCAAATGAAAATAGACTTCTTCATAGCTTGCGTGCCTTACAAATAAGATTCTACCAAAGGAATAACTTACGTTAGGGCTTATGAGATGGATATAATCATCAAAGGGGGATAACTGATTAAAAGACCAAAAACTTGAATATTGAATGTCGAGAACAGTAAAGCTTGAGTGAATTAAGAGATGGTTTGATAACCATTTAACATCTTCTAGGACCATTCCAACCAAGTACTTAATAAAAACCTAGTGCTATAGTTCCTATCGCGTCGTTTGGCGCATTGGGCGGCGAGCTGCCTCCTTAACAATTTTATTTTACATTGCCACAAAGCAAGTGCCTCAAATGAGAAGTGCCAAAAAGGAAAGGGGTATAAAGGACAAGTGCCACAAACGACAAATGCTATAAAGGACAAGTGCCACAAAGGGCAATTGGTATAAAGAACAAGTGCTATAAAGAACAAGTGCCACAAAAGACAAGTGCAATAAAGGACAAATGCCAAAAAAGGAAAGGGGGTATAAAGGACAAGTGCCACAAAAGACATGTGCCACAAAAGACAAGTGCCACAAAGGAAAAGGGGTATAAAGGACAAGTGCCACTAAGGACAATTGGTATAAAGGACAAGTGCCACAAAGGACAAGTGCTACAAAGGGCAGGTGCCACAAAGGACTAGTGCCACGAAAGACAAGTGCCACAAGGGCAGTCACAGAGATCAGTCTCCAGCACTGTCTGCAGCATCTTCCCAGCTGGTGTCCACTGCCCTGAGGTCGTCCTTGACGGTGCTGCTCGCGAAGTTATATGACAACGTCCCTGTTTGCTTTTATCTCGTAGCGGCCTTCAGGCTATTTGCAGCCCTTTTTAGCGCGCGACTCATTTCCGTGGAAGGACACGCCCCACAAAACTCATGAGAAGATATGTGTGAACATTAAGTAATACAGGGTTGGGGGGTTACTTGATCGAATCTACCTCACAACTCGGTCCTACTAACAGGGCAAGCCTTACGTATAGAGAAACAGCCGCTTAGGGCCTCCGATTGCTGGGGGCCTCTAATAGAACTCCAATACATTTTCTAGAGAAAAAATTAAGAATCATGTCTACTAGACTAGCTTTAAGTCTCTACTATGGTTCAAGATTTATTCACGAATAATTGCTAGACTATTAGCTAGACTACAAATGCTAGAAGAACACTGGTAAAATATCGAAACTTTATTAATAATCTGGTATCCACGGATCGTCCATAAAGCACACTACGCGTAATATAAATATAATTTGTTTGTTGATTTTTCAGTCTTAATTTTTTTTTGTTTTTCTATTTCATTTAAGGCCACACTATTCCATTCGCCTAGGGCCTTCAATCACCTAAGGCTACTAAACACTGTTATTGGTCTATTTTCCATTTTCACACTTTTTCTAACCCTAACTCACTTGTAACTTCACAGGCCAACCAATCATGATGAGATGTGCAACTTTTATATAATGTATTCGACCTTCAACCCCGAACAGCAGCCGACAAATTATTGCTTCAAGGACGCTAACAATTACACGTGGGCTGTCGATGAAACAGTGGACTTGTCAGACATACCTGACAACCTGAGTTCTTTGGAGGGAATTCCTGGAGCTGAAACGGTGGAGAAATACTTTAAATCTGGGGCACAAGAGCACCACCCCAAGGGTTGACGGGAAATTAAAAACAATATACACATTAAAGAAATTAATATTAAATGAAACTAAAATTTGCTTTTTTAGTTTAGAATCAGTTCAAATTATTTACAGAAATCAAATAAAGCTTCGGAGTTTATTAAAAGAAATGTTTACAAATCAAACACGAGCTTAACAATTTCTCTCCTAATCAACGATACCATCGTTGATTTGATCCCATTAAATTCATTTATTTTTTAGTTTTTATAAACGTTAAGCTGTGTTATATAAAAGGAGCGTGCATTCTCCTATAATTCTATACCAGCAGTAACGTTTTCTGATTACAAACAATGTTTTCAATGTTATTGAAGTTTAATCAAAACAGGGTAGAATGAACAACTGTGAAAAACGACACTCCAGTCTGAGCGTTGAAAATAATTACGAGGTAAATAGTTAACTCTTTCTCTCCGTAATTATTTCCCACATTCTGGTGGAATCAACGCTGGCATCGTCAGTTCGGAGAGAAAGAGTTACAACAGAAAATGGTATTTAAACGTGGATCAACCAAGATTTGAATATTGTCTCTTTGTTTGGGACCCTTCGTCCTCAGCTCAAGAGAATATAATGATACTAAACAAACTTGAAGTAACAAATAAATATTCACATTTGATTTAGGGTAACAACATTAGCAGAATCATTACATTTAAAGATCCTTCAGGACAGAAGACTTAAAAGTAAAGTAGCAATTATACATGAAACACTGAACCATAATCTTCAATTACAAAAACAAAACCTAATAAAATACTCAGACAGACACAAGGATAAAGGCATACTGCTCTTTCCATATGCTAGGGCAGCTCCATGGTGCTATTAGGGAATGGAATGGATTGCCTGAATCAGCCAGGGACACCAACGACTTGGTTGAGTTATAGTCATTAACATGCATGACTAGATTGACCTAAGGACTTGGAACTGTGTGATTCTCTAATAAACATGCACAACTAGATTAACACATGAATACAAGTAGGCATTTTGTAAGATCAGAGAAACTGCTGCTACAAATCCTTTGTAAAATAAAATTGCTGCTCATTGTATTAGAAGCGGAAGCAAAGTAACTAATGGGAGGGAACCTTTCACAGCAGAAGTTATATCCAGTTACCTCTCTTTGTCTTTCTTATACAACCGTACAATTTTCTATTTTTCTTTATGGGAGTGAAAAGGGCATTCAATATCCTAAATCGGTGATGCCCATCCTAATTAGACCTGCGAGCCATTTATTTTCCGACACTCGTGTCGCGGGACACATTATCGAAAAGGTACAAAACACGAAATGAAATTGACCTAAAAATAATTTTATGAGAATCTTATCTTATCTTATATAATACAGACGTTACTTCAAAAAAGAAGATGATTACGTCCTATGCGTCATGCATTTAGTCATGCATATTAACCAATGACTTAAATTCTGCCAAGTCACTGGTTTTCCTGGCTAGCTCAGGCAACCTATTCCATGCTCTAATAGCACTAGGGAAGAAGGAGCTTTTGTACAAATTTGTCCTAGCAAATGGAACGAGGAATGTGCCTTCATCTTTGTGTCTTTCTGAGTATTTTTTTTATACGGTTATATATTTGAAGATTATGGTTCAGTGTTTTATGTATACTTGCTACTTTACTTTTGAGTCTTCTGTCCTGAAGACTTTCTAAATGTAATGATTGTACTAAAGGTGTTACACTAGTCAAATGTGAATATTCGTTTGCTATTTGTCATGGATCTAGTACTTGCATTAATCTATGGGATATTTGAAGTTCATCTTTTTATTTACGTGGCAAACAGTGGCTTCATGTCTCTACTTACAAGGTGAGCAGCATTGGAGCAAGCTTGACCACCGACACATCCCCTTGTCTCTTTTTGGAAAATATTCCCATCAATGCCTCCATATTTGTTTCATAATGCCGTTTATATACGCTGTTGTTGTTGTTTTAACAGCCACGCTTTGTTTATAAAACAAAAATTTAAAAAAAAATCCGTTCACTTTTCATGGTAGAGTTTCCATTTTAGTGTTAAAGGTCATTGGTACCGATCCATCAGAAGAAAATTGAGGACCATAACATAGGAAAACATTTTTCAACCTTTTTATTTATTTTTTATTTTTTTTTTGGGTGAGGAGATGTTCAACACTTTGTGTCGACGTTTCATCGGGCCGGATGGAACCACATAGAGGCCGGATTTGGCCAGCTGGCCGTATTTTGGGCATCACTGGACGAAATTATAATTTTCAAACTTATTAATTTACCCTATTTTTTGAAATGTCAATGTTTACCTTATCAGATATGTATTCACCGTTGGAGTTGCGTTTATAACTTAAATTGCATTTTTCAGTTTATAAGCCATTACATTTTTTATCATTAAGCTTCTCGCAACTCACTCTGTCTGACGGATGGATACATTTTTAAAAAAATGTTCTCCCATTTCCCATTCTCGGATCAAGTTGAAACTTTGTACAAGTATACAATGTACATGACAAAACATGAATCCATAAAATAATTAACCAATAATTTAACCACTTTTTGGTAATTAATGATTTTCTTTGGTATTGAAATAAGGAAAATAAATGTCAATTAATGAGAGATGTATATACATGGATTCATTTCCCCTTATTACTTTTGTCGCTTTGTTTTTTTTTCCCAGCTTCCCATTCTCGGATCAAGTTGAAATCACATTCACCTATCGGAGTCCTATCCCTTAGTCTGTTGGACCGTTGGGGCACCACACCAGATTTTTCGACCATCTTTCTCCATCCGTCTCTGTCTTTTGCCTTGGATTGAACCTCTTCAATGGCAGGCCCGTCCATTCTTTTATGTTGTATTCCCATCGCTTTCTCTGTCTGCCTTTTTTTTTTTCTGGTGCTGTTCCCTGTAGGAATGTCCTAATGAGCCCCTAAGAGTAGAGAATGTCAATCTTTCTTTATCCATCTCAAGGTTGTCATTTTCTGTTTGGGGATGAAGTGGCAAACTTATATTCTAGAGCAATACTGCAGAGAGAATCAGAAAAAAACTTGACAGTATGATTAACCAAACGGGCCCGAAACTTCGGATGCTTTATCAAACACCCACCAGTTGCGTAGCTAGGGAGGGGGTCCAAATTGGAAAACCCCCCTGGCCCCCACATGAGGGGGATCCCAAATGAGTGTCCAAATTTGTTTATATATTAAATATTACGCCATTATCTCATGTGATGGGGTTCTTAAAAGTCCCCCGGGCCCCCATATCCCTAGCTACGCCACTGCAAACACCTCAGTTAAGTCACGACCACATCATGTGATATTACAAGAAAAGTTAAGTGGGCTGGTCCAATATCTAGTCTCAGCATAAGTGAATGATGACTACCGATGACATTTCTTGTATATTTTAATTGCAAGGAATGAACCCCCCCCCCCCAAATACACGTTCCTTGCCTTGCCATCTGAATGTATACAATCACCAGAAGAAACGGTAGCGCTAGTGAAGAGGAAATTAGTTCAACCTACCTTGACATTGTTACGTGATGGTATTGTTCTGGTGACAAGCTGTGTGACCAGGTAAAGGTAGACGCCATCTGAAAGTCATTGCACGTAAGTCCCCCGAAACAATGGTCAACAATTTTCAGCACTAGAGCAAACTTTGAAATGTAGGCTTGAGGAAGGGGGGTGGTGGGATGTTGTGAAGAGGTGGGTCTCCTGGTGAGATGAGTTATCTGACGGTGTGAAAAGACTTATCGGGTGACAGGTGAGGTGGAAGGGGGCTGGAGTGATGCGCCCATTCAGACGTGTTGTTATGTGATATTTGTTTTTTGACACGGGAGACGCATAGCGTGTTACACAATAAATGTATTTCTCTCTGTCTATCTCTCTATTTCATCGCTCTCTCTCTCTCTATCTCGCCCCTTCTTTCTCTTAATGTGTATCTCTCTCTTGATCTCTCTCTCTGTCTCCCTTTGTGTGTGTTTAGAGGTGTATTTTCTTATACCCTACAGGAGAAATGAATATTGGTAAGAACTAGTTTAAGGATTATAGTACCTATATAGAAAATAATTCTAAAAGAATGTGTAATGTTTTGTGTAGTAACTTTATGGTCGGTCTACAATGCCTGTGTTGTGAGCACTCTTCTTTATGGTACTGAGAGCTTTGCAACTTATATGCGTCAAGAGCATAGATTCAATAGCTTTCACTTACGCTGCCTGCGCCGCATTATGTGAATCTCCTGAAGGGATCATGCTTCCAACCAGGATGTTTGAAAACTGGACAATATGCCGGGCATATATGTTCTTCTGACACAGAGAAGACTACACTGGCTTGGACATGTCACCAGCATGCCAGATGAAACTCTTATATGCTGAGCTTGTGGAGGGAGTCAAACCCAAAGGACGAACCACAGATATCAACCAAAGTGGTAGAGGATAGCCCCAAGAAGGGACAGCATGGAGACAGACTGTGCGTGCTCTTACAAACCTCGCCGAGAGCAAAAGAAACGAAGCTGCCTTAGTCAAAAGAAAAAGAAAGCTTCTCTATCAGCTAGCCCAAAAACAGAAGCATATACATGCATGAACTGTGGCAATCTCTACCACTCCAGAATTGGCTTGATCAATCAGTCCAGAGTCGGCCCCCGTCTCAACACGAAACCAAAACCAGTGACTCATCTGGGCGCATCCATTGTCTTCCGAGACAGTAAGAGCCATAGATATGGCGCCATTTCAAAAGAAACACAATTTTCTAAAACTGTTGGCTAGTGAAAGCATAAACAATTATAACTTTGTAATGAACAAACCTCTATTAATACTTGCATATTTATATATATCCATAGAGATGACATATAGAGCAGAGTGACTTCCATTGAAAGCGACGTTAAAGAGTTTATCACATCACTGAACGAACTCGTCAGACACGATGTAGAGACATGTCTTAGAACTGAGACCTGAAGTTAGTTTTACAAACAATGGGCCAAATATAGATAGATAGAAAGATAGATAGATAGAGAAGATAGATAGATAGATAGATAGATAAGATAGATAGATAGATAGATAGATAGATAGATAGATAGATAGATAGATAGATAGATAGATAGACAGACAGATAGATAGATAGATAGATAGATAGATAGATAGATAGATGGATGGATGGATGGATAGATAGAAAGATAGATAGATGGATGGATGGATAGATAGATAGATGGATGGATAGATAGATAGATCATGTTATACTGTCTTTCTCTTTGTTTTAATGCAGCAATTAAACTCATTTTCATTAACCCCGCAAGAGGACTATAGAATTGTATTTTGTGCCTTCACCTCAATCCTTAGCATAACAAGCTCATGGTGTGCTTATAATGAAGGAGGGAGATATGAAGTAAATAAAACTCTCCTGTTTCCATATCGCTACAGTTGTTTTTTTGTGTGTCCTCTTCTTTGTCCCACTTTGATTGAAGTGGTAAATACAATATTATTCTAAGTCCTGGGATTAGGCAGACGTATTGAAATAGGTGAAATAAGAATACAAATGGAAAGGTCAGGTCCAGGATAGACATATCTCAAAGTCGGGAAGGGAAGTAACTCGAGATCTGTAACTAAGACCGGCAACTATGCACCTCTTTTTTTTTTTTTTTTTTCGGGCAAACACAGCAAATAATTAGAGTTGCGTCCCTTTGGTATCGCTGCATAAAGAGGCGTCATGCACACGCTGGAATAGTTGTCAGCGTGTGTGAAGCATTGGGTTTCTTTTTTGTATATGAACTTGGCAGCCAACCCTGCACATACCCTGCCCTCGACATGCAGGTCTAAGTGGGTTTCTGTTTCGTCAACTGCCGATACAAAATGTGGACCATGTGAGATTTAATGGAATAACAATGAACCATATATTTTGTAACAGAAGTTGTTTTTTTTTTTGTTTTTTTTTTGCAAGTTAAAGGAAGATAATTTTTTTTTGGGGGGGGGGGAGGTAAGTGAGGAGGGGGTGCGGTGGCAGAGTGGTTAAGCGCTTGGCTTCTGAACCTGGGGTCCTGAGTTTGAATCTCACTCAAGACTGGGATTTTGAACGTCTGGATTTTTAGGGCGCCCCTGAGTCCACCAAAATCTAGTGTGTTCCTGACTTTAGTTGGAGATGGATAGATAGATGGACATCATCTGCCCTATAGATTGCAAGGTCTGAAAGGGGAAACGTTACTTTAAGGTAAGGGAAGATAACTTTTAGAAAAATAAGTAAGGGAAGATAACTTAAAGAATAAAAAGGTAAAGAATGATAACCTCTCGAAATGATGTAGGGGAGATAACATTTTTAAACAAGTAACAAAAAGAATAAAAAGGTAGAGGAAGACAAGCTTGACAACAAAAATGTATTACAAGTAAGACCCGGATTTGTTCTTCACACATTGGAATAGTGATGCTCAATTCAGTGCCATGACAAGCTGCTAAGAGCACCTCCTCGAAAACGTATGCCATAGCATATCGGTTCAGTTACATGGCCATAGAGTAATGTATAAGACGGTATAGCCCACGTCTCAGAAACATGGCGTGTGGACGAATACGGTTGTGTAACATTGTGTTAGACTTTGAGCCTATTTATAACGACAGTCTCACAGAAACATTTGTATTCTCTCTCTTGAAGCAACATGCAAATCGAATGTTTCAATCTTTATAATCATTATCACCTTCACCAGTTCTTAGTTTGTTGGAAGATTAATCCGTATATACCAGATCTAATCATCCACATCACTCACACACTGGATTCAGGGAGGACGATAGAGGCTTGGTTAGTAATGTTGCAGTATTTTAATGTAACATTCTATTGTTATCAAGATAATAGTTCATTTTTTGTTTGGTATATTCATGACTTATTTACAGAGATTTTTAATATCTTTTTTGTTGAAACTTAGTTATGGTTAGGGGAATGACAAGTGGATTGGAGAATTAAAAATTGAAAACAAAATTCTCAACAAACTAGTTTAGATAACTCTTAAAAGTACATGCCTAAATTAATGTTGGTCAAAGTAGTTCAATGTTAATCCTTGTATGTCACTGTTAGTCATTGTTGGTCAATGTTGGTTTCTATTGGTCTATGAATGTTATACTTCTACCAAACTGACATGTCCAGAAACGCCTCGATGTGTCTGGATGCATCGGATTACATTTAACCGTTTATAGAAAACTCCTCTGTTGTCATTCACCGCTCTCCAGGCATAAAATAAAGATTAACAGATTCCTGTTTACTTAACAGCTTCAAGCGTCTGCAATGATGAGCCGGGGAGTGGGAAGGGGCATCTTTCTATTATAGAATGTATGTCGAGTCATTCAGGGCATAAATAAAATCTTTGCATACAAAACTTGACGTGGAAAAAAACTTACGAAATGAAATTTTACTCGGTATTGTGGAGGGATGAAAGGGGGAAGAGCTGGGGTAGAAAGGAGAGTTGGTTGAGGGTGGTTTATGAGATTATCTTCTCGTCGTGACTTGTTGAATGAAACAGAAAAGTTATTGCATACAGTTCTCAGTTCTCCAACATGTTTAGTTGACAGAGCGAATGATAGTTTCCAGAGGATTATTAAACAGTACAGTTAAAATGAGAGAATGAGAGATGGAAAGAGAGAGAGAGAGAGAGACATTGAGAGAGAGGGGGGGAGTGAAGCGGGAGCGAAAACAAAGATGGAGGGAAGAAAGGAGAGAAGTAGACAAAGAGAGAACAAAATGCTGAAATGTCAGAATCAGAGAGAGAGAGAAGAAAAAGAAATAAAAAGTTGACAAAGAAACAAGGGACTAGAAAAATATGAACACAGAGGTTCAGAAAGGGACTAAAAAAATATGAACACAGAGGTTCAGAAAGGGACTAAAAAAATATGAACACAGAGGTTCAGAAAGGGACTAAAAAAATATGAACAGAGGTTCAGAAAGGGACTAAAAAAATATGAACACATAGGTTCAGAAAGGTACCAGAAAAATATGAACACAGGTTCAGAAAGGGACTAGAAAAATATGAACACAGAGGTTCAGAAAGGGACTAAAAAATATGAACAGAGGTTCAGAAAGGGACTAAAAAAATATGAACCCAGAGGTTCAGAAAGGAACTAGAAAAATATGAACACAGAGGTTCAGAAAAGGACTAGAAAAATATGAACAGAGGTTCAGAAAGGGACTAAAAAATATGAACAGAGGTTCAGAAAGGGACTAGAAAAATATGAACACAGAGTTTCAGAAAGGGACTAAAAAAATATGAACAGAGGTTCAGAAAGGGACTAGAAAAATATGAACACAGAAGTTCAGAAAGGGACTAAAAAAATATGAACAGAGGTTCAGAAAGGGACTAAAAAAATATGAACAGAGGTTCAGAAAGGGACTAGAAAAATATGAACACAGAGGTTCAGAAAGGGACTAGAAAAATATGAACACAGAGGTTCAGAAAGGGACTAAAAAATATGAACAGAGGTTCAGAAAGGGACTAAAAAAATATGAACAGAGGTTCAGAAAGGGACTAAAAAAATATGAACACAGAGGTTCAGAAAGGGACTAAAAAAATATGAACACAGAGGTTCAGAAAGGGACTAAAAAAATATGAACACAGAGGTTCAGAAAGGGACTAAAAAAATATGAACACAGAAGTTCAGAAAGGGACTAAAAAAATATGAACACAGAGGTTCAGAAAGGGACTAAAAAAATATGAACACAGATGTTCAGAAAGGGACTAAAAAAATATGTACACAGAGGTTCAGAAAGGGACTAAAAAAATATGAACACAGGTTCAGAAAGGGACTAAAAAAATATGAACAGAGGTTCAGAAAGGGACTAAAAAAATATGAACACAGGTTTAGAAAGGGACTAAAAAAATATGAACACAGGTTCAGAAAGGGACTAAAAAAATATGAACAGAGGTTCAGAAAGGGACTAAAAAAATATGAACACAGGTTTAGAAAGGGACTAAATAAATATGAACACAGGTTCAGAAAGGGACTAGAAAAATATGAACACAGAGGTTCAGAAAGGGACTAGAAAAATATGAACACAGAGGTTCAGAAAGGGACTAGAAAAATATGAACACAGGTTCAGAAAGGGACTAGAAAAATATGAACACAGAGGTTCAGAAAGGGACTAGAAAAATATGAACACAGAGGTTCAGAAAGGGACTAAAAAATATGAACAGAGGTTCAGAAAGGGACTAAAAAAATATGAACACAGAGGTTCAGAAAGGAACTAGAAAAATATGAACACAGAGGTTCAGAAAAGGACTAGAAAAATATGAACAGAGGTTCAGAAAGGGACTAAAAAATATGAACAGAGGTTCAGAAAGGGACTAGAAAAATATGAACACAGAGGTTCAGAAAGAGACTAAAAAAATATGAACAGAGGTTCAGAAAGGGACTAGAAAAATATGAACACAGAAGTTCAGAAAGGGACTAAAAAAATATGAACAGAGAATCAGAAAGGGACTAAAAATATATGAACAGAGGTTCAGAAAGGGACTAGAAAAATATGAACACAGAGGTTCAGAAAGGGACTAGAAAAATATGAACAGAGGTTCAGAAAGGGACTAAAAAAATATGAACACAGAGGTTCAGAAAGGGACTAAAAAAATATGAACACAGAGGTTCAGAAAGGGATTAAAAGATATATAAAAGAGATTCAGAAGGTACAACAAAATAGAAACAGATGTGCGGTGAGGAAAAAAGAGAGAAAGAGAGAGGTATAGAGACAACGACAGAGACAATGAAACATGCAGAGCGAAAGAGTGAGAGCGCGAGAGAGAGTGAGAGCGCGAGAGAGAGAGAGCGCGAGAGAGAGAGCGAGAGAGAGAAAACAGCAAGACATGTGAAAAGTGTGACATAAATTTGTATGTTTATTGAACTGTATTCTTCCCACGAGAGCCCTACTCCCTTTTCTTGATTTCTTTATTACATCCACTCAGAATATGCCCAGATCCAACCTCAATAAGCCGAGACAATCGATCACACTAAAGTCATTGCGATCAACAGACAGACAACATGAACATAATCTGACCCGAGCTGATAAAGAGCACACACAAAAAAATGACACCCTCCTGTACAATCTCTAACAAGTAATGTGAAACACGGACTTTGAAAGTTAATAAATGTCGAAATAAAGTAGCTCATGTAGGAGATTGTAGTTTCGGTCGAATTTAACTTGCCTTGGTATTTTCGACATAACTTGGAGTGGGGAAACAAGCTAAAAGGTAACATAGATAGATAGATAGATAGATAGATAGATAGATACATACATACATACATACATACATACATACATACATACATACATACATACATACATACATACATACATACATACATACATACATACATAGAAACATAGAAACATAGAAACATAAATAAATAGATAGATATGTAGAAAGATAGACATACATACATACATACATACAGACAGACTGACAGACAGACAGACAGACAGACAGATAGATAGATAGATAGATAGATAGATAGATAGATAGATAGATAGATAGATAGATAGATAGATAGATAGATAGATAGATAGATAGATAGATAGACTTTATCGTAATTTTAGCAGACCATTAGGACAAGGCTTAACTGACAGGGGAAAGCGCTTTTGGATGAGGGAACGAGAAAGTGCATGGGCCGGGCGGGGGAGGGGGTCTAATCTGGACTGATATAAAAGAAGGGTGCTCAGCTATCAACAAACGTTAGAGGACTTCATTTTAAAACATTGACACGACAAAAAAAAAATATTCCCTCCTCCTGAAAGTGACACCCGTTTGTGTGTGTGTGTGTGTGTGACATTGACAGCTTCTTTCTCAAGTGTCAAGGCTGCAATCAGTTGATCATTAACTTGTACATCCATTCCTCTTCATTCCCACCCCCCCCCCTTTGTGCCCCGCACATCCTTCATTACCTTTCCCACCTATCCACTATTTAGAGATTTTAGAGAGTTCCAATAACAGTACTGGAAGTTATTCTGTGTTCTAAGCTGTATGCATACACATATAAGGTCAAAGGAAGTTTCCATTTATCTGTTTCCTTTATAAAGAAAGACACGAATTGTAAATGACTGTAAATGACTGTAAATGAAATAGTATCAAAGCTCTTGGAGATTTTCATATTGACGTAAATCGGTAAATCGGTACTTTGTTTACAGTATTATTTTACTATCAGATTTACTTGCTTCAGGAGGCGCGGTGGTAATGCGCTTGGCTTTCGAACATTGGAGTCCCGGGTTCGAATCCTGGATCTTTAGGGCGCCTTTAAGACCAGCTCTAATGGGTTCCTGACATTACTTGGGTTCGTTGTGCTGGCCACATGACACCCTCGTTAACCATGGGCCACAGAAACAGATGACCTTTACATTATCTGCACTATAGATCGGAAGATATTGGGGGAGGGGACATTCCTTTAATACTTTACATATTTTGACACTTCTCATCGATACTTCGATTGTTACATTATTTAAAATGCTGTGCTCAGGGTTCCTGCATCCTTCAGCTCTTGAGACGATATTAGAATATCTGCACCCAACATACCATTAAGCAATGGTGACCTGCATCCAGTGCTGTGCTAGTTACTGTCAAATTGTAACTAGTTATAGTTACTAGTTACAACAGATAAAATATAACTAGTTACTCTATTAGTTACTTTATTCAAAATGTAACTAGTTACTTTACTAGTTACTCCAAAAAGTAACTAGATAGTTACTATTAGTTACTGGGATTGTCAACGATGGGTTGTATGATTCTCCAACAACGGTTAGAATATGTCACATAATTCTTTTTTAAAACCACTATGATAAGTATTTATAAAAAAAACAATCATTCACCAATATATTAGTCAAAGCAACATCAACCAGTTTAAAGTTTAAAATTAACCTATCATTAAAAACTATTAATTGTTGTGTTGTATAACTAGCTAATCAATAATCACTGTATCAGTTTTTTATTGGCTCTTAGCAGTAAGATCATTTCAAAATGATCATCCGTTAGACTATTTCTTCGTGGAGTCAGTATTTGCCCGCCTATGCTAAATAGCCTTTCCACTGGAGCACTTGACGGAAGACTTGTGTTTTTACGAACAAATACTTGTTTCACAAGTGGATAGTGCTGGAGACTAGATATGTCTTTTGAAGAATCGTTTAGGAAAAGTTCAAGTTCAGACTGAGCAGTACTACCTCCAGTATCAGACTCATAAAAACAGAAGAAACTTCCTACATGAGATGATGAAGTTGTTGCAGTTGTAACATCATTGGAAGCATTGCCTGCAGCATCACAGTCAGCCATGGCCTGCATTGCTTGTAGCAGCAAATATTTAGCTCGAACTCTTTCAGCGTCAGACTGTATCCATCGGAGCTTGAATTGTGGATGAGAAGCACTTGCAATTATCAAATCATCTTCACCTTCACCTTCTTTTACTGATTCCACTAAGTAATGCATCAGCCAGTGGAGCCGCAAACTTCAATAAGGGCTTCATTGAAGAAAGGTGTGAACGCAAGGAAGAAATTGTTGGTAGGAGTAGTCCCATGAAACAGTTGACTTCAGCTTGCAACGTGTCCAGAGCCATGGCTAATGGTTGCATAACCTTGATGTACTCGGCCATGAAAATTATTTCATTTGGGCGGAAACTTGTTAGAGAAAGTTTGCTGCATATGTCATTTAACACAGCTTCAGATTTTTTCTCAATAATGGAATAGATCTTGCCAACAGAATTATAAATGAGTTCCATCGTGTAGAATTTGGAACAGCAAGTGTTAAATTGGATAAATCATGCACCACTTCAGCTGCCTGTGGACTTCTGCTTGCCTTGTTCCAGAGTGCAGCGCATTTAGCAAAAGTGCTGCGGTTCAACTTTTTGTAATTAAAATCATCATTTGCTTTTTCTGAATCAGAAACTGCTATAAGATTCATTGTGTGAGCTCCACAACGATGATGAGGTGGCAATGTAAATTCTGAAGCATCTTGGCAAGATTTTTTGTCAATTTCTAGAATGTCTGCAACATTAGTAAAGGTATTCGTCTTCAATGTTGCCTGTATATTAAAATTATACAACAAAAGCTCTTTTTTAAATTGCCAGAATAAACATGTTTTGTTTATATTATTATTTTAAAAAATTTGTAATGAGATAAGATAAATCACATTTGATGCAAATAATGCCTTTAAGTACAAATCTGAAATCTAAATACCAATTACAAATTAATAAATCTAAATTCACTGTATATGTTAATAGCGAAATTATACAAACACAAATAGCAACACAATGTACTAATTACATAATGAAACAAAACATAAAAAATATATTGTAAATACTACTACCAACCAGTGAGAGTCTTTCGTGTCCTCACAGTTTTGCCGGGTTGAAGTCCAGTTACCAATTTCATGAATTCAGGTGATTCAACAACTGAAAATGCTTGCATGTCTCCGATAACAAAGTTCATGATCAGATCGTTTACATGTTGCTGTGACAGAAGTGCCACACTATTACTAGTCCATGAAGTTAAAAGTTTTCTGTTTCTTCGCCACCGGTTCAGGTAATCCATTTGATGAAGTGACAGACCTCTTCAGTGTTGGTCATTTATCATGTGCAGCAGGATGAACACTCTAATAATAAAAAAGTAGTACAAAAATATAATCATAAAAAATAATACATTGGTTTTTACAAATGTAAATGTTTTGAAACAATGGCATCTTCAGCCTATTAATTATATAATAACATAACTTTGCTAACCTGCAGATGTTTTTTGAGAATTGGCCGTAGAATTGAGCGCACAGCTATAAGTCTGTTTCGTAGCTGGAGGACAAAGCTTGCAACGTACACGAACGGTTTTGTTGTCTATTTCAATTTTCGTAAAAAATTCGGTCAACACTGAACGTTCAAAAGAATTTTCAATTTGCTTTGAGTCCGCCATTGAGTTTGTCAAAAATTAAATTAGCTTTTTTATCGCTCACAACCAACTAGAACGTCCTAGAACCATAAACATAAAAATACTTCACAAATATTATTGATTGCCATAGGCTCGTTCAGACGCCAATAAACTCACATGCGCATGCGCACACATGATACAACAACGACCAAAGTAACTAGTAAAGTAACTAGCAATTTGCGTTACTAGTTACTGTTAAAAGTAACTAGTTACTTAGACTAGTTACAGTTCAGTAAAAGTAACTAGTTACAGCATTAGTTACTTCAAATTGTAACTAGTTACAGTAACTAGCGTTACTGTAACTAGTTACTACCCAGCACTGCCTGCATCCTTCAGCTTTTTGAGACGATCTGAGAATATCAGCATCCAACAGTTCATGAAACAATCTGAGAACCTCTGTATTCAACCTCTCATGAGACAATCAGAGAATCCCTGCATCATGAGACAAACCCACACGCAAACAAAACGAACTAATGTGATTGAATGAATTCTGTCTTGGATCACGCAGGTCACACCGCTAGAACAAGCACTAGCAATGTGAGGGAACAGGAATATCTCATGTTTAAGATTGTCATGGACTTAGTGAACCGGAACATCTGCCTTTCTTTGTCCCACTGCAATGTAGCTCCTCTTATACTCTCCCAATCAACCTATGTTTGAAGACATTACAAAACAATCAGCTGTTTTAACACAGCGCAATACAGCAATAATAATAATAATAAATAATAATAATAATGCTAGAACCGCTGTCCAAAATATAGAGTAGATAACTCTTTCATGTTGAGATACAATTAACAAGATAATCAAGAAAATATTTTTAAAATACGTTTATAAAAACAGAGCGTGGGTTGAGCATAGTTGTATAAATTAGTTTGGACCAAGAATGGAATTAAATTTGTAATACATTTAGACTAACAATAAAAGAGCAGTTATTTTTAAAAAATTAAAAAGGTTTGAACGACCTGAATTCGAATTCATGGATCAAGCCTTCTTAAACTAACACGGTAATCACTCTGCTAATGAGCATTAGAGATGGTATAGTTATCTATTGTTTCAATAGTCTCGTCCAATTTTTCTGGTTTGTGTTCTATATTGAATTACACCCAAGTCGACAATATTTTTTATTTTTAAGATTTTTAGGAGTTTTCATGAGATTTTAAACTTTCAGGAGATTTCCAAGACTTTTCGTAGATTTTGCAATTTCATGAACTTTAGAGGACCTTTCGTAGATTTTGCAATTTCAGGAGACTTCCAAGATCTCCTGGAAGATCATGAGGCCGCGGGAATCCTTATTATAATTTATAATGGTTTGATTTAATAATTTACACCTAGACTTAGCGCGGGGCCTATGAAAGTGCGGGGTCTATGAAAGTGCGGGGCCCAAACTTTTTAGCTAACAAATATGGAAACCTAGAAATGACTCAATGATTACTATTCCTTTTGGGCATTCCGTTATCGGAGATCGCAAAAAAAAAAAAATATCTGAACATAATGCTAATTAGATCGACTTTGGATATATGCAAATGCGACATACTTTTCAAAATTGACGTCAACAGCTGAGAAACAAGACACTGGAAAGATCTAGATAGAAAACATGACAAAGGAAAAAGGAAGGTCCTGGATAGCAGGTAACGTCTGTATTATATAAGATAAGATAAGATAAGATGGCGTACACACCAGAAGTAGAAAGAGAAGTGCCACAACCTTTGATCATGACAGACGCCACTGTGACCGAGAAGTTGTGTACCAAGAATCGGCCTATTTAGTCACAGAAGAAGTTGCAAAGAGAAGAGGTTTATATCAGGAGATGTACAAAAGCCAGTCTTTATTTCTTAGCCGAGTTACTTCCTCTTAGGTGAGTCATAAGCAAGATGATGTTACTTCCGTTTTAGCAAGGATTTAACACCAAAAAACGAGAAAGCTAATTAGATCTGTTTGTTAATAACTTAATAACTTAAGGGAGGCAACTCAACGAGGCAACAATATCTATTTACATAAGGACATCACAAATACATTAAACAACCTCTGCCTTGAGCACATTCTGTTTATACTATCTAGAATTGGGCGGAACTCCGTTATCTTATTCCTAAAGTAAACATCCTTCCTAGTCTAGTCTCTAATAGTGCGCACCTTCTGCACTAGCTTGGATGGCGCTGTGCATGGCATGGTTATAACAATATAAATTCACGATTAATATTGTTGTAAATCTAAAGCAAGCACTCAATGAAAGGCAGGAGGTAATAATAGACGATGTATTTTTTTGCCGCTAGTATGAACAAAAAGGCATGGACTTCAGCTATCAAGTCCCAGAGTGTCTTAGCTTAAATAACACCAGTCCTTTTCTATTTAAATACCAGTACAGACCACAGACACACTTCCCAGTGCCGCCTCCAGGTCCACAATACAGTTCACAGATAGCACCAAGGACGTTCTCTTGAACCAAAACAGCTCAGACTCCAATAACTTGCAGATCACTTCAGCCGGATCTACAACAGTCCTTCTTCCTAGCATCAACAAGTCTTGTTGAATGCTGCTCTGATGCGCACCATCAGTGTGGCGTGGGAGCGGAGTTAGGACAGTATTATTATAGATTCTGTTGTATAAGAAGCTAAGCGTAGGTAGGAGAGACTATTGATTGCAACTTCTGCGACTAAATTGGCACGCTGGAGCATTCGGATAATGTGTACTGATTCACAATAAGTACAGCCCATTACACTTGCTCAAACGTCCATATCATTATTTAAATCAATAAAAAAAAAAAAAACGTTGGAGCTGCTAAAGTTATGACGTGGACGTTTTGTTATAATATTTTTAACAAATCGAAAAAAAAGAAGATATTTAAATCGGTCTCTCTCTGTGATATTTTAAGTTTCGAGATATGGTCTTCACCCTTTGCAAGCTCTTAATGTCAATTATTGTCCAGTAAAGAATACCTCCCCCAATGCCATAGTTTGTTGGACTGATGGGGCACCACACAAAATCTGTCGACTGTCCATCTCAGTTCCTTTCCTCTCTCTCTCTCTGTGTCTCTTTTGCCTTGGGTAGCACTATCGTCTATTCTTTTATGTTGTCTTCCCATCGCTTTCTCTTTCCGCATGAGATTAGAGACAGGATTACTGCAGAGATTGGACCCCATGATGACCTGCTAACTATCGTAAAAAAAAACGCAAGTTAAAAATCTATGGCTATATTACAAGGTCTTCGGGGCTCGCACAGACCTTCCTTCAGGGAACAGTACCAGGAAAAGGAAGAAGAGGTAGACAGAGAAAGCGATAGGAGGACCACATAAAAGAATAGACGGGCCTGCCATTGATAGAAGTTCTAACAAGGTCTTCAGGGCTTGCAAAGACCTTCCTTCAGGGAATAGTACCAGGAAAAAGAAGAAGAGGCAGACAGAGAAAGCTATGGGAGCACAACATAAAAGATAGACGGGCCTGCCATTGGTAGAAGTTCTAACTAAGCCAAAAGTCAGAGAGGAATGGAGAAAGATGGTCGACAAGTCATGCATGGTGCTCAACAGACTAAGGTATAGGTAACCTATGGTAAGATTCGAGGCCACTGGATGGGGTCCACACAACTAAAATATGTTATAAGTTAAGAGATGTACTTCATTACACGTGTTGTTTTCTTTGGCAGGCCCAATCTATGAAATGATGAATGTCTTTGCGAACCGCAGTTTGTAATTTGAGAATTTTTTATAAAATCACTAAAAAAAGGAAAACGGGTCCCAAAAGGCAGGTGATTGAAGGTGATTGAAGGTGATTTAGCCGTTATCTGTGATGACTTTTAACGTTCACGGGCTGGAACCTCGGTAAACATTAGGCGTTAGGGGACGTTACTTGGGCATGCTAAAGATGGATTGTGTTTTTGCTTGCTAAAGATGGATTAGGTTTTTGCTTGCTAAAGATGGATTGTGTTTTTGCTTGCTAAAAATGGATTGTGTTTTTGCTTGCTAAAGATGGATTGTGTTTTTGCTTGCTAAAAATGGATTGTGTTTTTGCTTGCTAAAGATGGATTGTGTTTTTGCTTGCTAAAGATGGATTGTGTTTTTGCTTGCTAAAAATGGATTGTGTTTTTGCTTGCTAAAGATGGATTGTGTTTTTGCTTGCTAAAGATGGATTAGGTTTTTGCTTGCTAAAGATGGATTGTGTTTTTGCTTGCTAAAAATAGATTGTGTTTTTGCTTGCTAAAGATGGATTGTGTTTTTCCTTGCTAAAAATGGATTGTGTTTTTGCTTGCTAAAGATGGATTGTGTTTTTGCTTGCTAAAGATGGATTGTGTTTTTGCTTGCTAAAGATGGATTGTGTTTTTGCTTGCTAAAAATGGATTGTGTTTTTGCTTGCTAAAGATGGATTGTGTTTTTGCTTGCTAAAGATGGATTAGGTTTTTGCTTGCTAAAGATGGATTGTGTTTTTGCTTGCTAAAAATGGATTGTGTTTTTGCTTGCTAAAGATGGATTGTGTTTTTGCTTGCTAAAAATGGATTGTGTTTTTGCTTGCTAAAGATGGATTGTGTTTTTGCTTGCTAAAGATGGATTGTGTTTTTGCTTGCTAAAGATGGATTGTGTTTTTGCTTGGTAAAAATGGATTGTGTTTTTGCTTGCTAAAGATGGATTGTGTTTTTGCTTGCTAAAGATGGAATAGGTTTTTTCTTGCTAAAGATGGATTGTGTTTTTGCTTGCTAAAAATGGATTGTGTTTTTGCTTGCTAAAGATGGATTGTGTTTTTGCTTGCTAAAAATGGATTGTGTTTTTGCTTGCTAAAGATGGATTGTGTTTTTGCTTGCTAAAGATGGATTGTGTTTTTGCTTGCTAAAGATGGGTTGTGTTTTTGCTTGCTAAAAATGGATTGTGTTTTTGCTTGCTAAAGATGGATTGTGTTTTTGCTTGCTAAAGATGGATTGTGTTTTTGCTTGCTAAAAATGGATTGTGTTTTTGCTTGCTAAAGATGGATTGTGTTTTTGCTTGCTAAAGATGGATTGTGTTTTTGCTTGCTAAAGATGGATTGTGTTTTTGCTTGCTAAAAATGGATTGTGTTTTTGCTTGCTAAAGATGGATTGTGTTTTTGCTTGCTAAAGATGGATTAGGTTTTTGCTTGCTAAAGATGGATTGTGTTTTTGCTTGCTAAAGATGGATTGTGTTTTTGCTTGCTAAAGATGGATTGTGTTTTTGCTTGCTAAAAATGGATTGTGTTTTTGCTTGCTAAAGATGGATTGTGTTTTTGCTTGCTAAAGATGGATTGTGTTTTTGCTTGCTAAAGATGGATTGTGTTTTTGATTGCTATAGATGGATTGTGTTTTTCCTTGCTATAGATGATTTGTGTTTTTGCTTGTAATAGATGGATTGTGTTTTTGCTTGCTATAGATGGATTGTGTTTTGCTTGCTATAGATGGATTGTGTTTTTGCTTCCTAAAGATGGATTGTGTTTTTGCTTGCTAAAGATGGATTGTGTTTTTGCTTGCTAAAGATGGATTGTGTTTTTGCTTGCTATAGATGGATTGTGTTTTTGCTTGCTATAGATGGATTGTGTTTTGCTTGCTATAGATGGATTGTGTTTTTGCTTCCTAAAGATGGATTGTGTTTTTGCTTGCTAAAGATGGATTGTGTTTTTGCTTGCTAAAGATGGATTGTGTTTTTGCTTGCTATAGATGGATTGTGTTTTTGCTTGCTATAGATGGATTGTGTTTTTGCTTGCTATAGATGGATTGTGTTTTTGCTTGCTATAGATGGATTGTGTTTTGCTTGCTATAGATGGATTGTGTTTTTGCTTCCTAAAGATGGATTGTGTTTTTGCTTGCTAAAGATGGATTGTGTTTTTGCTTGCTAAAGATGGATTGTGTTTTTGCTTGCTATAGATGGATTGTGTTTTTGCTTGCTATAGATGGATTGTGTTTTGCTTGCTATAGATGGATTGTGTTTTTGCTTCCTAAAGATGGATTGTGTTTTTGCTTGCTAAAGATGGATTGTGTTTTTGCTTGCTAAAGATGGATTGTGTTTTTGCTTGCTATAGATGGATTGTGTTTTTGCTTGCTATAGATGGATTGTGTTTTTGCTTGCTATAGATGGATTGTGTTTTTGCTTGCTAAAGATGGATTGTGTTTTTGCTTGCTATAGATGGATTGTGTTTTTGCTTGCTATAGATGGATTGTGTTTTTGCTTGCTATAGATGGATTGTGTTTTTGCTTGCTATAGATGGATTGTGTTTTTGCTTCCTAAAGATGGATTGTGTTTTTGCTTGCTAAAGATGGATTGTGTTTTTGCTTGCTAAAGATGGATTGTGTTTTTGCTTGCTAAAGATGGATTGTGTTTTTGCTTGCTAAAGATGGATTGTGTTTTTGCTTGCTATAGATGGATTGTGTTTTTGCTTGCTATAGATGGATTGTGTTTTTGCTTCCTAAAGATGGATTGTGTTTTTGCTTGCTAAAGATGGATTGTGTTTTTGCTTGCTAAAGATGGATTGTGTTTTTGCTTGCTATAGATGGATTGTGTTTTTGCTTCCTAAAGATGGATTGTGTTTTTGCTTGCTAAAGATGGATTGTGTTTTTGCTTGCTATAGATGGATTGTGTTTTTGCTTGCTATAGATGGATTGTGTTTTTGCTTGCTATAGATGGATTGTGTTTTTGCTTGCTAAAGATGGATTCTGTTTTTGCTTGCTATAGATGGATTGTGTTTTTGCTTGCTATAGATGGATTGTGTTTATGCTTGCTAAAGATGGATTGTGTTTTTGCTTGCTAAAGATGGATTATGTTTTTGCTTGCTATATATGAATTGTGTTTTTGCTTGCTATAGATGGAATGTGTTTTTGCTTGCTATAGATGGATTGTGTTTTTGCTTGCTATAGATGGATTGTGTTTTTGCTTGCTAAAGATGGATTCTGTTTTTGCTTGCTATAGATGGATTGTGTTTTTGCTTGCTATATGACACCCTAGTTAATTTTAGCCAAAGAATCAGCTTTGCATCATTTGTACAACGATCTGAATTGTCGGAAATTGAGAATTAATTTCACTTATCGGATCATACTGTGTATGGTCACAGACAAACAAGCCACACAAACCTACGTAGATAGAGAAAGAGAGGGAGAGAGAGTTTCTTCCCCAAACAAAGCGCACTCCTAGCCTGCCTAAACAGCGAAAACAACAAATAAACATCAGACAAACTTTCATCATGATGCGAGGTCAACTCAAACTACACCCATAGCAACGTTAGCACGCCGGTAGATCTAGTTCATACCTGACATTTGATGTAGAAATATGCGACCGAAATGATTGAACCCCACCCCCCCCCCCAGAACTCAGTGTATTCCTAACATTGAGAATTGTGAAACTAAAAAATGACAGCTCTACTTGTTTACAGAGATAACAGGGATCCAGAGGTCACAGATTTGTGGAGGTTCAATCAAATTTGCCAATAAAAAGTCATGTTTGCCCATTGATTGCCTCTTTGTTCAATGCCTATCTTTGATTGACGCGAGGTCATGGAGAAGGTGAACTATGGATCCACATACAGGAGTCATATTCAGGGATTCTCAAACTTTTTAGTTTTGAACCCTTAAAGGCGAAAATCTTGAGGGAGGATCTTTACAGATCTATTGATATATACGAACAACGTACCTTGGGGTTTTGAGGTCCAGAAACTTCACCTCTTTAGGAGCCACTGCACTTTGACAATCGACATCATTATATGAGATAATGACGTAATATTTAATGTAAAGACAAATTTCGGACACTCATTTACAAACTGTCTTTGTAACCTTGTTATAATAAACACTGAGGACAACAAACAGTACAATAAGGACTTCCGAGGGCGCTGTCGTTCTGAATGAATGTCTATAATCTCCACTTCACAGGGGACGATTCATCCTCGCAAAGATAGGAGCATAAGCGAGTAACCTGAACGAGATCAGTTTCTAATGTTTATCACAAGGAACCAAAATCTCAGATTTCTGAACACATGTAAATCCGAAATTTTGTGTGATTTTTCCGAGTGGAAATACACGATCTTGTGTGATACCCAATTTTTGTAATTCTTCTCATTCTCTAAATATCTTGTGTTGTTTTTATTGCTCTTTATATTATGCAAACGTCTGTCAATAATGCTCTTCTTTTGTTCTTCAACGTATTCCTTATTTGTAATTTATGTAACAAGCATGTCTAGATTTAGTTAGAAAACAGGTAGGACGTAATCATCTTCTTTTTTTTTTAAGTTACGTCTGTATCTTATAAGATAATATAAGATTATGGAAATTAGAAACAGTCGTGAACCATAGACTGTTCCTTGGGGTGCACCTAAAATTACAGCTTTGGTGTTATTATCATAGTTTGTCCTTTCAGGAAATCCTGAATCCATTAGTGTTATTAAGCAGTAATGCCATAATATTTTACTCTAGGGCTATTACAAATTTAGTAACATGAACGATCCAAAGTAAATTATACAACTACACTCCGCATTTTTTTTTTTGTTAAGATTTTTTTTAAATACTTTTCTTGTTGGTTTTTCTGACATGTAAACTGTACTGTAGTCTGTGCTATGCATACTGTAGTATAGCGGAAAATAGAACAAAAATGATGATTCACTTTAATGAATTAAACAAATTTTGAGAAGCTATATCTATAACCAGCTCTATTTCAAAATGTATTTTTGATATTCTTGTAACTTTGCCACAAAAGAACACTGATGGTTCGCATCAGAGCACCATGCAAGACAAGCAGTAGAGGACATGTTAATACTAGGAAGAAGGACTGTTGGAGATCCGGCTGGAACGATCTGCAAGTTATTGGAGTCTGAGCTGTCTTGACTCAAGAGAACGTCTTTTGTGCTATCTGTGAACTGTATTGTGGACCTGGGGTGGCACTGGGAAGTGTGCCTGTGGTCTGTATTGGTATTTAGGTAGAAAAGAACTGGTGTCACTTAAGATAAGACACTCTGGGACTTGATAGCTGAAGTCCATGCCTGTTTGTTTATACTAGCTGCAAAAAAATACATCGTCTATTATTACCTCCTGCCTTTCGGTGAATGCTTGCTTTAGATTTACAACAATATTCTGTTAATTGTGTTTCAGAAGTGTTGTTAGAACATGTTGGTTTCTACAACAGAACTATCACGAACTATCAACCTTATGATCATGAACTATCACGAACTATCAACCTTTTGATCATGAACTATCACGAACTATCAACCTTATGATCATAAACTATCACGAACTATCAACCTTTTGATCATGAACTATCACGAACTATCAACCTTATGATCATAAACTATCACGAACTATCAACCTTATGATCATGAACTATCACGAACTATCAACCTTATGATCATGAACTATCACGAACTATCAACCTTATGATCATGACTATCACGAACCATCAACCTTATGATCATGAACTATCACGAACTATCAACCTTATGATCATGAACTATCTCGAACTATCAACCTTAGGGTCATAAACTATCACGAACTATCAACCTTATGATCACGAACTATCACGAACTATCAACCTTAGGGTCATAAACTATCACGAACTATCAACCTTATGATCACGAACTATCACGAACTATCAACCTTATGATCATGAACTATCACGAACTATCAAGCTTAGGATCATGAACTATCACGAACTATCAACCTTAGGATCATAAACTTTCACGAACTATCAACCTTATGATCATGGACTATCACGAACTATCAACCTTATGATCACGAACTATTAACCTTGTGATCACATAAAACATAAGGTAGATAAAACATCAGGTAGATAAAACACAATCTGGGAAAAAACATCAGGTAGATAAAATATCACGTAGATAAAACATCACCTAGATAACACATCAGGTAGATAACACTTCAGGTAGATAAAACATCAGGTACATAAAACATCATCTAGATAAAACATCATCTAGATAAAATGTCACTAGATAGAATATCAGGTATATAAAACCATAAGGTAGATAAAACACTATCTAAAAAAACCATCAGGTAGATAAAATATCACCTAGATAAAACATCAGGTAGATAAAACATCAGGTAGATAAAACATCAGGTAGATAAAACATCAGGTAGATAAAACATCATCTAGAATTAAAACGTAGATAAAACATCAGGTAGATAAAACATCAGGTAGATAAAACATCAGGTAGATAAAACATCAGGTAGATAAAACATCAGGTAGATAAAACATCAGGTAGATAAAACATCAGGTAGATAAAACATCAGGTAGATGAAACACCATCTAGAAAAAAAACATCAGGTAGATAAAATATCACATAGATAAAACATCACCTAGATAACACATCAGGTAGATAACACTTCAGGTAGATAAACAATCTGGCTCGCTAACAGACTGTAACACATTCTCGTGACAATGACATTTTGTTTTATTTACAAACATCGCCTGCAATTCAGGTAAGAATGACACAAATGTTCACAAAACTTCAAGATATCTCTTTTATATTAGTTTCACGTCCTGTTTCTTTTGAGTTTCCAGCACGGAAGTGACGTACACGACAGCTGGGGTAGGAATACCGTAGGGTGGCTGGAAGCAGGGCCGGATTTAAGGAAGTGCAGGGCAATACCTTTAATCTTACTGTTAGGTTACAACACTTTCGTGTGTCTGATTGTAGCGTGCTCATAAAATAAAAATAGAGCTCAGGATTTACGTCATTAAGTCATACCATGACTTTAACCTCCACAAACTCAAAAATTTAAATTTTTTTTAACAAAACTATACATTTTAAATAATTCTTTAATTATTTTAACGAAGGAAATCTGCGTTCAATATACAAGTACTCTTTTTTTTTTTATAAAATATGGCAAAAAGCTTTTAGGTATTAGTTGTAGTATTAATAAGTGGATTTTTCTTACAGGTTTTTAAAAAAGTCTAGGGCCCTCCACGAAAATTCCCCCCCCCCCCGACGCCTCCACATACTTGGGCTGGGGTAGTTTAGAGAAGTCAATTTTTGGTTCATTGTATAATGATCAATAAAACTTACAAGCATAATTATCAAACTGAACCCCTCAACTCAAGAAAACATAAGGAAACTGGAGCAGACACAAAATAGAGTAGTGAGATTCATAACAAACGAATATTCACATTTGACTAGGGTAACACCATTAGTAAAATCACTAAATTTAGAAAGCCTTCAGGACAGAAGACTCAAAAGTAAAGTAGCAATTATACATAAAACACTGAACCATAATCTTCAAATACAAAAACAAAATTTAATAAAATACTCTGAAAGACACAAAGATAAAGGTACATTCCTTCTCCATATGCTAGGACAAATTTGTACAAATGCTCCTTCTTCCCTTGTGCTATTAGAGCGTAGAATGGGTTGCCTGAGCTAGCCAGGAAAACCAGTGACGTGGCAGAATTTAGGTCATTAGTTAATATGCATGACTAAATGCATGACGCGTAGGACGTAGTCATCTTCTTTTTTGAAGTAACGTCTGTATTATATAAGATAAGATAAGAGCTCTAATGATGCATTTCAAATATCGTATTCAAACTCCTTTTCAAAAATGTGTACTTTGTCTCAACCCTTTGAGAATATGTGCAATCTCAGGACTAGGGTACTTGCGATTACTAAGGCTTGAGAATATCCATAACCCATAAATACACTTTAACCTACAAAAAAAAAATTAAAAATTGTTTCATGAGTGAGTTGTCTCTCTTTGGCTTTGTAGTTTATATATTTTTTCTGCTCCAGGAAAGAAAGATCTGTAACTTGAAAACATTTTTTTTTTCAATTATAAACTTTGACTACTAGAAAGATAAATATTAATTTTTATTTCATAAAAAAGATTATTAAAATCTTTACGCAAAATCTATTTATTTTAAAATTGAATTTGCCTTTAAAAATTATGAACTCTAGATATCGTTTTAAATGAACTATATTGAAGACATCAAAAGGTTTTGAACCGAAAAGTTTGTTTGTGTTATATTTGATCTAGGTCAGTGATTTCCAAAGTGGTCTATATAGACCCCCAGGGGTCTACGAAAGGGAAAAAGTAAATTGGAGGTCTAGAAGATATGCACTGGGGTCTACGATATAATGAATCTCATTTATCACTTCAGCAGGTCCGTTAATGGAATTGTTTTATACACACATTTATAATTTTTACCTTACTAAATGCTGGAATGAAAATTGTTGTATTAAATGTAATAATTCTATTTAAATAGCTTATTTTTATCATGTTGTAACTTTAACAAGAAGAAATGTAAACTGTACAGTGTTGAGTATTTCAAATTGGGCTTCATTCTTCGTTGTCAAACAAACGAGTGTTTATGTGCCTTTTTTTATGACGCTATGAAACCAATTAAGCTTGAGGATCATTTGAGACGATGCCATCCTGATAAAAAAGATAAAGGTTTGAAAAAACTTTCTAACACTCAAAGATAAAGTTCAAAATAAACCCACAAAATCTCGATCGACATCATAAAGTAAGATGAGTTACAACAGTAAAGGCTTCTTCTTCTTCGTACTTATTATGTTGGAAAGTTCAGATAACTAGACCAGTATCTGAGATGAACTGCACAGTGGTTTCCAGATTAGGCAACTTTCTATATAGTTTCTCTTCTATGGTGGTGTTTTGGGGCCAGTGTCTTATTCGAGCCTTTTGGTGAAGAATACAACTTTGAAGGCCCTGGTCAGCATTCTCTGGTGACACTCCACAAGGGCTAATTTCACTGGTCCCAATTTTCAGCATTCAGAAACATTCTGTTGTCTCATTCTGTTATGTCTGGTGCTTATGTGAAAAATTAGTCATTGGTCGTATTGGTATAGTTTAAAATAGGTGTTGTCTTTCTTGCTATTCAGATGAGAGCTTGTCCATTTGTCGTTTTATCTATTCACCATTAGCTTCTTCATTTGTATTTGTTCTTACACTTGGAATATGTTCAACCTTCTCATTGGCGAACAGGTTTTTTTTCTGTTATTATTATTATAAGTGCTGTATTGAGTACATAGGGGGACTTTTTTTTTTTTTTGGATCGGTCAGGAAAACAGTCTGACTGTTTGGCGTATGTGGTGATTTGCTAGCGAGATAGCTGCTAGTTCCAGTGCTCCCATTTCTGCTCTGTGGCTATCAGGGAGCTAACCAGTTGCAATGAACACCATTTCTTAATTAATTTTTCTCCATTGAGACTTTTGCCAAGTCTTCCAGCTCCTTCGTTTGTGGTGGCTTTTTGAGATAAACTTTGACCTAATAGTTGTTACGGCAATGAATTTATAGAAGAGAATTCACTAAATTCTTGACCTCTGTAGGATTGAAGTCAATCTTTTCTTTCTTCTTATGTAGTTCCAAAAAAAAAAAAAACGTATTTCTCCAAATGACATAAAGTCAACTTTATATGGTAATGGGATATTTTTATTGGCATATTAAATGTACAAAAAAAAACCCACGTATAAAATGATACTTAGGACAAAATAATATTTGATGTTTGGAAGGACTACTTCATAGAACAACAAATCCTGAAATAAAACCCCAACTCCGAAGCAAGGGATGGTGAGCTTGCAAACCCTTTACTAAAAAAACATTTCTGGTGTGTTTGGTGATTGTGTGTAATACGTAGAAACTATTATTTTGGGTTTAAAATCTAAATTGTATTAATAGAAATGTAGCTTTCATTTACTTTTATTTTACTATTCGACTCACTGGTTAGAAATTAGTTTTAAAAAACGTAAAATTTAAAGTTAATGAATTTTCAAAAATGAAATACCGTATATCTGAAACAGGGGGTCTACCGAGAACCGGAAAACATGGCAAGGGGTGTACGAGACCAAAAAAAAGTTTGGGAACCACTGATCTAGATAATGGATTTGGCTTCATGTGTTCAGCCGGCATGCTTTTAGGTTTAAAAAACGACTTAAGATTACTGGGTATAAGCTTCCATAGAGTAAATACACATTATATTCAGTCTTATAATATCTACCCTCCTCTTTCCCACACCAAAACATTTGCACATTGAAAAAAAGAATACAAGAAGATATTCGTCTACACTTAGGAGTACAGAATGGGAACCAGAATGCTCAATAAGTCTCCTGGTGACAAAGTTACGTAATGTCAAAGATAACACTCGACTTTTTTCTGTCAAGGCATATAGCAACTCACTCTGTCTGTCTGTCTGTCTGTGTTGTTATTTCTCCTACTTCCTTTTCTCAGAACAAGTTGAAACTTTGCAGAATTATTCATTGTACCCGACAGAACATGATCAATACAAATTTAACCAATTCGTTAATTAATTATTCGTGATTAATTATTTCGTTTTATATCGAATTAAGGCTGACTTAATGAGAGGTGTGGATGTATATATGGAATTAAACCCCTTTTTTACTTTTGTCACGTTATTTCTCCCACTCCCAATCTCTGACCAAGTTAAAATTGTGCATATTCGATGAAAAAAAAATCCTTTAAAAATGTACCAATGAGTTCATCAATTAGTACTAATTAATTAATTTTGTTTTATATAGCAGAAAGGGAGCTAAATTCTGCCATCTTCATATAAAAAGCAGTAATTAGCTTTATTTTCCCCTTTGATAAACTGTGTTTTTATTTTCTGTGTATTTCCTTTGCTTATTGAACAGTTTCTTCATCGCCTGGTACTTGACGTCTGCAAACCTCTCTACCTTTGCTTATTGAACAGTCTCTTCATCGCCTGGTACTTGACGTCTGCAAACCTCTCTACCTTTGCTTATTGAACAGTCTCTTCATCGCCTGGTACTTGACGTCTGCAAACCTCTCTACCTTTGCTTATTGAACAGTCTCTTCATCGCCTGGTACTTGACGTCTGCAAACCTCTCTACCTTTGCTTATTGAACAGTCTCTTCATCGCCTGGTACTTGACGTCTGCAAACCTCTCTACCTTTGCTTATTGAACAGTCTCTTCATCGCCTGGTACTTGACGTCTGCAAACCTCTCTACCTTTGCTTATTGAACAGTCTCTTCATCGCCTGGTACTTGACGTCTGCAAACCTCTCTACCTTTGCTTATTGAACAGTCTCTTCATCGCCTGGTACTTGACGTCTGCAAACCTCTCTACCTTTGCTTATTGAACAGTCTCTTCATCGCCTGGTACTTGACGTCTGCAAACCTCTCTACCTTTGCTTATTGAACAGTCTCTTCATCGCCTGGTACTTGACGTCTGCAAACCTCTCTACCTTTGCTTATTGAACAGTCTCTTCATCGCCTGGTACTTGACGTCTGCAAACCTCTCTACCTTTGCTTATTGAACAGTCTCTTCATCGCCTGGTACATGACGTCTGCAAACCTCTCTACCTTTGCTTATTGAACAGTCTCTTCATCGCCTGGTACTTGACGTCTGCAAACCTCTCTACCTTTGCTTATTGAACAGTCTCTTCATCGCCTGGTACTTGACGTCTGCAAACCTCTCTACCTTTGCTTATTGAACAGTCTCTTCATCGCCTGGTACTTGACGTCTGCAAACCTCTCTACCTTTGCTTATTGAACAGTCTCTTCATCGCCTGGTACTTGACGTCTGCAAACCTCTCTACCTTTGCTTTTCTTAAGAGTTTCTAAAACACAGACTTTAGAGGCTCTAGTGGCCTAGCTTCCGAACCTGGGCTCCTGAGGTTTGAATGTCGGTGAAGACTTGGATTTGGAATTTCGGGATTCTTATGGCTCCTTTGAGTTCACCCAACTCTAATGGGTACCTGACATTGGTTGGGGAAAAGTAAAGGCGGTTGGTCGTTGTGCTGAAACACGTGACACCCTGCTCGTTAGCCTTTAGCTAAAGAAACAGATGGCCTTAAGATCATCTGCCCTACAGACCGCCTGGTCTGTAAGGGGAGCTTACTTTACGTTTATGTATAGAGTTGAGACTTTGTCTATTGCAAGTCTTATGTCCACTCCATAGCATGAATGAACGTAATCTTTCTCTCTGATGTACAACTTATCCTAGTCCTTTTGATGGCAAGGCTGAAGGTAATTCAATGATCCATTGGGAACTCTAAGGGGTTTCTGATTTGTCTGATGTACAACTTATCCTAGTCCTTTTGATGGCAAGGCTGAAGGTAATTCAATGATCCATTGGGAACTCTAAGGGGTTTCTGATTTGTCTGATGTACAACTTATCCTAGTCCTTTTGATGGCAAGGCTGAAGGTAATTCAATGATCCATTGGGAACTCTAAGGGGTTTCTGATTTGTCTGATGTACAACTTATCCTAGTCCTTTTGATGGCAAGGCTGAAGGTAATTCAATGATCCATTGGGAACTCTAAGGGGTTTCTGATTTGTCTGATGTACAACTTATCCTAGTCCTTTTGATGGCAAGGCTGAAGGTAATTCAATGATCCATTGGGAACTCTAAAAGGGGTTCTGATTTGTCTGATGTACAACTTATCCTAGTCCTTTTGATGGCAAGGCTGAAGGTAATTCAATGATCCATTGGGAACTCTAAGGGGTTTCTGATTTGTCTGATGTACAACTTATCCTAGTCCTTTTGATGGCAAGGCTGAAGGTAATTCAATGATCCATTGGGAACTCTAAGGGGTTCTGATTTGTCTGATGTACAACTTATCCTAGTCCTTTTGATGGCAAGGCTGAAGGTAATTCAATGATCCATTGGGAACTCTAAAAGGGGTTTCTGATTTGTCTGATGTACAACTTATCCTAGTCCTTTTGATGGCAAGGCTGAAGGTAATTCAATGATCCATTGGGAACTCTAAAAGGGGTTTCTGATTTGTCTGATGTACAACTTATCCTAGTCCTTTTGATGGCAAGGCTGAAGGTAATTCAATGATCCATTGGGAACTCTAAGGGGTTCTGATTTGCTGCTCTCCCTTTTCTCATCTTTAACAAACCACAAGGGCGCCATGAGACTCAAAAAGTGATGGCCGCACATCGTAGGAATAACAATAATGTAGGTCAAGGAGTCAGCCAGGAATCAGTTTGTCAGGATATGGCTCACTTTTTTTATGTTCAGTATCCATTAAAATTGTAATCAATTAATCTTTACATGCTGTCTGGATGGATTCGAACTGATAACATACAGGTTGACAGCATATTGCTCTGCCGTTTCTTCCTGAAAACGTAACTATGACTCTACAACTCTAAACGTAAGTGAGGCACTAGTAATATGTCACTATGACTCATCTTAACAGACATGCAGTTATCTTCCTTAAGATAGAACGACACCCTTAAAAAATGTCCCCTTACACGGCTGCCATTTTCTTTCCCACAATTCTTTTCAAAGGAAATGGCCTTTTTTTTTTTTCAAACCGTCAACAAACTACAACGAATATGGTAATTGATTAGCGGAGGATTTCGCGCCATACTTTGCCAAACAGCACCAAGAGTTATTTGTAACTAATAAACAAATCTTATCGGCAGAAAAGTCATTTCCAGCCTTTCACCCTCCCCCCCCCCCTCCTCCCCGGAGCAGAGGCGGAATGATTAAGGTGTTGAAGGTCTTATCGACACATATATATATATTGGTCGACACCGTCAACCAACCATTTCGGTGAAATGTGTTTATGATGTATTTAATACATGTTTGTGACACTAGTTGCCACATTTTCAGCCAGGGGAGACCACGGGGTGACATTTACCGTTGCCAAAGTCGTCAAGAGATCTTTAATACTGCTTCACCCCCCCCCAAACCTGTATTCCATTATAAAGAAAAATATTAATTAGCTAGCCTAGATATACGACTGACTTCTACCTATAGCTGATGACTGAAAAAGGGGGAAAAAAGTGACTGACACTTAGCTGTAGACCTAGACTTCAACGTTGTAGAGTAAATAAGTCAATTATAGCCAACACGGTGTGCCATAACTTTACACCTGTTTCATCGCACCCTCCCCTTCTTTTTTTCCCTACCCCTGGAGGGGGGGAGGGGCATGCCGAAGACAAAACACATTTGTTGTTTTTCCAATTCCAGTTATGACAGTATCGCTAGAAAAGGGAATCAGATTTCAAATCAGATTTAATCGTGTGACAGACGGACAGACAAACGTTGTACGGGAAGTGACAAACAGAAGTGATTATTGACCCCTTTTTTTTAAAAACTAACACCTATCATCTTCATCATTATCTATACGACACCATTTATTCCTGTATGTATATATGTGTATATATATGAATAGATAGATAGATAGATAGATAGATACATTTATAGCATTACAAACCGGCTACGCCCGTTGATTTATTCCCAGTCTATATCATTTTTATTAGTAATTTTTACCGGAAACTCCCTCCCCTTTCCTCCATACCCCTTCTGTTTCTCTATCTCTCCTTCTCTCTCTCTCTCCCCCCTTCTGTTTCTCTATCTCCCCTTCTCTCTCTCTCTCTCCCCCTTTCTGTTTCTCTATCTCTCCTTCTCTCTCTATCTCTCCCCCCTTCTGTTTCTCTATCTCTCCTTCTCTCTCTTTCTCTCTCCCCCCTTTCTGTTTCTCTATCTCTCCTTCTCTCTCTCTCTCTCTCCCCCTTCTGTTTCTCTATCTCTCCTTCTCTCTCTCTCTCTCTCCCCTTCTGTTTCTCTATCTCTACTTCTCTCTCTCTCTCTCCCCTTCTGTTTCTCTATCTCTCCTTCTCTCTCTCTCTCCCCCTTCTGTTTCTCTATCTCTCCTTCTCTCTCTCTCTCTCCCCTTCTGTTTCTCTATCTCTCCTTCTCTCTCTCTCTCTCCCCTTCTGTTTCTCTATCTCTACTTCTCTCTCTCTCTCTCCCCCCTTTCTGTTTCTCTATCTCTCCTTCTCTCTCTCTCTCCCCCTTCTGTTTCTCTATCTCTCCTTCTCTCTCTCTCTCTCCCCTTCTGTTTCTCTATCTCTCCTTCTCTCTCTCTCTCCCCCTTCTGTTTCTCTATCTCTCCTTCTCTCTCTCTCTCCCCCCTTTCTGTTTCTCTATCTCTCCTTCTCTCTCTCTCTCCCCCTTCTGTTTCTCTATCTCTCCTTCTCTCTCTCTCTCTCCCCCCTTCTGTTTCTCTATCTCTCCTTCTCTCTCTCTCTCCCCCCTTCTGTTTCTCTATCTCTCCTTCTCTCTCTCTCCCCCTTTCTGTTTCTCTATCTCTCCTTCTCTCTCTCTCTCCTTCTGTTTCTCTATCTCTCCTTCTCTCTCTCTCTCCCCCCTTCTGTTTCTCTATCTCTCCTTCTCTCTCTCTCTCTCTCCCTTTCTGTTTCTCTATCTCTCCTTCTCTCTCTCTCTCTCTCCCTTTCTGTTTCTCTATCTCTCCCTCTCTCTCTCTCTCCCCCTTCTGTTTCTCTATCTCTCCTTCTCTCTCTCTCTCCCCCTTTCTGTTTCTCTATCTCTCCTTCTCTCTCTCTCTCTCCTCCTTTCTGTTTCTCTCTCTCTCTCCTTCTCTCTCTCTCTCTCCCCCTTTCTGTTTCTCTATCTCTCCTTCTCTCTCTCTCTCTCCCCCTTCTGTTTCTCTATCTCTCCTTCTCTCTCTCTCTCTCCCCTCTTTCTGTTTCTCTATCTCTCCTTCTCTCTCTCTCTCCCCCTTCTGTTTCTCTATCTCTCCTTCTCTCTCTCTCTCCCCCCTTCTGTTTCTCTATCTCTCCTTCTCTCTCTCTCTCCCCCCTTCTGTTTCTCTATCTCTCCTTCTCTCTCTCTCCCCCCTTCTGTTTCTCTATCTCTCCTTCTCTCTCTCTCTCTCTCTCTCCCCCTTTCTGTTTCTCTATCTCTCCTGCTCTCTCTCTCCCCCCTTCTGTTTCTCTATCTTCCCTTCTCTCTCTCTCTCCCCCCTTCTGTTTCTCTATCTCCCCTTCTCTCTCTCTCTCTCCCCCTTTCTGTTTCTCTATCTCTCCTCTCTCTCTCTCCCCCCTTCTGTTTCTCTATCTCCCCTTCTCTCTCTCTCTCCCCATTTCTGTTTCTCTATCTCTCCTTCTCTCTCTCTCTCTCTCTCCCTTCTGTTTCTCTATCTCTCCTTCTCTCTCTCTCTCTCTCTCCCTTTCTGTTTCTCTATCTCTCCTTCTCTCTCTCTCTCCTTCTGTTTCTCTATCTTTCCTTCTCTCTCTCTCCCCTCTTTCTGTTTCTCTATCCCTCCTTCTCTCTCTCTCTCTCCCCCCTTCTGTTTCTCTATCTCTCCTTCTCTCTCTCTCTCCCCCTTTCTGTTTCTCTATCTCTCCTTCTCTCTTTCTCTCTCTCCCCTTCTGTTTCTCTATCCTTCTCTCTCTCTCTTTCCCCCCTTCTGTTTTTCTCTCTCCCCTTTCTGTTTCTCTATCTCCCCTTCTCTCTCTCTCTCTCTCTCTCCCATTCTGTTTCTCTATCTCTCCTTCTCTCTCTCTCTCTCTCCCTTTCTGTTTCTCTATCTCTCCTTCTCTCTCTCTCTCCTTCTGTTTCTCTATCTCTCCTTCTCTCTCTCCCCTCTTTCTGTTTCTCTATCTCTCCTTCTCTCTCTCTCTCTCCCCCTTTCTGTTTCTCTATCTCTCCTTCTCTCTCTCTCCCCCCTTCTGTTTCTCTATCTCTCCTTCTCTCTCTCTCTCCCCCTTTCTGTTTCTCTATCTCTCCTTCTCTCCCTCTCTCTCTCCCCCTTTCTGTTTCTCTATCTCTCCTTCTCTCTCTCTCTCCCCCTTCTGTTTCTCTATCTCTCCTTCTCTCTCTCTCTCTCTCCCCTCTTTCTGTTTCTCTATCTCTCCTTCTCTCTCTCTCTCTCCCTTCTGTTTCTCTATATCTCCTTCTCTCTCTCTCTCTCCCCCCTTCTGTTTCTCTATCTCTCCTTCTCTCTCTCTCTCTCCCCCTTTCTGTTTCTCTATCTCTCCTTCTCTCTCTCTCTCTCTCTCTCTCCCTTTCTTTTTCTCTATCTCCCCTTCTGTTTCTCTATCTCTCCTTCTCTCAATCTCTCTCCCCCTTTCTGTTTCTCTATCTCTCCTTCTCTCTCTCCCCTTCTGTTTCTCAATCCTTCTCTCTCTCTCTCTCCCCCCTTCTGTTTTTCTCTCTCCCCTTTCTGTTTCTCTATCTCCCCTTCTCTCTCTCTCTCTCCCCTTCTGTTTCTCTATCTCTCCTTCTCTCTCTCTCTCTCTCCCCTTCTGTTTCTCTATCTCTCCTTCTCTCTCTCTCCCCCCCTTCTGTTTCTCTATCTCTCCTTCTCTCTCTCTCTTCTTCTGTTTCTCTATCTCTCCTTCTCTCTCTCCCCCCTTCTGTTTCTCTATCTCTCCTTCTGTTTCTCTCTCTCTCCCCCTTTCTGTTTCTCTATCTCTCCTTCTCTCTCTCTCTCTCCCCCCTTTCTGTTTTGCTATCTCTCCTTCTCTCTCTCTCTCTATCTCCCCTTCTGTTTCTCTATCTCTCATTCTCTCTCTCTCTCTCCCCCTTTCTGTTTCTCTATCCTTCTCTCTCTCTCTCTCCCCCTTCTGTTTCTCTATCTCTCCTTCTCTCTCTCTCTCTCTCCCCTCTTTCTGTTTCTGTATCTCTCCTTCTCTCTCTCTCCCCCTTCTGTTTCTCTATCTCTCCTTCTCTCTCTCTCTCTCCCCCCTTCTGTTTCTCTATCTCTCCTTCTCTCTCTCTCCCCCCCCTTCTGTTTCTCTATCTCTCCTTCTCTATCTCTCTCCCCCCTTCTGTTTCTCTATCTCTTCTTCTCTCTCTCTCCCCCCTTCTGTTTCTCTATCTCTCCTTCTCTCTCTCTCTCTCCCCCTTTCTGTTTCTCTATCTCTCCTTCTCTCTCTCTCTCTCCCCCCTTTCTGTTTCTCTATCTCTCCTTCTCTCTCTCTCTCTCCCTTTCTGTTTCTCTATCTCTCCTTCTCTCTCTCTCTCTCTCCCCTTCTGTTTCTCTATCTCTCCTTCTCTCTCTCTCTCTCTCCCCCTTTCTGTTTCTCTATCTCTCCTTCTCTCTCTCTCTCCCCCTTCTGTTTCTCTATCTCTCCTTCTCTCTCTCTCTCTCCCCCCTTCTGTTTCTCTATCTCTCCTTCTCTCTCTCTCTCTCCCCCCTTCTGTTTCTCTATCTCTCCTTCTCTATCTCTCTCCCCTCTTCTGTTTCTCTATCTCTCCTTCTCTCTCTCTCTCCCACTTTCTGTTTTTCTATCTCTCCTTCTCTCTCTCTCTCCTTCTGTTTCTCTATCTCTCCTTCTCTCTCTCTCTCCCCCCTTCTGTTTCTCTATCTTTCCTTCTCTCTCTCTCTCCCCCCCTTTCTGTTTCTCTATCTCTCCTTCTCTCTCTCTCTCTCCCCCTTCTGTTTCTCTATCTCTCCTTCTCTCTCTCTCTCCCCCTTTCTGTTTCTCTATCTCTCCTTCTCTCTCTCTCTCTCCCACTTCTGTTTCTCTATCTCTCCTTCTCTCTCTCTCTCCCCCCTTTCTGTTTCTTTATCTCTCCTTCTCTCTCTCTCTCCCCCTTTCTGTTTCTCTATCTCTCCTTCTCTCTCTCTCCCCCTTTCTGTTTCTCTATCTCTCCTTCTCTCTCTCTCTCTCCCCCCCTTCTGTTTCTCTATCTCCCCTTCTCTCTCTCTCTCTCCCCTTCTGTTTCTCTATCTCCCTTCTCTCTCTCTCTCTCCCCCTTTCTGTTTCTCTATCTCTCCTTCTCTCTCTCTCTCCCCACTTCTGTTTCTCTATCTCTCCTTCTCTCTCTCTCTCCCCCTTTCTGTTTCTTTATCTCTCCTTCTCTCTCTCTCTCTCCCCCCTTTCTGTTTCTCTATCTCTCCTTCTCTCTCTCTCTCTCCCCTTCTGTTTCTCTATCTCTCCTTCTCTCTCTCTCTCCCCCCTTCTGTTTCTTTATCTCCCCTTCTCTCTCTCTCTCTCTCCCCTTCTGTTTCTCTATCTCTCCTTCTGTTTCTTTATCTCCCCTTCTCTCTCTCTCTCTCTTTCTGTTTCTCTATCTCTCCTTCTGTTTCTCTATCTCCCCTTCTCTCTCTCTCTCTCTCCCCTTCTGTTTCTCTCTCTCCCTTCTCTTTCTCTCTCTCCCCTTCTGTTTCTCTCTCTCCCCTTCTGTTTTTCTCTCTCCCCTTCTGTTTCTCTCTCTCCCCTTCTGTTTCTCTATCTCCCCTTCTCTCTCTCTCTCCCCTTCTGTTTCTCTATCTGTCCTTCTCTCTCTCTCTCTCTCTCCCCTTCTGTTTCTCTATCTCTCCTTCTCTCTCTCTCTCTCTCTCCCCCTTTCTGTTTCTCTATCTCTCCTTCTCTCTCTCTATCTCCCCTTCTGTTTCTCTATCTCTCCTTCTCTCTCTCTCTCTCCCCCTTTCTGTTTCTCTATCTCTCCTTCTCTCTCTCTCTCCCCCCTTCTGTTTCTCTATCTCTCCTTCTCTCTCTCTCTCTCTCCCCCCTTCTGTTTCTCTATCTCTCCTTCTCTCTCTCTCTCACCCCCCTTCTGTTTCTCTATCTCTCCTTCTCTCTCTCTCTCTCTCCCCCTTTCTGTTTCTTTATCTCTTCTTCTCTCTCTCTCTCCCCCCTTCTGTTTCTCTATCTCTCCTTCTCTCTCTCGATCTCTCCCCCTTTCTGTTTCTCTATCTCTCCTTCTCTCTCTCTCTCTCCCCCTTTCTGTTTCTCTATCTCTCCTTCTCTCTCTCTCTCTCCCCCTTCTGTTTCTCTATCTCCCCTTTCTCTCTCTTTCTCCCCTTCTGTTTCTCTATCTCCCCTTCTCTCTCTCTCTCCCCCTTTCTGTTTCTTTATCTCTCCTTCTCTCTCTCTCTTCCCCCTTCTGTTTCTCTATCTCCCCTTCTCTCTCTCTCTCCCCCCTTTCTGTTTCTCTATCTCTCCTTCTCTCTCTCTCTCTCCCCCTTCTGTTTCTCTATCTCTCCTTCTCTCTCTCTCTCCTTCTGTTTCTCTATCTCTCCTTCTCTCTCTCTCTCTCTCCCCCTTTCTGTTTCTCTATCTCTCCTTCTCTATCTCTCTCTCCCCCTTTCTGTTTCTCTATCTCTCCTTCTCTCTCTCTCTCCCCCTTCTGTTTCTCTATCTCTCCTTCTCTCTCTCTCTCTCCCCCTTTCTGTTTCTCTATCTCCCCTTCTCTCTCTCTCTCTCTCCCCTTCTGTTTCTCTATCTCTCCTTCTCTCTATCTCTCTCCCCTTCTGTTTCTCTATCTCTCCTTCTCTCTCTCTCTCTCTCCCTTTCTGTTTCTCTATCTCCCCTTCTCTCTCTCTCTCTCTCCCCCTTCTGTTTCTCTATCTCTCCTTCTCTCTCTCTCTCCCCTTCTGTTTCTCTATCTCTCCTTCTCTCTCTCTCTCTCTCCCCCTTTCTGTTTCTCTATCTCTCCTTCTCTCTCTCTCTCCCCTTCTGTTTCTCTATCTCTCCTTCTCTCTCTCTCTCCCCCCTTCTGTTTCTCTATCTCTCCTTCTCTCTCTCTCTCCCCCCTTTCTGTTTCTCTATCTCTCCCCCCCTTTCTGTTTCTCTATCTCTCCTTCTCTCTCTCTCTCTATCTCCCCTTCTGTTTCTCTATCTCTCCTTCTCTCTCTCTCTCTCCCCCTTTCTGTTTCTCTATCTCTCCTTTCTCTCTCTCTCTCTCCCCCTTCTGTTTCTCTATCTCTCCTTCTCTCTCTCTCTCTCCCCCTTTCTGTTTCTCTATCTCCCCTTCTCTCTCCTCTCCCCCTTCTGTTTCTCTATCTCTCCTTCTCTCTCTCTCTCTCTCCCCCTTTCTGTTTCTCTATCTCTCCTTCTCTCTCTCTCTCCCCTTCTGTTTCTCTATCTCTCCTTATCTCTCTCTCTCCCCCCTTCTGTTTCTCTATCTCTCCTTCTCTCTCTCTCCCCCCTTTCTGTTTCTCTCTCTCTCCCCCCCTTTCAGTTTCTCTATCTCTCCTTCTCTCTCTATCTCCCCTTCTGTTTCTCTATCTCTCCTTCTCTCTCTCTCTCCCCTTTCTGTTTCTCTATCTCTCCTTCTCTCTCTCTCTCTCTCCCCCTTCTGTTTCTCTATCTCTACTTCTCTCTCTCTCTCCCCCCTTTCTGTTTCTCTATCTCCCCTTCTCTCTCTCTCTCCCCCTTTCTGTTTCTCTATCTCTCCTTCTCTCTCTCTCTCCCCCCTTCTGTTTCTCTATCTCCTTATCTCTCTCTCTCTCCCCCCCTTCTGTTTCTCTATCTCTCCTTCTCTCTCTTTCTCCCTCCCCTTTCTGTTTCTCTATCTCTCCTTCTCTCTCTCTCTCCCCCCTTCTGTTTCTCTATCTCTCCTTCTCTCTCTCTCTCTCTCCCCCTTTCTGTTTCTCTATCTCTCTTTCTCTCTCTCTCTCTCTCCCTTCTGTTTCTCTATCTCTCCTTCTCTCTCTCTCTCTCCCCCCTTTCTGTTTCTCTATCTCTCCTTCTCTCTCTCTCTCTCCCCCCTTCTGTTTCTCTATCTCTCCTTCTCTCTTTCTCTCCCCCTTTCTGTTTCTCTATCTCTCCTTCTCTCTCTCTCTCCCCTTCTGTTCTCTATCTCTCCTTCTCTCTCTCTCTCCCCCCTTCTGTTTCTCTATCTCTCCTTCTCTCTCTCTCTCCCCCCTTTCTGTTTCTCTATCTCTCCTTCTCTCTCTCTCTCTCCCCCCTTCTGTTTCTCTATATCTCCTTATCTCTCTCTCTCTCCCCCTTCTGTTTCTCTATCTCTCCTTCTCTCTCTCTCTCCTTCTGTTTCTCTATCTCTCCTTCTCTCTCTCTCTCCCCCTTTCTGTTTCTCTATCTCTCCTTATCTCTCTCACTCTCCCCTTTCTGTTTCTCTATCTCTCCTTCTCTCTCTCTCTCTCCCCTTCTGTTTCTCTATCTCTCCTTCTCTCTCTCTCTCTCCCCCCTTCTGTTTCTCTATCTCTCCTTCTCTCTCTCCCCCCCTTTCTGTTTCTCTAACTCTCCTTCTCTCTCTCTCTCCCCCTTTCTGTTTCTCTATCTCTCCTTCTCTCTCTCTCTCCACCCTTCTGTTCTCTATCTCTCCTTCTCTCTCTCTCTCTACCCTTCTGTTCTCTATCTCTCCTTCTCTCTCTCTCCTCCACCCTTCTGTTCTCTATCTCTCCTTCTCTCTCCTCTATCTCTCCTTCTCTCTCTTTCTCTCTCCCCCTTCTGTTTCTCTATCTCTCCTTCTCTCTCTCTCTCTCTCCCCCCTTCTGTTTCTCTATCTCTCCTTCTCTCTCTCTCTCTCCCCCTTTCTGTTTTTCTATCTCTCCTTCTCTCTCTCTCTCCCCCCTTTCTGTTTCTCTATCTCTCCTTCTCTCTCTCTCTCTCCCCCTTTCTGTTTCTCTATCTCTCCTTCTCTCTCTCTCTCTCTCCCCCTTTCTGTTTTTCTATCTCTCCTTCTCTCTCTCTCTCTCCCCCTTCTGTTTCTCTATCTCTCCTTCTCTCTCTCTCTCTCTCCCCCTTTCTGTTTCTCTATCTCTCCTTCTCTCTCTCTCTCCCCCCTTCTGTTTCTCTATCTCTCCTTCTCTCTCTCTCTCCCCCCTTCTGTTTCTCTATCTCTCCTTCTCTCTCTCTCTCTCCCCCCTTTCTGTTTCTCCATCTCTCCTTCTCTCTCTCTCTCTCCCCCTTTCGGTTTCTCTATCTCTCCTTCTCTCTCTCTCTCCTTCTGTTTCTCTATCTCTCCTTCTCTCTCTCTCTCTCCCCCCTTTCTGTTTCTCTATCTCTCCTTCTCTCTCTCTCTCCTTCTGTTTCTCTGGAACCTCCTTTGTTATTTAAACCGTTGACACTCCCTTAGACCCAGACATACATTGTGCCCGTGACTTCTAGTATCGCTTTTCTCTCTCTCTCTCCCCTACCGCCCTCCCTACCACATCAACCAATCGATGATTTTTCTTTGACCTCTCAGTTCAATATCGAAATATTGATTAAATAAACATTAATTAAATAACCCTTTCCTTAATTTTTATTATGTGTTGGTTTTTTTTTTTTGTTTTTTTTTTTTTGTTTTTTTGTGCACCTATTGTAACCTTTTTCCCCATAACGTTTGAACCAGTTTTGTCCCTTGAATGTTCAGTCAAATATATGAAATAAAACATCCCGCTCAACCACTGACACACTTTTGATAGACTCTCCTTGTTTCATTCTATAAATCAGGCTTGTCAAACTCATTAAGGTGTATGGGCCACATAAAAAAAAAAAAAACTTACTATGACCTGAGGGGCCGCAGCCAAAAAATTAGTTGCAAAACAGCCTACTGGTTTTATGTCAATTATAAACAATACAATAGAATACAATAATTAGTGGCATACCTGTCCCATTGTTAGCTAGATTTGCAGCACTATTTGGTAATTATAAATTAATATGATTACGGATATTATTTTTTTTATAACTTCTTAAACATTATTTAAAAGTTTTTTTTATTGCTGATTGATGATTTTCCGTATGTAAATATAAATTTTTCCTACACTTTTGGGAGATGGGAGGCGAGTCGTTAGCCCTTTGCTTTCCCTGACTCCTGGTCACCTTGGTATGACACTGACAAGCATCAACATCCTGCGCCTTATTCCATACTAGTCGACCCACGGCGTAGCATACGCCGCTATTTAGCAGGTCCGGTCTTAGTCCACTGCTACCTATGCGACCACAGTGGGCCCCGCACCTTCATAGGACCCGCGCTAATTCTAGGTGTAAATGATTAAATTAAACCATTTTATAACATGTACGGTTTCCCGCGGCCTCCTAATTTACCAGGAGCTCCTGGAAATCTCCTGAAATTGCAAAATATTAAAAATTCCTGGAAATCTCCGGAAATTATTAAAATCTTTTGAAAACTCATACAAATCTCCTGAAATATATACACAAAAATATTCATTTTGGGGTGTCATTAAATATGGAAAAAGCCAATCCTACACGCGATAAAAAAAACGGCATTATGGTGAAAGAAATTTCTCGCGCATCAAACTAATGAAGAATTATTTGAGGACAACAATTCTCGTAGAATGATTGAAACATTTGGTCAATCTTGCTGTTGAGCGTGATCTATGTAGAAAATAGAATTTTTATGATATACTGTATGACTTAGCTACAAGCAAGGCTCGTAAAGTAATTCTGTATGAAGCAAAGAATGAATATAATGCAAAGACGAATTTATTTTCTACTACAAACTCTTAATTTTTGCTTAGGGCCTATTATCCGTATCCCTACCCAAACTGGGCCCCGCGAAATCTGTTTCGCATAGGGCCCCACAATGGTTAACTCCGGCCATGCTTTTTAGTGACGGATGAATACAGAGTATTCTCCCCCCCCCCCCTATTTCTTTTTTTTTTACGTAGGGTAACTCTAGTCCGACTAGCAGAAAACAAAGAGTGATCTTTCCATGACGTCTTGGTCACAATGGTTAAGTCCGGCCTTGCTATTTAATGACGGGGTGAATACTACTTGTTCTCCCTTCGCCTTTTTTTTTTAGGCGCTAAAATTACGTGGGGTAACTCTAGTCCGACTTTTAGAAATAAAAGAGTGACCTTTCCTTTTACGTCTTGGTGTCCAAACTGTTAAGCCGTGAAGAGAATTCTATATAAGTAGATTATTAATTTTGTTTAGTTTACACTTTGCTTCACCCGTGAGTTCACCTTCACCATTATTTCTATCCTTTAGTCTGTTAATCCGTTTGGGTAACACACATGATCTGTCAATCGTCTTCCTCCATTTATCTCTTTGGCCTTAACCCTAACCAGTTAGATGCAATTAAAATTGCTACACCTCTGAGAGAGTTCATTGTTTCTCGAGCTGACAATCAAGGGAATGCGTTAAGACACTTTTTTTTTTTCGTGGCGTGAAGTTTCTTATACATCGGTTGCAACGCAGCCTCCTAGTTAAAACATTTTGTAATAAAAAGAAATGGAAGACAAGAAAAAAGTGTCTATAGTCTAGCCCAGGGGTTCTCAACCTGTGGTCGCGACCCCTTTGGGGGGTCGATTGACGATTTGCCAGGGGTCGCCTAAGTCCATCGAAAAAATGAATTGATTTTGTCCATTCTTCTATTGCTGTGTGTGTATACGGAAAGGGGGGGGGGGTCGCTGCAGAGTGGGGGATTGTAAAAAGGGGTCGCCGAGCCTAAAAGGTTGAGAACCACTGGTCTAGCCACTCCCGAGAACCTCTGTCACACCTTTCACCACGAGGTGTCATTGATGACGACAGTGGTGTCAAACCCAAGGTCGTCTTTTTCTTTTGATGGCGAATGTAGCCTTGTACTCTCTTTTTACAGCCTCGTTTTCACATTTTATGTCGTAGAGTAAAAGAAAAGGTTAAAGGTCACACAAATAAAATCATGCCTAGTGTATGGACTAGTAACGTGATGGTTGCATCAGCCTATTGATTTACATTCAACCACAGTGTGTGTTTGGTCACGATGGCTGAGTGGTTAAGCGCTTGGCTTCCGAACCTGGGGTCCTGGGTCGAATCTCGCAGAAGACTTGGATTTTGAAGTTGGGGATTTATAGAACGCCCTTGAGTAAAGGCAATTGGACATTGTGCTTACGACATGACACCCTGCTCGTTAACTGTTCGCCAAAGAAACAGATAATCTTAACATCATCTGGACTATAAAATCGCAATGTCTAGAAAGGGAACTTTACTTTTTTTTTTTACAGTGTGTGCTATCCTCGTTTTAAAATAATGTAAACTTGAATTGCATTGCTTATCAAACAACGGACACCAGGGGTCGACTTGGAGTTTACATGAAAACACAAACTGATTTAATTATCTTGTTTTTCTTTACTTGTTGATGCGACAAAGAAAACGTTCTAGATTTATATAATTTCAAAATATTCTTTTGTGAGCGACAATCGTGTGATGTATTATTTTACATATTACGACAAAAGTAAATTGCTGGTTTTAAAATGAGGTCTTCTCTATGAACTAGCGAGCCATGAGAGAGTCATCCAACGTTCAAATATGGCACAGTCTTCATTAATTCCACTCCATTTTGCCTCTTATTTCTTTCCCGCCACCACTTCGCTCTGCGTCACCCTATTGGCTGGCCACGGAGGAGGGGGCAGCTGGGATCGCGCAGGCGGTTTCGGCATCGAGCCCGTTCCCCAGCCGGCTCGGCGTCCGCGACAAATCAGTTGATTAAATTGTCGTCAGGTCACTGAGCTGAGAAATTGAAGTATCGATGCCGGGGACGTGGCTCAGTATTGCAAGTGTCAGGGATAGTCTCGGGGAATCTATTACTCCAGAACTTATTAGATTTGCTCTGCCCCCGAGGTTTACACAGCTAAATATGTGGATGCCATTAAAGACAAGGGTAGCACAGAAAATTGCTTCATAATACAATTTGAAAAAGACTATCAACTAATTTTATGGAAGTCATACACCCGGGTAGGCAGGGGCGCGGGTCAGATAGATCATTGATAAGGGTCAGTAGCTTTTGATAAATAAGCTCGTAGAAAAGGATTTTTTTTAGACTGTTGAGAACTGAACACTTTTGATTAATACTCTTTAGGTTTAAAAGAACAAAGCCTAATTTTAATTTCACCAATAGCATTAAGTAAAGTATTATTCCTCTTCTTGCGAAAAAATGGTTATTTTTATATTTACAATAATAAGAAAATTTTAAATATAGTCAAAGTGTGTCAAACTAAAATTATAAATAGAGTTTGTGTTTTACAGAAACTCAGATGCGGCTTGAGAACACTCCACCCATGGGACATCTGTTGTTAATCAATGTTGGATTGAATGGTCGTCTTATTGATGCTTGAACTAGGGACAGAGGGCTAGATGAAAGGCTCATCTATCATTTATGGCCTCTGGAAGAAGTGTCCCCCCTGTGTAAAAGACCCATGAACTCTGTCATAATGACCACTAGTAACACTAAACTTTCCAAACACTAAAATATAAAATCGGATTTTCACAATCTTTTCTAGTTTTTGAGATAGCGGATTTTTACCTCTTTCGTGGGCCGCTAAAAACAAACCGCCATGTTTTAACATTTATAACTTTTGGTAAAAGACATCAGCAGATCCCTGGTGTGAATTCGTTTGGTATATAAATAAGAAAACATTGTAGAGATGAACATAACATAATACATAATGATAATGAAACTAAAGCAAACATCCTAACAAAAACTTTGCATCAGCATTCTCAGCCCCAGGAGACAAAGACATAATTCTTAATTTGAACCAAGTAGACAACATAGAAGATTTAGTAGTACAAGAAAATGGAATTCAAAAACTATTAGCCAACACCAAACCAAATAAAGCGTCTGGACCTGATGGTATTCCAGCTAGATTACTCAAAGAACTAAGCAATGAGCTAGCCCCAGTGTTCAAAATACTCTTTCAGACATCGCTTAACCAGGGCAGAGTACCAAAGGACTGGAAAAAAGCTAATGTCACCCCCCTATTTAAAAAAGGAGAAAAATCTGATCCAGGAAACTACAGACCAGTATCACTTACCAGCATCACATTTAAAATCCTAGAACACATAATATGTAGCAACATCATAAACCACTTAGACAAACATAATGTCCTCACCCCATACCAACATGGCTTTAGGAAATATAGATCATGTGAAACACAACTAATAGGACTAATTGATGATTTTTCAAAAGGTTTAGATAATAGTGAACAAATAGATGCTATCTTACTAGATTTTTCCAAGGCTTTTGACAAAGTTCACCACCATAGTTTGCTTAAAAAATTAAAATATTTCGGCATTAATGGTCCACTGCATCAGTGGATTAAAGATTTTCTGATAGGGAGAGAACAAACTGTAATAATAAATGGCTCTAAATCAACACCAATAACAGTAAACTCAGGTGTACCTCAAGGAACAGTCTTGGGTCCACTACTATTTTTAATTTACATAAATGTAACGTCTGTATTATATAAGATAAGATAAGAGCGACTTTTTTTTCTCTTAAAAATTCATGAATGTTAGATTGAAAAACAGTGGACCATTTTCTTACCCCGACCCCCTCTCCCACTCTCGCAGAGAAAGAATCCTTATTAAGCGAATTGCTAAGATCCAGAATATTTTAGACTATTCCAGTGAAAGCATATAGATCTAGACTTAGAAGACTATGTGCAAAATGTTCCTGCACAGAAGTTTATTAAATTCCTAGATCAATAATGTCTTGCGTTTGGAAATTCCCGAAAGCGTTCGTTCTTTTAAAACGGATGCTGGATCTAGACGTAGAATCCTAGATCTAGATCTCTTGCCAAATTTAAGTTTATTTATTTTTATTTTTTTATTTTTTTACTTGAAAAATGATAAGGACGACACTAAAGTTTTCCCCATGTAGCCAACGAGCCAGACATTCTTTTCTCAACGATATGCATCCACTGTTACATTTCTAGGAATCTATTTTAAGCCGTTCAGGTTCCTGGATGCAGGTTCCATGAAGTTCTGACTTGAATAGAAGTATTGTCAAATTAAATGGACAAATCTTTTAGAGTAATTAAAGCACTGATATTTCAAATAATTTGGAAACTAATTCTTACTTCCTGCATTGAATTTAAAAAAAAAACAAAAACGAAGGGTCAATTTATTCTTCCTTCACAGCTTTTATATTTATTTCTAGTCCTAAAAATTATATTTTTAGTGGCTTTCATCTATTCGTATTGTTAGGATTTCGATTCCGTAGTCTCCGCCTGGGTACACCCTATAGCATGGCCTATGTGTACCCCTTTTAAAATTTTACAATACAGAGTATCTCTCGCCCCGCCCACCACACTTTAATTTATTAACAGAACATAATAAATGGGTACTTAAAAAAAAAAACAACTGCATAGTTAACCGCGTACCCCCCTCCAAAGATTTCCCGTATATTGGTAATTAATTATTTTGTTTGATATCTCGAACAAGAGAAATTGGCTCAATTTTTTTTAATTGATTTTTTTGTGTTTTCATGTAAAATAAATAGTTGTGAAAATGTTCAGCTTGATCCGAGATTGAGTGTGGGAGAAAGAACGTGTGCAATTTGTGTACCACACAGACAGAGTTGATATAAGAGCTTTATAATAAATAGTTTGGCATATAGTATCTACTCCTTTCTAATTCTCTTTATCTCTCCCTCTCTCTTTCTCTTTTTTTCTAAAAGCCCAATTCATTAAAAAAAAGCCGAATTCATTAAAAAGCCCAATCTCACTCCACTCTTTTGATTGATTTAAACGGCCTTGTCATTACGTGAAATAAAACCGCCCGGGGCGCCAGAAATACTTGAGCCGTCCTGGTGAAGAATCAATGAAACGAAGAGACGCGTGGGGGAAAACAAATCAAGGGAAGGAAAACAAAATTTAATTAAACATATTTACTCCCCCTGAAATGAGCATTTCAACACCAATCTGAGATAATATTATCCTGTGATCGAGATGCCTGCCTTCACTCTGTAAACTTAGAATACTTCTTAAATAATTGTACCAACCGGTGTCTTGTGGTCTTTGTAATCAGAGTATCTTGAACACCTTCAATGATTCTATTGTTTATTCCTTTGTTCCATTGTTTTCTGGGCGTTCTCATGGTTTGAAAATGATAAATTCTTAATGCCTATTAAAAGCTGACACAGTGATGAGTCGTGCTCCTTTCTTTTCTGTTCAAATAATCTATAATAAAATAAGAAATAATATAAAAAGCTTTCTTACCTTCAGACCTTATGGAACAAATAGCTATATCTAACTTTCCCAAAGTTCAAAATTTATGTCATCAACGGAAGTCTAAATCGTGAACCTTTGAAGAGGCGGTATTAGGGTGGTGTACAAAGTCTTGCGATTAAAGCTTTAAGCATGATAGTTTGGGTTAGGGTCAGGGTTAGTCCACGTATTTGTAAGCCTCCATGAACTAATCCTCCGTGCTGAGACAAATCCCTTAGAGCACTGTCCAGGTAGCTGGAAGTTTTCTGAAGGATTAGCTTGTCTTCGTACAGGGCAAGACCCCCCCCCCCCCCGGCATGCACCAGTTCCATCAGTTTCAAGACTGGATCTTCAAATATGCTTCTGAGCACCCTGCAGTTGTAGAGGATGTACTCTACCCGGTACTCTAGCCGGTACTCTACCCGGTACTCTACCCGGTACTCTACCGTCTTTTATTCCGTTTGGCAGCGTCGACATTAGGAATCGTGGTTCTCTTGGATCCTAGGCCACGTATTTGACAATCGCCCAGGGCGCCGATTATTGTTAAGGTCGCCTCTGTCCCACTGTAACACTCTACCATTGGTCCAGCAACCCCCAAGTAAACTATAATTTTACATTCACTACAAAATGTTTTGTTTTTTTGCCAATGATTTTACCAGCAGCATTTAGGATTCTATAAAGTTTATTTTAATTTTTAGTGCTCAGATTGCCATACCATTAGCCATTTTCGGATATAAATAAAATTAACTAATTATGACAGTGAATAATTTCAACTTGATCCGAGAATGGGAAGTGAGAGACAAGTGTAAAAGAATCCACCTAGACAGATGGAGCAAGTCAATGTGTAAAAGAATCCACCTAGACAGATGGAGCAAGTCAATGTGTAAAAGAATCCACCTAGACAGATGGAGCAAGTCAATGTAAGCTTTGTGGAAGAAAAAAAAAATCATCAGATTTAAATAATGCCATTATTTCAAGATACTGTCATGTGTGAGTTCTAAATGTTGACAGATAGAAAGACTCGAAGTTTCATGTCGTGTACCGCTCATTCTAGAACTCCATGTATTTTTTGTTTAAAAGATTTGCAGGAAAAAAAATCTAATACAATTAACGCTCTTCAGGATATAGATCTAATTTGAAATTTTGTGCATACTTTTACTTTGTTGACTTTCCACCTTAGTCGTATGAGTTTCCATTAGTCTCGTTCTGATAAGACACAGTTTTTTGACGTCTGCAATGAATAAATACAAAGAGTAGTTACGAAAAAGATGTTAAATTGAAGTTTCTGCATTTGTGTATAAACAAAATTAGTGAAGCTGTTTAGAGTACTCGAAAATAAACTATTTATAAGCATTGAGGTGCAAATCTCACAACGTAGTAGACGACGGATATTTCCAGGTTTATTAACGCAGTACATATACAAAAATTGGAGAAAAAAAATTGGAACGCTACAGAGAAGATTAGCATGGCCCTTGCGCAAGGAGGACACGCCAATTTGTGAAGCGTTCCATATTTTTCAGAAGGCCACTGTGCTTTTAGAGTTATTCTAAAAATACTGTCAGTTTCACATTTTTAGCACACGACCTAATTTTCTACACAAGGCTTATCTACCCTGTAATTTTTTTTATTAACAATTGTGGATCTTTTTCCAAAGGAAGCCAAGCATGTTATTACCCATACTATTATTATACAAACCACCATTTCCATTTTTCTTTATCCATGTAAAATAAATGTTACTGAATACACAAGCTTGTGTTTGAAAAAAAAACACCAGCATATTTCCCTTTAAAAAAAATTATTAAAAATAATTTAAAATGAGCATAGTGCGCAATACTTATTAGTTAAGTTTAAAACAAATAACATTTTTAAAAATTACATAAATGTACACCCTATTTCATTTGTTTCGTAAGAGTCACTGGTGAAACCCCAATTACATTACATCTTTCAATTAACAAATAAGGACTAGTGGCTAGAGCAGTGACCACTACATCAATCAATATAGACCCCCAGGGGTCTACGAGGACTTCCAAGGGGTCTACGAAAGTGAAAAAAATAAATTGGGGGTCCATGGCCTGTTAATGGGGGTCTACGAAGGCGGATCTCATTGAAGCATGACCATTCATGAAATTGACTCGTTCACACATGACTTGTACCTTAGTTAATCCTTTGAATTTCAACCCTGTTAGTGGAATGATTTTTTTATTTAAAGATTTTAACGTATTATTTTAAATACCTTAATTGTGTCTACATGAAAGTAATCATTGACATGGCCGAGTCTATAAAATGAAATGTTGACCGTAAATTGTTGGTTATTAAAAATTTGGCTTCATTCTTTCTTTGTTGAACAACTATTGCATTTGTTCTGTATTTTTATTTAACAAAGTTTGAAGCTATGTCGCTATGAAACCATCAAAGCTGGAACATCGAGAAAAGTCAACATGAAATAAAATAGATTAAAATTTGAAATACTTTTGAAAACTTTTAAATTTAGAATTAAGCCACAGTAGAACAATGTTGATTAAACATCATAGAAGGGAATAGGTTTGTGAGCGTCTTACAATATATTTACTTAGGCTTATATCAAACTCTAAAAAAACTGCACACTATAAGCAAACTATTGACTTTGCCAACCATTGAAGAGGTTTTACCATCTGTTTTACACAATCCTATATCTGATATCATTAAAAATTCCTCTAAGCAACAATACAGTTCAAAGGTGTAATGGTGAAATGAGTTTTGGACAATGAATGGTTATCGTGTTATTACGATTTACTTTTTTTAAAAAGCTGGACTAGTTAACCTTGCATGATAAGGTAGTGGTATTATTATATTTTTGTTATGAATCAAGAAATTTATAAAGAATTGCTTTTTGCCTGAAACTTTGATCGATTGCTCCTTCACACTGAAGTATGATAGTTGTCGAAAGGCTTATCTTTGACACTATTTTTTCTGAGTTCTTGCTTGCTAAGATCCTATTTTAAAACACAGAAATTAAACGGGAATCGGACATAGTCTATTTCACAAACTTGTTTCATAAATTGAATGAGGTTATGCAGCTACAATGTGATAACCTAAATTTGATCAACACGAAGGCATAATCTCAGTGTTTCATGTGAGGATTTAATTAATGAAGCATACAATGACAATGATAAATTTTCTTAGTTTCCAAATTTAAATCAGTCAGACATCATCTAATCGAGAAGATAGAATGTTAACCCGAACTAAATTGAAGCCCAAGATTGACATTTTATTATCAAAGCTGTGCACCAATAGGCGTTTTTGTTGTTGTTTAGTTACTTCTTGTAATGCATATTAAATTTTATTTTGCTTCATTTTGCTTTGAATGTCAACAATAAATATATATCGCATAGTAATCAGTGAGAAAAGCACATCTGAAGTTAATGAATTTTCAAAAAAAAAATGCTGGGGGGTCTACCGAAACCTTAAAAACATGGCAAGGGGTCTACGAGACACAAAAGTTTGGCATCCACTAGGCTAGAGCGTACCGCTACGGCACAGTCAGCCTCTTAAAGTCTTACATTATCTTAATGGACTGAAGATTCAGGAATTCTCAACACTTCCCGCTAAAGAGATCCACTTGGTAACTGACAACATGCTCACCTGGGATGACCTCCGAACCCATGAACAGGGCTGAGTACTCATCTTAAAACACGCCACTACGGTGATCTAGTGATGGTCTCGCGATGGTCTGCTGATGATGAAGGTCAAAATGGAAGAGAGAGTTGCTTCACGTAGCGCCCCCGCCTCCGCCACCCAGACCTACGTTCTCATCCCCCCCCCCCCCCGTTCTTAATTTCGTTACCTTCAATCAGGTAAATCTACTTATCGCCAGCATGTTTTTAAGTGACTAGAACTATTCTTTTGAAGTGCATCATTCTCTAAAGATTAAAGCCTGTTAGTACACTACGAATCGACGAATCTTGCATGGTGCCCCAACGGTCCAATAGACTAAGGGATAGTGGGTTAGGTAAAGGTAAAATGTACACTACCTGGGGCAATGAGGAAGTATGAGACAGCGGTTGTCGGACTTGGCCTACTCAGCCTACTCTATCTGCTTATAACTCCTTACGTAATGTCTCGGATGCCAGATTGAACTGATTTGACCCCGCATTATGACCATGACGCAGTCTCTAGTGGTAGAAAAATAAGTAGACTTTTACGATTGTTAGCTCTAATGAATTCACTACAAACCATTAAAAGTAAAGTTCCCATTTCAAACTTTGCGATCTATAGGGCAGGTGATGTTAAGGACATCAGTTTCTTTGCTCAACGGTTAACAATAAGGGTGTCAGCACAACGCCTTTACTGTCCCAAACTAAAGTCAGGTATCCATTAGAGTTAGGTGGACTCAGAGTGCCCTAAAGATCCCGAAACTCAAAATCTCAGTCTTCACCGAGATTTGAACCCAAGACTACAGGTTCGGAAGCTTTAAGCCCTTAGCCAACTCGTCCCTATATCAATCGTGACGTATTTTTTAGTATCCACCGCCAAATTTCTACCAGTGGCTGGGCTCCATTAATAAAGTGCAGTGAATGGTCATCTGCCGAAATTGAAAAAGACAAAATGTGGCTCAACAAAGATGGCTAAGACGGATTGGACGTTCTGTATAGTTTAGTCCAACGCCGTCATCGGGGGTTTTGGACGCCCTCGCCGCATGTAAAATTATCTTTATGTTTAAAGTTTGCAGTTTCTTTAGCAATTGTTGTTTTACGGGTTGGGGTTGCTACCCCCCACGCCAAACCCTCCCTCTTTCTCACCCGGGCTTGGTGCCGGCAGATGGAAAGTATTTTCTCACACACGGAACGAAAAAAAGTATTTCTGAACTAAAAAGATATTTGAACACATATATTTACATGCTTTCAATCTCAAAGACCACGACAGGACTGATGATTGGGGGGGGGGGGGGGGGGGAATATAAAACAACTTGTGGTTCGGGCCCTGGAAACGAAATAATAAGGAGAGACCTGAATGGAGGGATGTTTTGAGGACCATACGGGCCCATTGAACAGATCCTGTGAAGGTTCTGTTTCTGTGGCCCAAGGTTATCGAGGGTGTCATGTGGTCAGCACATCGTTCAACCACCTTAACTTTGTCCACACTAATTTCACGTATCCATTAGAGCTGGGTGACTTTAGAGGCAAAGTAATGATCCCACTCTCTCTCTCTTTCTCTATCTCTCCTTCTCTGTGTATCTATCTATCTCTTTCTCTCTCTCTCTGTCTCTCTCTCTTTCTCTCTCTCTCCATCTCTGTGTTTCTTTCTCTCTCTCTCTCTTTCTCACACTCTCTTTCTCTCTCAGTCTCTCTCTCTTTCTCTCTCTCTCTCTTTCTTTCTCTCTCTCTCTTTCTCTTTCTCTTTCTCTCTCTATCTCTTTCTCTCTCTTTCTCTTTCTCTATCTCTCTCGGTCTCTCTTTTTTTCTCTCTCTCTCTCTCTCTATTTCTCAGGCTCTCTCTATCTCTTTCGCTCTCACACACAATCTCTCTATTTCTCTCACAACGTCTTCCTTCTCACTTTCTTTCTTTCCCTCCATGACCACATACAACATACATACGTGCGTTTACGTACACTCAGTACAAGTTTTTCACTGTCTCTCTGAGAACTTATTTGTTTGCAATTACTAATTAGGAGACCAGTCTGCGCCCCAAAATGGAAAAGTCATGTTTAATGTGCTAATGACTTCACGCAGGAAAAAAAACACTCGTTACACCCTGACCTCCCCTTCCTTGCATAAAAAAAAATCTTCCACTAACCTATATGTTATTTGCACATTCTGTTACAATTACCGTCTGCTCTTAAGGTTTGGCCAATAGAAAGAACACAACAAAACGTCAAAAAAAAAGTCCAAGCTCTATACTGGAGTCCTAACTCGACTTAGTAATAAGATATATGTGCGGACGTTCACGCAGTTTCGGTAATTAGTTCACTACAAAACGACAAGTGTCATGGTGGCGCTGCGAGTCTATGAATAATATTCCATTGTAATGTAGTATCATGGGAGCTCAAGTCTTGCGCATGCGTGAGAGACCAAGGCAGAAAATTATATTTTCTTACCGTGAAAGCTTTTTTTAAAAATAATTTCACAGATTAGATGTAGATCTGGGGTTTTAGTATGCAGTCAAGCACGTAATAATGACACCATAAATAAACAGAGATTAACAGCAGACGGTAGCCGCTGACTAGGAACACCTGAGAGTTGTCTAACTTTAGTTTGTGTGGCATAAGCATTTAGGCCTAAACTAGAGTATGCGATAAGCAAGTAAAGTTTCATTTTTTCAGACCTTGCGAAATACAAAGAGAATTAGATGAATTACAGAAATGGGAATCAAATTGGAGCATGTCTTTCCACCCAGAAAAATGTCAGTTGTTAAGAGTAACAAAAAAACTAAAACAAATTAATTCCACTTATCTTATTCATGGCAAACCAGTAGCAACGACTAAAAACTCAAAATACCTAGGTGTTATAATAAATGAAAAACTGTCATGGAATCCACATATTGATGAAACTATTAAAAAAATCCAACAAAGCATTAGGGTTAATCAAAAGAAGTTTCTATAAATCAAATACGAACATAAAACTAAAATGTTATTTAACCTTGGTTAGGCCGATAATAGAATATGCATCCACCGTGTGGGACCCCTCAACTCAAGAAAACATTAAGAAACTGGAACAAACACAAAATAGAGCAGTGAGATTCATAACAAATGAATATTCACATTTGACTAGGGTAACACCATTAGTAAAATCACTAAATTTAGAAAGCCTTCAGGACAGAAGACTCAAAAGTAAAGTAGCAATTATACATAAAACACTGAACCATAATCTTCAAATACAAAAACAAAATTTAATAAAATACTCTGAAAGACACAAAGATAAAGGCACATTCCTCGTCCCATATGCTAGGACAAATTTGTACAAATACTCCTTCTTCCCTAGTGCTATTAGAGCATGGAATGGGTTGCCTGAGCTAGCCAGAAAAACCAGTGACTTGGCAGAATTTAAGTCATTGGTTAATATGCATGACTAAATGCATGACGCGTAGGACGTAATCATCTTCTTTTTTTTGAAGTAACGTCTGTATTATACAAGATAAGATAAGATATAGGGCGGACAATATAAAGTCATCTGTTTCAATGGTGTCATGTGGCCAGCCGACGACCAACAGCACTTGCTTTCCCCCCAACTCATGTGAAGTCCCCATTAGAGCTGGGTGCAGAGGCGAAGTGAGAAAGAAGGCAAGGGGGGCGCGATGCCCCGGGCGTCATCGTCAGGAGGGCGCCACTAGCAGGGAGGCGCCAAAAAAAAATAAATTATTGTAGATAATTTAGTTTCATAATACATTTTAAGGTTATTTGTATTATATTATTATTAAGAGCTTTTTTTTTATTTAGAAGCATAAATATACTCTGTGATGTTCATGGAAAAGGAAGGAGGGCGCCAATAAAGTATTTGCCCCTTGCGCACATTTTGCTAACTTCGCCTCTGGTTGGGTGGACTCAGGGGCGCCCTAAACACCCCGAAATTCAAAAAAAAATATCTCCACCGAGATGTATCTTGTTACTCAAGGTCTGAACGTCTTCTTCAAAACAACCCCTTCCCCCCCCCCGCACTATCTTTTAATGGCCTCTGTGGGTCTCCATTTGTTATGGGTCCGGGCGGCGGAGCCAATGAGCCCCTTCGTATCACCTTTGATACGCCGCTGTTCATGTGTTAGATCTATCGATCGCATGTTTTAGGCAATACAGAACAAGAAGGTTTTAAATCTTTTTAAGGCACAGCCCCATCCTATATAAAAACATTTTGTTTTAAACTAAACTCTCTTACCATTCTTTAAACAAACAAAAAAATTAAAAATTAATAAACTAAATATAGCCTTTGATCTTTGAGTCGCGTGATCAGGAACTTGGGAGCACACTATTTTCCAATAAGATTTCGACTCAAATCTCAATCTAACAATCAGAATAGATGTTGAAAAGTCGACCAAATTTATTTATTTATTTTATTTTTTACTATTATACCGGAAATCAGTCTGAATATCAATTTGACTATTGTGTGTGTGTGTGTGTGTGTGTGTGCAGTTTTTACTGCTCTTATGACAAAGAAAACATTTTAAATCAGAGATGTTTGAACCAAAAAGTTGATGTAGATTAGACCTGTGTTTGTCTTTTCTTTGAGTTCAACTATCTACTGCATCCTACGTATATTTTTGGATGTTTAATTTTGTATAAGTATGATAACTTACAGTTACTAAACACTATATTAGAAACTTTGCAATTGATATATACCTAGCAGTACTGTCTAATGACTTCCGTTTCTGAATAGTTCATACCATTTCATGGTGTAAATTTGGTTTCAAATCATAGAATCAGGGGAGACAAGAGAATCCGGACAGTCAGTTTAATTTTGTTCTTCACTGCAAGACTTTCACTGTGGATTTATTATTTCAATGCATTTATATCGTGTCCTTATACTAAAATACTTAATGTCCTTATTTATTACACAACTTTTTTTTCCAAATTTTATTTTAGGTCTGAAAACTCTATTATCTTATCTAATATATTACAGACGTTACTTCAAATAAGAAGATATATACGTCCTACGTAATTCATATATTACTATTATTCTATATGATACTCAATGACTTACACTCTGCTTAGTCGATCGTTTTCCTGGCTGATTCAGTCAACCCATTCTCTAGTTCATTCTCTATTGACACTAGCGAAGAAGCAGAACTTGTACGAATTTGTTCTAGCATATGGAATAAGAAATGTACCTCTATCTTTTGTGTTTTTCTAAGTATTTCATTAGATTTGTTTTACTATTTAATTAATAGATCCCGGTACTTCGCTTGAATTTGGTATCACTGGATCTAGAACTGTTGTAATGTAATAACCACACTAGACTCACGTTGCAGTTGACTGTGCATCTGTTCCTCTATTACTGTTAGCTATTTTAGTATTGACTAGAGACAACAATGAGCATAATGCATGAACACAATACACGAATACAATACCAGAAAAAAATACGGGAACACAGTAATAGACAGAACATAAAATATGAATCAGTGCAATTGTCAAGGATTTAATATTCTCTTGTTTTATCGGTGTGATAATCTGTGCCACCCGAACCATCTACCCTAAGTCTTGTAGTATTCATGGCCTGGTTAGTAGGTAGCCATTATGAATAGATAGTATGAATGGAGTTGACTGTAGCTTCAGTAGGTAAATGTCACGGTTTGATGCAGTCATGCGTGCAGTATGGGTGTCACTCCAACTGACATCTCCGGTTATACAGTATAAGGGCAACACATTTTGGTGAAAAGCTGTACGAACCTAGATCTACTGAGATAATCTAATATACTATACGTATGTGTTTCTCGGTATGTTAGACTTGAGTTGACTATTTGCGTTGCAGTTATTCTGTCAGCTTTTCCTTATCTTGCTGGGCAGAACTAACAAGTGGGTGAAGGTATATAGAGTCTATGCATGTGTGTTTATTTGTGGTTAGGTGTGTTTGTTATGTGAGAGCGTGTAGATACTTATTACCACATAAGTGCAGTCTCCAGAATGTGGAGACTTGCAAAGTGGCAGAAAATGCAAAATACTAACTGTTTTTTTTTTTAATAAAGGTCAAAGAGGGTGTTATGTTGCCAGCACAATGACCAAGCCACTTCATTTTTCCCAACTATAGATGTAACTGGGATTCGAGCTCTTAAACCTATCAGTACGGAAGCCAAGTGTTTTACCACACAGCCATCATTTTTTTTTTTTTTGTAATTTTTAAATGCGACTTTTTAACATTAACCTTTTCCTTTCATAATAGATGTTGTGAGGTTGTTAGTTTATAAAGGTTAAATGGACGGGGCTGTTTGAAGGTTTTAGTTACAGGCTGTTGTTTGTTTGTTTTTCGGCGAAAAAAAACTAGGTAGTGATACTTTACACATCGCCCACATTGGTTTAAAGCACGAGCCCAATCGTCTGCTACGAGTGTCATGGAGCAGCGATCTGGAATGTGAAAACGTCAAAAAATATTCAAGTCTTTAATATCTTCCTTGACACTACATTGTATCTCTCCGTGACTACTAAATTCAGCCTTTATTGTAAGACATTCAACTTCCTCAAACTATTCTGTGTCTAGGTGTTCATCTCCCTTCCTAAAACAGCAAAGATTTTTTTTTTATTTCATTATCAGAGAACTCAGAACTCATTCGCCATTCTAGTTTTTGATTTGAAACTTGTACACGTCTGTTCCTATTTTGTGCGGAACAGAACGCGTCCTTCAAGAGGTGTAGGACTCTAAGATCTTCATTTCTTCTAACGGAAAGCCTGAAACCTACTAGTTAAGTCAAGTCAAGTCAAGTCAAGATCGAAAATCTTTGTTCTGAAATTATTGAAAATGAAATAAACGGTTTAACTAGTGAGACCAGTGCGTAGATTTAAGTTAAAAGGCTTGGCACCTCCTGAAGTGTTGTAAAATAAAGTTTGTTTCGAGCGTACGCGCTGAGTTTTTACATTTACCCAGTGCTGAATTGACCTATAGGCAGCATAAGCTGTAGCTCAGGGCCTTCAGATCCCATAATATTCCCAAAATAATAAATGAAAAACTGTCATGGAATCCACATATTGATGAAACTATAAAAAAATCAAACAAAGCATTAGGGTTAATCAAAAGAAGTTTCTATAAATCAAATAAGAACATAAAACTAAAATGTTATTTAACCTTGGTTAGGCCAATAATAGAATATGCATCCACTGTTTGGAATCCCTCAACTCAAGAAAACATTAAGAAACTGGAACAGACACAAAATAGAGCAGTGAGATTCATAACAAACGAATATTCACATTTGACTAGAGTAACACTCTTAGTAAAATCACTAAATTTAGAAAGCCTTCAGGACAGAAGACTCAAAAGTAAAGTAGCAATTATACATAAAACACTGAAACATAATCTTCAAATCCAAAAACAAAATTTATTAAAATACTCTGAAAGACACAAAGATAAAGACACATTCCTCATTCCATATGCTAGGACAACTTTGTACAAATGCTCCTTCTTCCCTAGTGCTATTAGAGCATGGAATGGGTTGCCTGAGCTAGCCAGGAAAACCAGTGACTTGGCAGAATTTAGCTCATTGGTTAACATGCATGACTAAATGCATGACGCGTAGGACGTAATCATCTTCTTTTTTTTAACTAACGACTGCATCATATAAGATAAGATATTCTTGAAAAAGCAGAGCAATAAATTGCCTAATATTGATTACAAGGGGCTCCATATCTCATATAGCTTTGGGTCTTACCAAATCTAAATCCTGAACTTTCTCATTAAATATTTCCCATTCTTTTGTCCTGCACATTCCTCCTATGCGTCCGGTTCAGGACCCCTGGAAAGTTTGCTGCTTATGTATTTTGATATACTACAAACCAACATCGTGTTCTCCTCTTAAACCTCCCTCCTCTTTCTTGCGATAAAGGAATCTTTTGTCAGTTCAAAGTTTACTTGAGATCAAGTCCAGATCGGAGTATAAGATGACCCAATTGCTGTGATGTGTGACACACTTCTTAGTCCGCGGAGAATAGAGACCAATAGTCTCCCGGTTGTCTTGTCCTGCCCGCCAAAAGTTTCATGGGAGATGTCGAAAAGCCCCAGGGCTAGGAACACCTAACTGGCAATACCACTGTGGTCGCGTAGTTAGTTCGTGGTGAATGATAGTACTTTTAAACGAATACCTCCAAATATTTTTTTTTTAAACTCAGCTTTTATTTCAAGCAAAATAAATTGTTTAAATTATCATGTTGTTATTCCGAAGAGTGAAAGTCCACCTCAATGCTCTAAGCTCCTTTTTTTTTTATTGCAAAGCTTATATCAACTCATTATGTCTGTCAGTTAGGTAGAATTTTTTGATCGCGTTGTTTTTTCCAATTCTCGGATCAAGTTGAAACTTTGCATAATTATTCATTGTCCCTTACAAAATATGTATTAATAAAAATTAACCATTTGTTAATTAAATAGTGGTAATTAAGTAACTTTCCTTCATATCCGAAAGTGGAAATAAATCTTACAGTATTTAGAGAAAGGGCTGTAAATATGGATTTCTTCTCCTTGGATAAGCGTTTTTACTTATATATATATATATAAAACCAAGTTTACTTAAATTTATCTAATCTTCAATGTGGACAATGTAAAAGCACTACTAACCATTGGACAGCCTGGCTGGGTCAGACATTTTTTTGGCGAGCTTACCGAAGGACGCCCCCCCCCCCCACCGAAAGCGCTATAAAGATCAAAGATGAAGATCGATGAAGGCAGCGTCCATACAAGGTTCTGCTCCATGCAATTTTTTTTTCCCTGAATCTGTGGCAAAAGAACATTATGTTCAATGTACTTCTACCTACCCGAGAATCACTCTAAGGTTCAAAGAAATCCTTTGCCAAAGACAGGCACAAAACACACACACACACACACACACACAAATAATAATTAGACAATGGCTTTGTGTGTATTAGATGTGTCAAAATATACAGGTCGCAGCTGGTTTTGCAATAGTCATGTGAAACACTGCGCTCATCCTGAATCTTCCTATTCGAAGATATTGCCTTTTGGCCTATCTGCACAGAAAACATGCAAAGAATGAATTTAAGTCTCGAACCCTGCCCGCTACCTTCCCCTGCCGTTCTGCATGAGATTTGGACTTAGGACTTAGTCTTAATCTCTAAAGGAGCATACGAAATTAATTAAACATACATAAAACCATCTCCACGATTCTATAAATATGTTTATATCTCTTGTTGGACAGATTTTCTTTTAGTGTGCTGTTAACGGAAACTAGACCTATTCCACACTGACGTCCATTACGGAACACTGGTATAGGGCGCAGTAAGAATTAATGTGAAAACAACGTTAATGACCCATTCTAAGTATCTCATAGCACAGTGGAGTGGAACAGATACTGGGAACAAATTTATGGGTCAGTGTCGTCTGCCAGTGAACGAAACTATGATCCAGGGCAGAGAGATTGAATAATTGTAAACAAAAAGGATAGTTCTTTTTGCCGATCTTGTTCTAAGGCGTGGTCGAGAGGCCAAGTACGCTTGAACGTGTGTTGTCCTGGCTTGGCTACCTAGAAGGTTGAGGATCGACACCCAACTCGGGCAGAGTTGCGTTTACTTAGCGCCTAAAGGCAGCACGGAAAACCAACTCCTAGATTGGAGATTGGACCAAAAGCGCTCTGAGCATGCTATAAGCATGAAAGTAGCGCTATATAAAAGCTATAATAATAAAAGCTATAATAATAATAGCAATAATAATAATAGCTATAATAATAATAAGGGCTGTTGTCGCTAATGACTTGTTGCTGGTAATTACTTTATTATATATCACAAGCGAGTTCAATTTAACAAAATACAATGACAGTTATTTTGGTATACTTAGAAACTATTTAAAATGGAGCAATCACTGTTTTGGTATACTTAGAAACTATTTAAAATGGAGCAATCACTGTAGAAATTCAACATCTAAGCACTTCCTCATTGTGGTCAGTGGCGTAGCTAGGGATTTGAGGCCCGGGGGGGGCTCTCTTTAGAGCCTCTGTATGTTGACATTCGACATCATGAAATGAGGTAACGGTGTAACATTTAATGTAAAAACAAATTTCGGACACCCATGTTGGCCCCCCTCAAGTAGAGACACGGGGGGGGATTTTTTTTTATTTGCCCCCCCTCACCCACCCTAGCTACGCCACTGGTTGTGGTTATGTTATCTTGCCCCATTATTTTAAGAATCCGCTTTTGGCATCAGAGATGGAGGATTTTCAGCTTTTTTGTCCTGCCAAGAGTAGTTGAACCATGTTTAGCTACCGTATAGCAGAATGTCATACAGACTCGGCATTGGTAGTCAGCAAGGTATTGTCCCCCACTACTCCTTATACAAAACACTATTGGGACGTTTCAGGGTAGGAACGAACAGATTGAACTTTAAGCTCTTGGGTCTATAGCAACTTTGCAAAATTATATAGATCTAGTATTACTAGCAATATTAGGCCCAGAACTCAATGTAGGTGTATATTTAGTAGGCAATGCATTATCCCATGAACAGGGGCGGACTGGCTATATGGGCATTCGGGCAAGTGCCCGTGGGCTGGTACCCAAAATGGGCCGTAGGGACACCTAAAGGGCCTCATGAATGCCATTATATAACGTATTAAACTTTTAATAACAATAATTATAAGTTATTGTAAAAGAGGCCGTCTGTGCGTCGTGTTTTTTTTTAAATCTTTACAGATGGTATAAAAATGCCCGGGCCGATTTTAACACACAGTTCGCCCCTGGCAATGAATGTTTGCGATATTACTCGTGACAAATAGAAGATTACTTGCTACATCGATGCGTGCAGTCTGGGATTATGTAACAATTAAAAGCGTCAAGTGGCAGTAGGGGAGACGACGTGTATTTTTTGGCGCCCCCAAATCAAATAATCAGGGCGAATACAAATCTCTGCTGGTGGTAGTGCATTAGAGAGTACGACTGCTAATGGAAAGGTTTTTGGGTTCAGATATTTTTTATAATCTCCATCCTTGATTGCCTCCCCCTCCCCTATCATTGTCTGTTATTTATAAACTCTTCGCATCTTTCAGTTAGCCACGTTCTTTGTGTCCAACCCTGCTCCCCCCACCCCCTGGCTTGGTTTACTCTGCGTCAGCTCCTGCAGTCCATTAAGCTAAGATGTACACCTGCTGCTTTTTGCTGCTCCTAAGATTCACGAACTCTCCTTCGGAAAAGAGAGAGGACTACGTCTGACACGTGACAGTATGTTCATCTAGTCCAGCGGTTCCCCAACTTTTTCCTGAACAAAACGTACATTTTGAGTATTTAGCGGAACACTTTGCTAATTTTTGTTTAGAGAGGTTAATTGTACGTAGTTGTCTACTAGTTGATTGTTCCAGTAGTTCATGGAACATCTATTCAGGCCTCAAGGAACATCTATTCAGGCCTCACGGAACATCTATTCAGGCCTCACGGAACATCTATTCAGGCCTCACGGAACATCTATTCAGGCCTCACGGAACATCTATTCAGGTCTCACGGAACATCTATTCAGGCCTCACGGAACATCTATTCAGGCCTCACGGAACATCTATTCAGGCCTCACAGGAACATCTATTCAGGCCTCACGGAACATCTATTCAGGCCTCACGGAAAATCTATTCAGGCCTCACGGAACATCTATTCAGGCCTCACGGAACATCTATTCAGGCCTCACGGAACATCTATTCAGGCCTCACGGAACATCTATTCAGGCCTCACGGAACATCTATTCAGGCCTCACGGAACATCTATTCAGGCCTCACGGAACATCTATTCAGGCCTCACGGAATACGAGTGTTCCACATGATCGCAGTTTGGGAAACACTGATCTAATGTAAGCTTTTTAGAGATTTGAAATCTACTCACTCATTCATTCATTAGCAGCATCGACAACACTCTCCTCTTTCAGACATATAACGAGAGAGAGAGAGAGAGAGAGAGAGAGAGAGACACTAAAAGAGAAACAAGGAGACAAAGAGAGAGATAGAAATACAGAGACATCGTACCGTTTGATCGTGTAAGAGCTGAGCCGAAGGCTCTTGGAGCTCTAAGTTTGAAAGAAAACCTGCTTGAGCGTCAAACAGTAAAAAAAAACAACCTGTGTGAACCATAGTTCTGTCTGGAAGAGACCCAAGTCATGCCTATGTAAAGCATTGCTATTTCCGATACATCTGGCCCCCGGGCGCATGGGCTAGACAAGGCCGAAGGCCGAGTGCACCGGGAACCTCCGCCATTTTCCTATGTTGTACCAAGCTAACCGTGGAGGACTCGCCATTAGTGTAAACAGTCCTTTGAGGAACGGCGCATGGATTATCGACAGGGTCGTGAGAGCTCTCTTTCAACTCCGCTCCGTGCAATGGGTAAACTCTCGCCTACCCATGGACACCCCTACGGGAGTTTTGTTTCGCCATTCATTTAGCCTAGTTACCCCCTCAAGTAACCGTTTCCACACGCGCGCCACTTTGAGGCAGAACAGCATGCCCGCGAATACAGAGACATAAAGAGACAGAGAGAGAAAAAAAAACGGGAAAAGAGAGATTCAGAGAGAAAGAGAGACAGCGGAAGACAGAAAGAGAGTAACCGAGACAGATAGAGAAACCGAGAGAGAATTGAAAAATCTCTGTAAATGGGATAAGATGTTCCATGTTAGAAAGACATTTAAAGTAAATTGACGAGGCCAAAAAGTCATGGCTGATTTCATGGCTAAGTACGACAATATTTTTTTTAAATAAATTTTTGACTGGATATTGTTCTAATAGTCTGTTACGAATTAAAATTGTCATTTTTTTTAACCTCAATATTTTTAAAAATATCTTTTGGATATTCTTCCGCATTAAAAATTGTTACATCGTAGGCCATATCTCCTGCAGGACGTCACAGCCAAGGTAGAACTCTGGATCATTGAGACACCAGCCTTAAGCATAGACCAAACGCCCAGGCACAGACAGACTAATATGTTCAGAAATCGTACGCTTCTAGAAATTACATGCCATATATACATATGGATGTTGCGATTATATTATTACTTTTCTTGTATTTTAACGTTTATTATTAATTTATTAGTAGTTAAAAGATAGGCAATCCATCACTGAGTACCGGCACCTATTTTGTTTTTTACAAAAAAAGTACTGTATATATATATATATATATATATATATATATATATATATATATTGTGTCTCATTAAAAATAAATTACTGTAATCTTGAAATTGTTACCTTATCGTATAAAATACAGACGTCTCTTGAAAAAAGATGTCCCAGACAGTACTCTCACACTTTAGTTGACCACTAAGTCGTTTTCGTTAGACCAACATTTTCAGTGACATTCGCCTCCGACAGAACGGACAAAGACTTTTGAATGTAATGGGACTTTTTGTTTCGGAATGCATAAATAGGAGCAGGGCCCGTTTTAGGCCACTGCAACCTATGCGGCCGCAGTGGGCCCCGCACTTCCTTAGGCCCCGCGCGAAATCTAGGTGTAAATTATTAAACTATACCATTTTAAACTTATTATGCAAGGGTTCATGGAGTTCTCCTGAAATTGCAAAATATACGCCAATCCTATTCGCGATTTTAACCAAATACGGCAATGTCAGCTTTCATTTAATAAAAAGTAATAATAATGCGAATTTCAATCAAAACAATAAGTTCAAATACTTAATTTACTTTAATAGTCACTGGCTAGTAAGCTAGTTGATAGTAAATCTAAAAAGCAGATCTAAATGTTTATCGGCTTTTTGTTGGAAAACTACTGTAGATAGCTCGTAAAGTTAATTTGACAGTGATTTCGTATTTAGTCAAGTAGGAATAAAATGCAAAGACAAATCTATTTTCTAATACAAAAACCTAATGTTCACTTATTATTCTTATCCCTTCCCAGACTGGACCCACGCAATCCGTTTCGCATAGGGCCCCGCAATCTGTAGGACCGGCCCTGAATAGGAGCGTCCCATCCAGTGACCGTGAACAATAGGTAACACTCCTACCGCAATGTTTAGCTCTTATCCATTCGTCTATTGTCAAACTTCAGGGACGACACTGACCTATTTACACCCACTTATCCTCCGGCAGTGGCGTCGCATTGTCCATAATGCTCTAACCGTCTGCTGTCTAGCAGAACCAATAGTCTACCAATAGTCTACCTTCAGTCTATCAATAGCTCATTTCACCAACATTGCAATCAAATCAACTATTTTTAACTATTATACGTCAAATAATAATAATCTCAAGGAAAATAAAGATTATTATTATTATTATTATTATTAATTGATCCCAAGGTCTGAAAGCGGAACTACTTAATCTACTATACGCCAAATGAAGCTAGGAAAAGTGAATTCATTATTTTCAAACAAACACCCGCTGTGTTCAACGTATATTTGTAGCAGACGATGGTCTAGCAGACGACACATCATTTCGCTTTTATCTTGCCAAGCAGGATGACTTATATTTGTGTTGAATGACTTTTATCATACAGATATAGCGTAGTGACCGACTTTGTATCTCAATGGGACTTTGATAAATGATTTTTTAAAATCCAAATTTTTAGAATAAAATGTTTACATCTTTTGAACTAAAAAAAACAAAGAAAATACATTTGTATTATTGATAATGATTTTTATTTCAGAGACCTAATCTAAAATCATTTTTATAAATACTTAATGTACATTATTTAAACTGGCGCAGTACCGCCATCCTCGGGGCTCCGGGTTCGAATCCTGGTGAAGACTGGGATTTTGAATTTCAGTATCTCAGCTCTAATGGGCATTACCTTGAGAAAAGTAAAGGCGGTTGGTCGTTGTGCTGGCCACATGACATGCTCGTTAACTGTGGGCCACAGAAACAGACGACCTTTACATCATCAGCCCCATAGATCGCAAGGTCCGAAAGGGGAACTATTTTAACTTTTACTTATTCTATATCACATAGTCCAAAGTACTTAATCTAAAGTTTTTAATTTAAAATATTTCACCCACAATACATAAACTAAATACTTCATAAAAATTACACATTCTAAAATTCTTAATCAGAAATGCTAGTGCTCACGGGCTTACACGACTATTACAATGTGTACGTTACAGTTACTGAAAGTAGCATTGGCTTCATCAATCCAGACTTGACGGGGTCTTTCCTGTTGCTTAAAACTCAAAGTGTTGGCTGTAAACCCTCGAAGTGACGCTCCTTCTTTGAAAGAGAACTTTTCCTGTATGCATCAAGATGGTGCACTAACATTGTGCAGACTTATTTTCTCTTTGAAAGTGATGTTACAAGTTAGTTACAACACACACAGAGCCAAGGACAGATTGCTTCATCTTTTTTACTTGGAAAAAAAAAAAGTATCTTACACTGACTGTCTGACTAGAAGGAGGAAGTGAGCGACGCTAGATACAGTGACATCAGATCATATAGTAAACCAGACTATTTGGGTATGAAAAGTCAGTGGCGTCTCCAGGGTGTCAGGCGTTCGGGGAAGCAAGATCCTGCCGGCGCTAATCCCCCCCCCCCCGACCTTAAATAGTAACGTAATCAATATTTGCATAAAAAATCAACCAGTACAATGTAAACGACGATAACTGACATTACGACAGAAATATTTGATGGTTTATTTTGTTCTTTGTATAGCGTGATCTGATAGTTGCGGTATTGTTAGTCATTATTATTGTTATAATTATAATTTATATTACTACTTTCATTATAATTTTTCATTTGTTTTTATCTCGATTATGTGAGGATTGTATTTTTTTTTTTGTAATTTGGACTGCCTTTGTAGTATTTGTGCTTTGTGGCAAAACAAATTAAATTGTTAAATTGATGCACGTTTCGGTGCCTCCTATGTCCTCCCCTCGGCACGCCACTGCGAATAGTTCATGCGAGGTAAATAAATGAGTCAAAGGTTTTATGAATCATGATCATGTGACCGGAGGTAGAGAAAACATGATTTGTAGTTTGTAGGGGGTTCTTATCTTCTTATCTTATATAATACAGACGTTACTTCAAAATAGAAGATGATTACGTCCTACGCGTCATACATTTAGTCATGCATATTAACCAATGACTTAAATTCTGCCAAGTCACTGGTTTTTCTGGCTAGCTCTGGCAACCCATTCCATGCTCTAATAGCACTAGGGAAGAAGGAGTATTTGTACAAATTTGTCCTAGCATATGGGACGAGGAATGTGCCTTTATTTTTGTGTCTTTCAGAGTATTTTATTAAATTTTGTTTTTGTATTTAAAGATTATGGTTCAGTGTTTTATGTATAATTGCTACTTTACTTTTGAGTCTTCTGTCCTGAAGGCATTCTAAATTTAGTGATTTTACTAATGGTGTTACCCTAGTCAAATGTGAATATTCGTTTGTTATGAATCTCACTGCTCTATTTTGTGTTTGTTCCAGTTTCTTAATGTTTTCTTGAGTTGAGGGGTCCCACACGGTGGATGCATATTCTATTATTGGCCTAACCAAGGTTAAATAACATTTTAGTTTTATGTTCTTATTTGATTTATAAAAATTTCTTTTAATAAACCCTAATGCTTTGTTGGATTTTTTTATAGTTTCATCAATATGTGGATTCCATGACAGTTTTTCATTTATTATAACACCTAGGTATTTTGAGTTTTTAGTCTGTGTTACTGGTTTGCCATGAATAAGATAAGTCTAATTAATTTGTTTTAGTTTTTTTGTTACTCTTAACAACTGACATTTTTCTGGGTGGAAAGACATGCTCCAATTTGATTCCCATTTCTGTAATTCATCTAATTCTCTTTGTAAAATATCTGTGTCTTGTTTTGTTTTTATTGTTCTATATATTATGCAATCGTCTGCAAATAATCTGACTTTTGTTCCTGAACTAATGCAATTTGGTAAATCATTTATGTAAATTAAAAATAGTAGTGGACCCAAGACTGTTCCTTGAGGTACACCTGAGTTTACTGTTATTGGTGTTGATTTAGAGCGATTTATTATTACAGTTTGTTCTCTCCCTATCAGAAAATCTTTAATCCACTGATGCAGTGGACCGTTAATGCCGAAATATTTTAATTTTTTAAGCAAACTATGGTGGTGAACTTTGTCAAAAGCCTTGGAAAAATCTAGTAAGATAGCATCTATTTTGTTCACTATTATCTAAACCTTTTGAAAAATCATCAATTAGTCCTATTAGTTATGTTTCACATGATCTATATTTCCTAAAGCCATGTTGGTATGGGGTGAGGACATTATGTTTGTCTAAGTGGTTTATGATATTGCTACATATTATGTGTTCTAGTATTTTACATGTGATGCTGGTAAGTGATACTGGTCTGTAGTTTCCTGGATCAGATTTTTCTCCTTTTTTAAATAGGGGGGTGACATTAGCTTCTTTCCAGTCCTTTGGTACTCTGCCCTGGTTAAGCGATGCCTGAAAGAGTATTTTGAACACTGGGGCTAGCTCATTGCTTAGTTCTTTGAGTAATCTAGCTGGAATACCATCAGGTCCAGACGCTTTATTTGGTTTGGTGTTGGCTAATAGTTTTTTAATTCCATTTTCTTGTACTACTAAATCTTCTATGTTGTCTACTTGGTTCAAATTAAGAAATATGTCTTTGTCTCCTGGGGCTGAGAATGCTGATGCAAAGTATTTGTTTAGGATGTTTGCTTTAGTTTCATTATCATTATGTATTATGTTATGTTCATCTTTTAATGGCGCTATGCCTGTTGTTTCCATTTTCTTAGACTTAATGTATGACCATAGGTTTTTGTTGTTATCTTTAGATATTACATTGTTTATGTATTTACTCTGCAGCTGTCTGCTTACTTTTTGGGTTAGGTGTTTAATTTTTATATACTTTTTGTAAACTCTTTCTGCCTTGGTTTCTTTAAATTTTCTATATAGGTTTTTCTTCTGTTTACAAAGCTTCTTTAGTCTATTATTAAACCAGCATTTATTTATTTTGTTTGATGTGTATTTAGTTGGTATATGATTTTCTATAATGCTTTTAAGACGGTTTTTAATGAAATTCCAGAGGTCATCGACTGGTTGGTTAATGTCTTTTTCTAAAAAGAATGTTTGTTGAAAGTTTAATGCAGCTTGGTGTAGTTGTGTTAGGTTACATTTATTCCAGAGTAAGATTTTTCTTTTGGTTTTTGTATTGGATACTGCTTTTATCTGACTGTGTATTTTTATGTTCTCATGGTCTGATAGACCAGGGATAATATCATAATCAACTACTAATGTTGGTTAAGAAGAGATCTAATGTGGTGTTTAATCTAGTTGGCTTTTTAATGATTTGATCTAAACTTAGGTTGTGTAAAGTTTCTATAAGAAGCTCATTTATGTCCTTAAGGTTTTGGTGTTTATCTATGGTTAGTGTTTTCCAATTTATATCAGGTAGGTTGAAGTCACCCATAATCCAAAAAACTGCATTTTTATTTGTCTCTTTAAGTGTAGTAATCTGATTACATAGTTCCTGCATGTATTCTAAACTAGAATTTGGTGGTCTGTAAATGCTGCCTATTATAAGGGATGTTGAGGTGGTATTAATTTTACAAAATGTAGATTCTATGTTTTTTGAGTTAGGTAAGGTAATTTCTTCTGCTATAAGAGTGTTTTTTATTGCTAAAAGAACTCCTCCATGATTATCAGCCCTATCTTTTCTAAAAATTTCATAATTACTATTGAAAATTTCTGCATTATAAATTTCAGGATGTAGCCAAGTTTCTGTTCCTGCAATTATGTCTGGTTTCTCACATTCTAATAAATTTCTAAGTCTGATGTTTTGTTCCTAATGCTTTGAAAATTTATTACTAAGGTTTTAAGGTATTTTGGTATTACTTCTTTAGGAGGTTAGTTTAGTGAGGCTGTTGTATTAATTTTAGTAGTTCATTTTGGAGTAAGACTTCATTTTAACATTGAGAGAAGTTTTGTTTGTTTGCTTTGTGTCGGGATCATATTTTAAGTTGTATATTACGAAGGTCCCCAAATAATAGTTGTATACTAGAAGTTATAGTAACCTCTTTAAAATTCTTACATTAAAACTTGAATTTCTGTATTCTAATCTTGTGTTACTGAAGATATTCAACTATTTTATATTGGAATAAAAATCATCTGTTCAAGAAGTGACCGTGTTGGTGGAATTAATGGAGCTGAGTGCGAGGTAGAAAACAGTTCCTACTCTATGCAGTTACTCATGCAGGACAGAGTTAATTTTAGAATCTCTTGGCAGACGATCAAAATAAAGTTAAATAGCTTCTAGGAGGTGGAGTTGTTGTTTTTTTAGCAGTATCAACAACACTATCCCCCCAACACAAGGCTCAGCGTAATAAGACCAACCAACAAGGGGGGAAAAAAATTGTTAATTTGATGCCCATTTTGGTGCCTCCTATGTTCTTCCCGCAGTACGCCACTGCACCCTCATATTAATAGATATATATATATATATAACGAGAGGGGGAGAGAAATAAAGAAACGGAAAGAGAGACACACACAGACAGATAGCGAGAGAAACGGAGAGAGAGGGAGTAGAGACAGAGATAGTAAGAGTGAAACAGATTAGAGAGAGAGAGAGATGCAAAGAGGTAAAGAGAGAAAAAACAGACGAGGAGGAGGGGAAGATGGATCATAGAGAAAGAGAGGGGAGAAACAGAGTCAGACACAAAGAGAGTAACAGAGAAACAGATACAGAGAGTCTGAGAGAGAGAGAGAGACAGAGAGATAGAGAAACAGAGAAATGAAAAACCCATTTATACTTTATAGTAATGATGTACAGCTTTGTGGATATCTGTAGAGATATCTTCTTAACTCGGCGGATAGAATTACATACAGGTGTGCCCAAAACAGACATATCAATGCAGATATCCTATCTGTTGGTGTTTCACGACCTATATCTCTGCACATCTCCAGCGGATATCTGTTACTACATCATGGCAGCCACTGGGTGTAGACTTGGCGTGCAACTTGTCTCATTGACTAGCGTTGTCTCACCAGTAGCGACCTGACTGTGACATAATTACACCCGAGTCGCCAAGTCGCTTCGGTCCTGGTCGTAGCGGCAATCGTTTTCAGCAGTGCACAGTAGCGTGACTGAGTTCACACGTGTCTACAAAAATGTGCCAAGATTTGGAAGATTCGCAGTTAGCTTTGAAAACTAAACGCCTAAAACGCCTTGATAAATTAAATAGAAATCTGAATGTATTTTTATCTTAATTGAAGTCTTCATCGTTTCCATTACAATTGGCTTCCTGTCCCGTAAGATTCCTGTCCCGTAAGATTCCTGTCCCGTAAGATTCCTGACCGTAAGATTCCTGTCCCGTAAGATTCCTGTCCCGTAAGATTCCTCTCCCGTAAAATTCCTGTCCGTAAGATTCCTGTCCCGTGAGATTCCTGTCCAGTAAGATTCCTGTCCCGTAAGATTCCTGTCCCGTAAGATTCCTCTCCCGTAAGATTCCTGTCCCGTAAGATTCCTGTCCCGTAAAATTCCTCTCCCGTAAGATTCCTATTCGGAAGATTCCTCTCACGTAAGATTCCTGACCGTAAGATTCCTGTCCCGTAAGATTCCTGTCCCGTAAGATTCCTCTCCCGTAAGATTCCTGTCCGTAAGAATCCTGTCCCGTAAGATTCCTCTCCCGTAAGATTCCTGTCCCGTAAGATTCCTGTCCCGTAAGATTCCTGTCCCGTAAGATTCCTGTCCCGTAAGATTCCTGTCCCGTAAGATTCCTGTCCATAACAATCCTGTCCGTAAGATTCCTCTCCCGTAAGATTCCTGACCGTAAGATTCCTGTCCCGTAAGATTCCTCTCCCGTAAGATTCCTGACCGTAAGATTCCTGTCCCGTAAGATTCCTCTCCCGTAAGATTCCTGTCCCGTAAGATTCCTGTCCCGTAAGATTAATGACCGTAAGATTCCTGGCCGTAAGATTCCTCTCCCGTAAGATTCCTGTCCCGTAAGATTCCTGTCCCGTAAGATTTCTGTCCCGTAAGATTCCTGTCCCGTAAGATTCCTGTCCCGTAAGATTCCTGTCCCGTAAGATTCCTCTCCCGTAAGATTCCTGTCCCGTAAGATTCCTGTCCCGTAAGATTACTGTCCCGTAAGATTCCTGTCCCATAAGATTCCTCTCCCGTAAGATTCCTGTCCCGTAAGATTCCTGTCCCGTAAGATTCCTGTCCCGTAAGATTCCTGTCCCGTAAGATTCCTGGCCATAAGATTACGTAAGATTCCTGGCCATAAGATTACGTAAGATTCTTGCTTCATCGTCATCGCTTTGCATGATGCAGTCTAACGGTTTACACATTCTTACATTGTGTTACTGAGCATATTCAACTAGTTCATATTGGAATACAAATCATGTGTTCATGAAGTGACCGTGTTGGTGAATTTATTGGAGCTGAGTGCGAGGTAAAAAATAGTTCCTGTCCTATGCTTTTACTCATGCTGGACAAAGCTAAAGTTTAAAATCTATTAGCAGACGATCAGAATAAAGTTAAATAGATTCTGATTTCGAAAACCAGATGCATGATGCTGTCTCACGGTTGCGTTTTACGCCATGCATCGTTTGCCCTGGCCCACTAACATTCTAACAATAAGAAATATGCTAAGTGCCTATCACCAAAATGACGTCATAATTCTTGGAGTACATATACTACTTTTAATGTAACAATTTATATTATACACTCACATATATCATAAAAACAACAACAACAAAAATGTGAATCCTGGCTACTCTACATGTTTGATTGTTTTGAAATTGTATACAAAGTGTCAGTTGATCTTTAAAAAGATATTAAATTGATAAAATAATTTTTTTTTAAATTCGATATTGCAACATATAACTAACGAAATACAGTTACAGTTGAAGTAATAGAACCAACAGCTGTTGAGAACTAAAACAAAGATAAGTATCACTAATCCGCACCATCAGGTTTCACTAGTCAATCACAATACTGGCCCACAACAGGCATCTGACCGTTGAAAGCAAAGCGTTCCACGGTGTAACCCTAAACCCAAGCTAGCTTTAGCACAGGCCCAAGTTAACTCCTGCACACCCCAAAGCTAGCTGCAGCTTATAGCAATAGCCTCAAAATCCATCCTAAATAGGGGTAAACAAACAATACAAGGCTAGGCGACACAGAGCCCCCCCCCCCCCCCCCAAAAAAAAAAAAATCCATCATAGTGAAACGGGCTGAACAAACAAAAAGCAATATAGTAACCAAGGTGCGTTCTACTATTTAGGGCACAAAAAATCGGATCTAGAAAAAAATAAAGTACGCACCGACACCAACTTGTACGTGGAGGCCCTAGGACGTGAGGATCTTTATTTCGGAATCAGCGTCTGTGTTCAAGACATGACGGTGGTGACAAAGTGGATCTAGAGTTATAGCCTGAAGACTTTGGGCGACAGACAACAAATGTTGATGTTTTACTCGTATTGTTGTTGTCGGTGTTTAACTCTTATTGCTGTTGTTGATGTTTAACTCTTATTGCTGTTGTCGGTGTTTAACTCTTATTGCTGTTGTCGGTGTTTAACTATTATTGCTGTTTTTTGATGTTTAACTCTTATTGCTGTTTTTATGTTTAACTCTTATTGCTGCTGTTGATGTTTAACTCTTATTGCTGTTGTTGATGTTTAACTCTTATTGCTGTTGTCGGTGTTTAACTCTTATTGCTGTTGTCGGTGTTTAACTTTTATTGCTGTTGTCGGTGTTTAACTATTATTGCTGTTTTTGATGTTTAACTCTTATTGCTGTTTTTATGTTTAACTCTTATTGCTGCTGTTGATGTTTAACTCTTATTGCTGCTGTTGATGTTTAACTCTTATTGCTGTTGTTGATGTTTAACTCTTATTGCTGTTGTTGATGTTTAACTCTAATTGCTGTTGTTGATACTTAACTCTTATTGTTGTTGTTGATGTTTAACTATTATTGCTGTTGTTGATACTTAACTCTTATTGCTGCTGTTGATGTTTAACTCTTATTGCTGTTGTCGGTGTTTAACTCTTATTGCTGTTGTTGATGTTTAACTCTTATTGCTGTTGTTGATGTTTAACTCTTATTGCTGTTGTTGATGTTTAACTCTTATTGCTGTTGTTGATGTAAAAAAAAAACACTAAAGATCCCTTTTCAGATCTTGTGGTCATTAGGGGAGATGATTTAAAGGTCATCTGATTATGTGGCCTACGGTTAACGAGGGTGTCATGTAGCCAGCACAACGACGCCTTTACTTACCCATTAGAGCTGAATAGACTCAGAGGCGCCAGAAGATCTCGAAATTAAAAATCCCAGTCTTCACCAGGATTCGAACCACAATTCGACTCTTCCACTTATGAAACATTGTGTATGCATGCAATTCTAAAAAGTTTAAAATAATATATATATAACGAAACATTCAGTTAAAAACACAAACTCAGGCCAGTAGTTATTCTATACTAAGATGAACTGTGTTGAATGTGTTTGGTTCGCTTGAAACAAGATGGTAAGTGTAACAACTGAAAAAGACCGTGTTTTTAATGAGAAAAACATGATTGTTAATAAATTTAAAGAAAAATATCCCAACCATAAACTCGACACGGGAAAGTGAGCGAAAACTGCATTGAATATCAAACACGTTATTGACCGTATTAGATCAGCGATCAAATTTATCAGACCTAGGAGTCTTAACCACAGGCAGTTCCAAGAAGTACATTGGGTAACAAAACATACCGATATTCGGTAACACAGTAGTGTCCGCTGGCTTAGCATGGGCAAGGTATTGAGAAGAATATGGGATCTTAATGAAGAAATTATGTTTATTGAAGGACAGTGTTACTTTGTTACTAATATTTTTTTAATGAAGAGTGGAAGACTATATGTTTTTTATCGACATAATTGCAATTGGTTGTTTGCATCTGAATGTATGCGCATAATAACTCTTTTACCCCATTACTCTAGCAAGCAAGTGAAAACAGGTTTTGTCATTTTCCTTTGCTGAAAGATGAAACTATTTCTAGTGAAAGTACAAGACTTATTTGGATTACTCGATTGTAGACTTTGAAGGCAACATTTAAGACGTCAGTTTTAATACCCTCAGCTCACCATTAGTGCATTAGTGCAGAAGCTAATTCAGCTCCAGAGGACACACCTTAGTCGTTCCGGGGATCTTTATGGGTGCCAGAAGCTGTATTTCCACACGTTAAAAAAAAAATTTGCTGCTAAACTTTCACATTATTTGGGTTTCAACACATCTGTGAATAAGTAGTCTATGTATTTTATTGAATATAAACAAGTGTAAGAACAGGTCGATGCTGACTGACTGTAATTTGACAGCTGTCACAAAGGATAAGAATTAGTATGCTATTTCCACAGTTAAATACTCCACATTGTTGTGATGTGAAGTCGTGATGACAAAAAAAAATTAATAAATAAAAACAAAATAGTAAAATTGTAATTCCTCAAAAGTGGTAATGTAAAAACAAAAATGTAAATGTATAACACAGTATAAATGTGAATGAAAACATTATACACAGTTAGCTATCGTATTTTCCCAAGTTTCCCATATGTATATATGCCGCACCCCATCCGCTAATTTTAAATATCGGATGTGACAGCGCTATATAAATTATTGTAATTATTGTAATAATTTTCATCATGAATGACTTCATACTAAGCATAAGTTTTCCATTAATTATAATAGTATAAAAATTGATTTGGATCTAGATTTATTTTTTAATTAAATATTTTTTTTTTGTAAGCCTTACGTGTAGTATTTTTAGATCTATGTTATTAAAAATAAACAACAAGAAACATACTTTTTCTTTTCAAATCGCAGAAAGTAAAACTTTATAACAATATTGAGCTGTGAATAAGTTGGGTGGTTTGCAATTAAGCGGCCGTGTGTAATGAGTATATGTTAACTTTAATTTCTATTAAGTATTGTTAAAGAGCTAACTGTCGTGCCCGTTATATCAATGTTTTCTAACTTCACCTCTCTCATCCCTCTTTTTGGTGAAATTTCATTGGAACCATTAAAAGACGGGGGAGGGAAGGAGCAAACAAAAAAAATGGGAGTGCCATCAAAGGCCCATGCCGACCAGCAGAATGATTAGGCCAAACACAACCTCGAAGACATCAAAGCAGTCCATGCCGCTCATGCATAGCAGAAAGTACGGTCTAACGTTTGCAAATGATAATACGTACAGTGTATAGTGTATTTTTGTTGTTGTTGATATTCTTGTTGAATTTCAAACAAAATTAATTGTAATAAGAATTAGAAAAAAAAAAACAATAAGAAAACGTGTTCGGGCCTTTGTGTCTTGCTGCTGTCACTTTTTTTTTATTAAGTTGTCTGCATTGAATTTTATTTTCTTTGGTCACGACTTGACCGGCCCATTTGGTAACGGCCCACCGGGCATTTGCCCGTTTGCCCATATAGCCAGTCCGCCCCTGATTTGAATGCTTGAGAGGTTCAAATCCTCTCTTGCAAAAGCCCCTAGACAGAAACGCTGTTGTTGTGCGTAATGTACTTATGTCACCATACAGGTAAAAAAAAAAAATTTGTCGAGACAGACATCAGCAAGTCTGGGGCAGTCGAAAAGAATGTGAGAGACCGTTTCCTCTCCCTCTCTGCAGCACGAGCACTGTTCAGTTCAAGTTTTACGTACACAAACTGTAATTTAGGGGCCCCACTTTCCTGGGGCCACTAAAAAATGACCGATTTAGTTTATTGGGAATAATGTTGGTTTTAAGCCAAAGATGTATTATTTCACTATCTATATATATTTCGTTTCTGAATTTCCGAAATTCATATTTCACACTGACATATAATAAATGAAGCATTAATTAAAACAGCTTAAGGCCCCTATCATATCTAGATTCTGGCAAGGCGAGTCGAAGCTTGGCCTTGGCCGTGTGTTTGGGGCCTGGTCAATTAATACTGCGGAATATTGCTGAATCAGTTAGAGTAGTGATTATTAATTACTTTTTTTTTCGCACAAGGGCACTGCTATTGTTCAGAGGCGCAAGGGGGCTCGATGCCCTGGGCGCCACCCTCAGCCTATATTTCTATGTGATGTTAATGGAAACTGGGGGGAGGAGCGCCAATAAATGTCCCTTGCCCCGGAAGCACGTTTCGCTCACAACACCTTTGTTATTAAATTCTACGAAATTCAAAAAAGAAAACTTTAAATTATTTTAAAAAAAATTAAAGTTTAAATTGTAAGTTATTAAAACAAGTATAAAAGATAAATAGATTTGTTGTAAATAATATTTCAAGTTTATTTTGGCTACAAGAGTAGGACTGTATCGAGTACAAGGTTTACTAGTCAGGAATCTTCTAGAAACGTCAATAAATAATGTGAAGTACTTTCTTTTTAGGTTATATGTGACTCATAGAATTTCAGTACTCATGTATTCGTTGATAGTGAGTTTTCATACATATGTTCGAGACAGTATTGAACGATTTCTACTAAAGCATAATCTAGCCGTTGCAATAAAAACGGAGGGTTGGAATGGTTTTTGAACATTATTTTATAACATATTTATGGGTGAAATAAGATCTAAATAATTAGATCAAATAAAAAAAAAAGTTTCGTTCTTAGTTCGGTGTAACAAAAGTCCATTATGAATGACAGCTGAATGAACCCATGTAGAGAGCGTTTGTCATGTGTCTACTTCAGTTTAACTATAAGGTTGAATATGTAAATCTTCATTATTTATATCTACCTATATATAGTGTATAGTATACAATAATTATACCTTGCTATGTGTCTGTTCTTAATTGTGCGTGCGTGTCCTTCGTATTAACCCGTGGTTATAACCACAGATTTAGGATAAGTGGCCGGGTGGTTAGCGGGAGGCCTTTCTAGAACCCCAATGTAAGCATAGACTTATCAATTTTTAGATTAGTCCCAGGTATTGTTTAGACTGATACGAGGGTGTCGCATGACTCTGTGCACAAAAACCAAAACAAAGGGAGATAACAGACCTCGGCACCGTCCTCGGTTGTCGGGATCGTCTTTGGAGGGTCTCCGGTTTCCTCGGTGTGACGACTGGATGAATAACGTCTGCCCGGCATCAAGGTCACGTGTACAAGGAACACCGCCATATTGGATTTCCGTTGCCCAAGTCAACAGGGATTATTATCTCAAGTCAATTATGACAGCACTTGGTTTAATAACGGTAAATTTGATACACCTAATGTTGGCAATAAAACATGGCGCTGTTGGGAATTGAACAAGGGGGAAAAAATTGAATCTTACCACAAAAAAAAACTTAAAATTTAACACTTTTTGCTCATGTCATTTAATAAGGCAATGTTAATAATATGCATCGTATCAAAGCTCTTGCTGCGAAGGGTCAAGGTTGCTAAATAGATCTAGATGCACTATGCGACTAGGCTATCACTGGTATAGAAAAAAACAACATACAAAATACTTTTAAAAAACAAAAATTAGTAGGAAGTGTAAATGCATCAATTAGTTTAGATCCAGCCATCTAGTTCAAGACTTAGATTGGTAATAGAGCTAAACCAATAAGCAATAAGTCAGTGCGATAAATAATGTTTGGCGCTATTTCATGCTTTTACCTTTCTTAATACGCTAGGATCTTATCACTTATCTGGACCATTTGGGAAAATGTAAAAAAAAAAAGGGGGGGGGGGAGAGAGAAAAGGATATCTGGGTGGATTTTATCGTAATAAATTTTTTAAAAGCATTTATAAAAAAAAAAGTTCTTGGGCTGACGTACTAACCACTCTGCTAGAGAAGTGCTTTTTGAATACAGAATATTATAAAGTTCTATATTGTTTGTTCTAATTTAGAACAGCGATCTATAAAGGGGACTAATTCAGCTTATACCACTACTACAGTCAAGTACAATTTTTTCCATTATTTGAGATAACCAAAATAATTAATTATCAATAGTTAATTAACTAATCGGTTACTTTTTTTTTTATTGATTCTTGTGTTGTCAGGTAAAAGACATAATTTTGCACAATCTCAGCTTGATCCGAAATTGGTTGTCAGAAAAATAACGTGTACAAACTTTTGGCCAGACAGGCAGACAGACAGATGATATAAGCTTTGTAAAAAGCTATTGGCAGGAAGAGAACAATTTAGAAAAAGTATGTCTGTGTGTGTGTGTGTGCGTTGAAATTAGAACAAAATTTACTTTTTTTGAAAAAGATATTGCACAAAAACTTGATTTGGACTATTCACCTACACCTTAGTCTGTTGGACAGTTGGGGCACCACACAAGATTTGTCTAAGGTCTTTCTCCATTCCTCTCTATTTAAAAAAAAATCATTGCATGCCATTATTGTTGACATGTATTATTCTCATATAATGTACGAGAGCCCCCCCCCCTTCCATTGCTTTCATTTTGTTCTTAACATGCTCGTCTCCTTGATTAGGACCCAAACCCCCACCCCCCTCTTTTCTCTCCGGTTGCAGTAATGGTGTTCTTATGGTGGTCGTGCCACCATTGTTTACATTGACCCAGTGTTGACCAAACTTTTTTCTCAAACGGAATACTTTGCACCTTCGGAGTACTTAGCGGAACGCCTTTGCTTAGAAGTGATAATTTAGTGAGATTAATTCACGTGGTGGCCTAACTAGTTAATTGTTCCAGTAGTTCGGACCTCGCGAAACATTAAGGTTCAACGGAATAGTGTTTGGGAAACGCTGCATTGACCTACAGGTTAAATTCAAATTAAGCGAAGATGGGGTCTGATGGCTCGCAAGGATGTGTTACGGGGGGGGGGGGGCTAAACTTTCTCGTCTGCTAAATTATTATAATAGATTTGTGTGCTATACTCAACAACCTCAACTGACTTTGTGAGATCTTGTCCAGCGGCGTAGCTAGAAACTTGTCATCATTTGGGATCCCAGGGGGCACTTCAGGGGCCCCTACATTTTTAAAATTCGACACCATGACATAAGATAATGAGGTAATATTTAATATTTAATTTAAAAAATTTAGAACACTCATTTAGGGGCTCCTCTCGAATGGGGCCCGGGGGGGGAGGGGACTTTCAAATTCCACCCATCCCCCCTCCCATTATAGCTACGCCACTGATCTTGTCAAACGGCTCTATAGTTTTATGCGAGTTTGTATAAGACAGGCTAATCTGTTAAGTAGGGTAATGGAAGCTCCGACAGACCAATATAAGGCGGCTGCAGTCTAAATTTGGAGTCAACTGACATGCAGGTTGTCATTATATTCATTTTTTTTTAAACAGAAAAAAAAAAGTAACAACAGAAAATAATTAATGATAATGATTATAAAAATATTTGCTATCGTCCATGTTCGTAGCGCTAGTGTGTGTGTGTGTGTGTGTGTGTGTGCATGCCAGCGAGTGTGTTTGGGTGATAAATGTCACCACGTGATTCTCTAGTTTATGTCTCTCATTTATTAACTCACGTGATAATTTAGTCTGAAAGCCGCTTAGCGACTCAAAAATTAAGGTTATGACACAAGTAATAGATGTAAGTCTCCAGGAGTTAAAGCTTGACTCCTCGGTTGGTCTCCGATTTTACTTGTCTGACGATTGACTGTAAATCTTGTGTTAAAATTCGGATATGATTTATACTCCAGGTGAGAGTCTGGACTACAATAAGTCAACGACTACCAAGTAGGGTATGGATCTGAGACGTGGGTATTATACAGAGAGCAACTAAGACTACTTGATCGCTTTCACTAAAGATGCTTGCGCTCCATCATGGACATACGGTGGCAAGACCGCACTACAAACAGCGATGTCCTTGCAAACACCGGTATTGACACTAGAGGACACTAGAGGAACTTCTTAAGGTCCGACAGTTACGCAGGGCAGGATACTTGTGGGGGACGATCGTATGCCAAAGGCAGTCTTTTTTTGGTGAGCTAAAAGGTGGTCAACGTAACAGAGGTGCCCCAAGGAAACGCTTTAAAGACCAACTTTGGCGCCCTAGCTGACATAGAGGAGAGCGCCTGGTTGCATGCGGCCTCAGAATGAGACAGGTGGAGGTCACTTACAAAATCCATATAGAAGGGTTTAAAGAAACGCCGCTTGGTAGACACCGTTTTTTGTAGGCAGGCGAAGCGATTTATTCCGCCAAACTCTCGCCTGAAGGCGTCCAAAAGCACTACAGGCCCTACACACATACACTACATACATATATTTCACATAATTAAACACACTTGCATCTCTTTTCCTCTTCTTTAAAAAAATTAACATAATTAAATATTATTCAAATTTTTTTTCGAATAAGTATTTTACAACCATTTAAAAAAGGAACCTAAATAATTCGCTACCCTAAAATCAATACTTTTCCTAAATGCCTATTCTAAGTAGGCTAATTAGAATTAAACTTTTTATTATAGACAAGATTCTGCTACTACGCTCTTGCGCACGCTCCATTGGCTTCCCGTGAAAGCGAGAATCGATTACAAGGTCGTCACACTTTGTCATCAGTGTATATATAACAACGAGATGCCCTTGTACCTTAGAGAACTGATTACTCCATATGTCCCCCAGAGAGCCCTGCGCTCAATGGACTCAACGCTTTTAGTAGTGCTACTTTTCTCCCTCAAAAGCTACGGTCTGCGGGCTTTTCAGTTCACGGACCAAAGGTTTGGAACTCACTCCCCATTGATCTCAGACAGACAATATGCTACACCACTTTTAAGAAGAACATTAAGACCTATCTGTTTACAACTTTTTTAGATTAACTGTCATTTGAACTGTCGTGTTTGTGTTTGTAATGTTATCACAGCGCCTTGAGCCTACATTGTGTTTGTTAACAGCGCTTTATAAATACAATTATTATTATTATTATTATGCAAGGCTTTAAGGCTGCTAGTCTAAACAAGATTCCTATATTCAGATAAAATAATCAAATTGAAATTATGAACCATTATATTTTTTAACTTTGGTGACTTATTTAAAACAATAGACAACCTTAGAGAGTTGCTCCAGTTCGCTTCTAACAAGTCTCTTAAAGTGTTTCTATTTTCAAAAAATATTGGACATTCCTAATACCGTTATCAGCATTTTCAAGATGACATAATTTACAATAATTGTTATTCTTAATCATTAGCATGTTTTTTTTTACAATAGGGGTCAAATTTATGATAAGTCTACATGACAATTAATCATACGCAATATCTGTGGATAATAATTACATTACCAGACGAGCTAAGCTATTGGCTAAATTATATTCTAAATTTGAAATATAAACTTTTATTATGTGTGTTTCAAAATAGGTCTAGACATAAAAAACATGGAAAAATATTAGTTTTGCTTTAAACCTGCCCCATTATAAATAATATTTCAAAATACTTTTAACAAACGCACATATTAAAATATTTTGGCATATCTGGCTCATTATACTCATGGATTCAGGATTTCCTGATAGGGAAAGAACAAAGTGTGATAATTAATAGCTCTAAATCAACAACCATAGCAAGGAACAGTTTATGTTTGTTTGTAAAATGTTTCACTTGTTTCGGATGTCCATTCAGAGTTGAAGATAATTTACTTCCTAGTCCAAACTGCACCGATGTGCCTAAAGCCTCAAATATCAAATACCAGCCTCCCGCTGGACGACGGGGGATTGCAGGAGGCAGGGTATGAACCCGGGACCATCGAGAAGACCAAGGCGCATACCACACGCCACCCTGGTTTACTACTGTTTCTAATTGACATCAATTACAAATGAGGCAGGCTTTAAGTAAAACAAAATTCACAAGTTCAGAAACAAAAGATGTGCATTATTTACAGACGATGGCATAATAGAAAGAACAATAAAAAGAACCCAAAATACTGAAACTCTACAACTTAGATGAAATACAAAACATTGGGAAGCACACAGGATCATGTTTTTCCACCCCGAAAAATGTAAATTATTAAAACTAACCAAAAAAAAAAAACCAAACATATTTTTTCATGGTAAAGCAGTTGTACAGCTACCAATCATTAGATGATTAGTTGATGTAATACAGAAAAAAAATAATTATTTTATTCTTTCGTCTAGGTCTATGTAAGTTTTCATATACATAGGGTTAACGTTTACTAGGGTTATGAAAAAAAGTCGCTCCCTCTTCAAAGTTCCGGATCTGTTATTATCTGTCCTACACTACGTGATGCTAGTCTGAAAACTTTAAACGCCTACCATATTTGAACCATTTGTTGTCTTCTTGGTGAAGACAGTTTTGAACATTTGCATCGATTTTTACCAATCTTATATCAACTCACTTTGTCTGTCTGTCTGTCTGTCTGGTAAAAACTTTGCACACGTTATTTCTTCCATGCTCAGTCTCGTATCCAGCTGAAGTTTTTCACAATTATTTCTTTTAAACGCCTACACAAGAATCATTGGGGAAAAAATTAAACCTGTTAGTTAATTAACAATTGGTAAAAATTTTTATTGTGTTTGGAAACAAGGGAAAGAAGTTTTACTTGACTGATAAGGTGGTATTAGTTGAATTAGTCCTCTTTAGTGTTTGTAGAGAGAAAAGTTTGTAAAGAACTATAAAACTTTTTGATAAGCATCTCCTTGGCACAGTGGTTAGCGTGTTGGCTTGAGGAGTTCCTCGAGTTCGAATTCAGGTCGCTTTTTTTTTTTTACTATAAATACATTTAAAAAGCTATCCCTCAGATACCCCCCTCCTTTCTCCCCTCCCCTCCCCCTCTCCAGCTAGTCCAGACCAAAAATAGGATCATAGCGTATTAAGAAAGCTAAGACTATGAAAATGCGCTAAAACAAATAATTTCTAATCGCACTGATTTATTATTGTTAGTCTAGATCTAGTACAAATTTAATGACATGACTGATTCAAAATTATAGATAAAACTACACTTAATAGTAGCTTTTTTTTTAAAGTATTTTTTTAATTTTTTTTTTATTTTGCTTGTTGGACCACTCCCGGTATTGTGCTAGATAATATTTTTCACTTGTTTCAGTGACAACTAAAATTCTATTGTGCCGGTTGGTGTGTGCCTGTAACAAAATCTAAAGATAACTGACATTTGTTTAACTGTGCTAGAATCTCTAGTTAACCAAAAAACAAATATACATATTGTTATATCCCTGCTCCCGAGCCAACACTTTTGGTGCGCAATGCAGACCGTTCAACAAGAGAAATAGACGACATATTGATTCGAGAGGAAGGACTGTTTTAGATCCGGCTCAAATGATCTGCAACTTATGGGAGTCTGAACTGTCTGGGACTAAGAAATGTCTGGGACTAAGAACTGTCTGGGACTAAGACCTGTCTTGGACTAAGAACTGTCTGGGACTGTGAACTGTCTGGAACTAAGAACTGTCTGGGACTAAGAACTGTCTGGGACTAAGACCTGTCTGGGACTAAGAACTGTTTGGGACTAAGAACTGTCTGGGACTAAGAAATGTCTGGGACTAAGAACTGTCTGGGACTAAGACCTGTCTGGGACTAAGAACTGTCTGGGACTAAGAACTGTCTGGGACTAAGAACTGTTTGGGACTAAGAACTGTCTGGGACTAAGAAATGTCTGGGACTAAGAACTGTCTGGGACTAAGAACTGTCTGGGACTGTGAACTGTCTGGGACTAAGAACTGTCTGGGACTAAGAACTGTCTGGGACTAAGAACTGTCTGGGACTAAGAACTGTCTGGGACTGTGAACTGTCTGGGACTAAGAACTGTCTGGGACTAAGAACTGTCTGGGACTAAGAACTGTCTGGGACTAAGAACTGTCTGGGACTAAGAACTGTTTGGGACTAAGAACTGTTTGGGACTAAGAACTGTCTGGGAGTAAGAAATGTCTGGGACTAAGAACTGTCTTGGACTAAGAACTGTCTGGGACTAAGATCTGTCTGGGACTAAGAACTGTCTGGGACTAAGAACTGTCTGGGACTAAGAACTGTCTGGGACTAAGAACTGTCTGGGACTAAGAACTGTCTGGGACTAAGAACTGTCTGGGAATAAGACCTGTCTGGGACTAAGAACTGTCTGGGACTAAGAACTGTCCGGGACTAAGAACTGTCCATCGTGCTACCCGTGAAGTGTATTGACGACCTGGAGAGACCCTGGGAAGTGTGTCGTTGGTCTGTTCAGTTAGAAAAAGACTTGTAGAACTTAAGCCAAAACTCCCTTTGACTGGTTAGCTGAAGTCCATGTCTCACTATATATTTTATAACTGTAAATAAATACATCGTCTATTACCTCTCTTTCGTTGAGTGCTTGATCTAGATTTACTACACTATAGTTCTCCTCTTTTATCCAAAAGAATCACTATGTGAAAGTTGTGACTTAGGTCTCAGTGCGCAAGTTGTTTATTCACTCACTCGTGTTGCCCCGTAACCAAGGATAAGACGCGGGCATTAAGTTGAATAAGTCTATAAAATTAACATATTTCTTAGAGTGTCGTCTGTGTTCAGAGCCTCTCTGTGACCCATATATGTCAGATTATGAGAAGCAAAGCTGTAGATGTCGGTTGAGATTTCAAACAACTTGAGCCACTCGTTTGTTTGGTCTATTGTATTCCCGCGCTTTATTCATTTCTCTATTGTATTCCCGCGCTTTATTCATTTCTCTATTGTATTCCCGCGCTTTATTCATTTCTCTATTGTATTCCCGCGCTTTATTCATTTCTCTATTGTTATTCCTATTCAATGGAAAATGAAGGCCATTATGATGTAAAATATTATTTAAATGTATTCACTTGCAGAACCATCTATAGATCATCTGAGTTTGTGATTTACCAAACAGTCGGCATGGAGAACAGAAAGCTTTAGTTCAATAATTTCAAAAAACAAACAAACGTCAATATTGAGTTTCATTGTTATCTAATATATAAAGTAGAATGTAAGGAGTAGTTCATGTATATATATATATATATATATATATATATATATATATATATATATATATATATATATATATATATATATATATATATATATATATATATGTATGCCCCGCCTAGAAATCAAAACCGTTTGACCAATCTTGATAAAACTTGGTATAAACGTTCCTTAGATCACGGTTGATACCGTGGTGTATGTTTAATGTGTATTCCATAACGGGGGACCTAATATATGTTGTTTTAAATACGTAACTATATCTCTATTAAAGAAAAACACTTTTTAGTAAAAAAGGGTAAACACGTTTTCACAGTAATTTATATTTGATATCAATATGTCGACTCAACTGGTAAACCCATTACTCACACTCACAGGCCGCGTTTTATATCAAGCTAGTTAGAAATAAAAACTGAAAAGTGCCCATAATGATCATCTTTGGGAAAAATCTTCATCACTGTTGTCAATAGCTGTTTGAGGAGTCTTTAAACCAGCGGTTCTCAACCTTTTAGGCTTTTTACAATCCCATACTCTGCCGCGACCCCCTCCCTCAACAGCTATAGAAGAATAGACCAAACAAAATCCATTTTTTCGATGTTCTTAGGCGACCTCTGGCAAATCGTCAATCGACCCCCAAAGGGGTCGCGACTCACAGGTTGAGAACCCCTGCTTTTAACTATCATGACGCTCAGAACTCATTGCTGGGAAACTTTCACATTCCAAGAGTCCAAGTTAACAGATGCTTGTGTATCTAACTACATCGCTGGTGTAGAGACTATCTGACTACATCGCTGGTGTAGAGACTATCTGATCTTCCTAATATTAATTATATTATGTACGTTACATAATGACTTTTAGAATTTTATCCTGTGTCTTAGTTTCAACTGTTGGTCAATCTCGGTATTCAGTGCCTGTGAAGTACCTTTTAAGTTCAATAGGCTCGGTTGTATGTCCTTGACAGTTTCAGCTATTGATTAAGGTAATTCAGTACTATGAGATGCCGTATGACCGAGAATCTTCTTTAATTTAAGTAAGGCACTAACCTTTGAGGTGCAAGACCCCTTCGAATCGCGATGCCGAAGGCGTTCGCCCACGTCGCATATGCCTTGCGCCGAAACTGAGAGAATGAATGCTCTTATGGACACCAATGCTGGCGCATTCACAATTTTATACCAGCAGTCTCGGCCTATTTCTGTTCTCAGCTATTCTACTAGGGAAAGATCTGTGTTGATGGAATATTGTATGTCAAGAAGAGTTGTGCCCATGCACAGGGGAAACTACTCTAATAATCAAGATGGCTGATTAAACTTGTTTGTGTTTACCTGAGATTGTTCTTATGTCAAGTGTATTTATATTTGAGTGTCCATCGTAACAGTCTGGCTATTTCTAAATGGTGGAAGGACATCAAGTTAATGCAGTATATAAGGCCTACATTTGTCGACTCTCCTGTAGGTAATGTCTACAACTAGCTACCCTCGCACACCCTCGTGCGTCAACGTTCTTTCACACTCAGAAATTTAGTCGATAAGTCGACTCCTCTAGTTGTCCGAAAGTATCACTTACACCTGGATTTGGTCTCCAGGTGATCGTGGAACTAAGAATTAAACTCACCTTCTATTGTTCTATTGTTGTTGTTTTTTACTTACTACACATTTGAACGTCCCCGACCGAGCTCCAATTTCAGTCAGACCCAACCCCCTCTCCCTTGTCAAACTTTGTTAAAACAAACCGCAATAAATGTGGGATTGGATATCACTAATCGATTTAAGAAAAGTCTTGACCAGCGCTTCGACACTAAAACTGATTTGAATAGTAAGGGATTAAGTAATAGCTGTTGACGCATGAGGAGTGGTTGAGAGTAGTATGAATAAAAGACGGATGACATCTTTACTGTGATGTATAAACAGAAGACGCATGACATCTTTACTGTGATGTATAAATAAAAGACGCATGACATCTTTATTGTGATGTATAAATAAAAGACGCATGACATCTTTATTGTGATGTATAAACAGAAGACGGATGACATCTGTACTGTGATGTATAAACAGAAGACGGATGACATCTGTACTGTGATGTATAAACAGAAGACGGATGACATCTGTACTGTGATGTATAAACAGAAGACGGATGACATCTGTACTGTGGTAGAATATAAATCTAATCAAGAAAATCAGGTTTTATTTTTTATTATGATTGATATTTAGTTCTATACTAGCGAATGGTTGCAAAATCTCTCAAACAAAATTACTTCACAGTCATTTAAGCGAATGAATGTCAATATACACATTTCTAGTTTAGTAAAGTGATTTTTCGTAATGGGACACCACAATAATTAATTTCTTTAGATTTTGTTTCTGGGGGTCTTGCTTCGATCCAAAAGACATCCTTTGAGGAATAGACCGCAGAAAGAGACTCAAAAGGGCAATATGGAGAAAGGTGGGGATGATGTAATGTAACTTGATGAAAAATGTTAGAGAATGAAACGAAGGTTATGAGATATTTTGAAATAAATGGACAAATAGGTATAAACAATTTATCTCTCTCGCCAACTAGATATAAATAATTACTTACCGCTAAACGAGAAAGAGATCAGAAATTCGACTACGAAGTGTATGTCTGCTTTTTTTTAAAATCCATAGCTTGCTAATAACTCTTCCGTATTGTGTACACAGAATGCACCAAAAAGCTATATATTTATAGATTTCCATCAATTCGTTAAAGTCCAACGAAGGAGTAAAAAGTTCCACTTTAAACATTGCGATCTCTAGGACAGAGGATGTAATTGTCATCTGTTTTTGTTTTCTTTTGGTTGCCCACAGATAACGAGGGTGTCATGTGACCAGCACAAGGACCAACCACCTTTACTTTTCCACATCTAATGTCAGGTACACATAGAGCTGGGTGGACTCAGAGGCGCCGTAAGAGCCTGAAATTAAAAATTATAATCACAGTCTTCAACAGGATTCGAATCCGGGATCCCTCGGATCGGAAGCCAAGCGCTTTACAACTCAGTCACCGCGCTTCTAAATAGCTTTCCATTGATTCTTGAAAAAGTGTGCGCTGGTCAAATCTCTTTTGAGGACATGCGGAAGTTTGGCTTCTCTGGGAGAAGTTTTCAGTGCTGTCTTTAGGCACACAGTAACCACAACTCAGCTCCTCTGAAACTTGAAATTCAAAATTACAACTTTCGAGTCACGCCGCTATTTTGCAGAGCCGGCCTTAGGTGACCGCAGTTGGCTCCGCACTTATGCGACCGCGGTGGGCCCCGCACTTTCATAGGACCCGCGCTAATTCTAGGTGTATAAATTATTAAATTAAACCATTGTATAACTTATAACAGATTTCCCGCGGCCTCCTGTCAATTTACCAGGAGCTCCTGAGAATCTCTTGAAATTGAAAAATATACGAAAAAGTCCTGGAAATATCCGGAAATTATTAAAATCTTTAGAAAACTCATACGAATCTCCTGAAATATATACACACAAAATTGTCATTTTGGGAAGTCATTCAATAAGGGAAATACCAATCGTAAAAAAAAGCATTATCCTGTAATTGTGTAATCTGGTGAAAGAAGCTTCTCGCGCCTCAAACTAATAAAGAATTACTTTAGTTCAACAATTCTCGTAGATAGATTGAAACATTTGTTAATTTTTGCTATTGAGAGTGATCTATGTAGGAAATAGAATTTGTATGATATACTGTATGACTTCGCTACACGCAAGGCTCGTAAAGTTCCTTTCCTTTACTTCTTCTTTTTGAGCGAAGAAGAGAATTATAGATATAGATAGATAGATAGATAATACTATATTAAATTGATGCGTCCACGTAAAAGGATGTGTATTCAGAAATCTTCTTAAGATTCCCGCTCGCGAGTATAATGTAAATTTTATATGAGCTTGAACAGTAAGGATAATGAAATCATATCTTGTTGCTTATCATTTCATTAATGAGGTAACTTCACTTCCGTTTTCTTTTCACTGATTTTGCGGATTTAAAAAACAACATTATGCAGGAAGCAGAAAGTTTTCAAGAGTTCAATTAGTGAAAATACTTCAAACATGAGGTAATCTCTTCCTTTCACTGCGTGAGTATGTCAGGCGCGTAGTGTATCCTTGTCACGTGATAGGTTCGTGCTATGTCATACTGGTATAAACTAGGACGTGGTGATTGTCATGCCAGTATGAGCGATTCCAAATAGATAATCTTATTCATACCGGAAGAGTTTCTAGATAAATCTTAGTCACACCGGAAGTGTTCTTATCTCAAGGTCTTCCCTGAAAAATTAAATTACAGGATGCTAAATAAAAGTGGAAACATTTAATATTGAAGTAGCAGGACATATTTTAGTTTCTATAATAGTCACAACATTCAGCAGTAGAATTAAAAGTGAAGTATGCCTACCTTGCGATGTGTAGGGTAGATCTTATAAGGAGATCAGTTTCAATGGCTTACAGTTTACAATTTGTCTTGGGGCCAGCACAACGACCAACTGACTTTACTTTCCCCCAAAAATGTCAGAATCCAGTAAAAGGGTGGATTACAGTGCGACCGAAAATCCCCAAATTCCACATCCTAATCTTCACCAAGCTACGAACCAGAGACCTCTCGGTTAGGAAGCCAAGCGATTTACCACTCAACCACCATGCCCCAAGCAGTAGAATGCTTACACTTAAACGCAAGCAAGTCAATTTTTGTGTTCTCTTATTAGAAGAAAAGAGTTCAATTAGTTTAAATTCTTAGAATATTTCACTCAAAATAATTTGCACTTTGTATGCATCTAATTTAAACTCCGACCCTCTGTGATTTATACTTATTAGTGTTATTTCACGTGACCTCCTGTCAGTTCATGAATGCCACCCATCAAGTTGAGACATAGACATTGAGAACAATGCAAAATTTATTATATATATATATTTGTTTAAAATGCGAACTCCATTACTTATAAATTAAAATTCTAAGCATGGTTTGCCACACCAAGATAGCTAGTGGCTGGGGGAGATGTGTGGCTGAAGTCGAGACACTGGCATAAAATATGTCAGTTTGACATGCTTCTAACAGTCCCAGGGCCCAATTAATATTCCATGAATGCACTCTTCAAGAGAGAACCTACCTAGATGCTTGGCTATACAGAATTTTTTTTCCAGGACTAGCTAATATTGTTTTTAAAATAGTATATTATATATATATTATATATATATGTATATATATAACAGTTTCTATATTAAATTTAAAAAAAAGGTCGCGATGAAAAGTAGTCCTTCCATCAGCTTCGAGCACGATTCACCTTGTGAATCAGATTTTCAACAGCGCTAACAGACATACAATCCAAATCCAATATGGGCTTTAACCAAGACCTACTGTCATAGAAGGCCTGAACACTGACCTGCAACGTCGCAACCTGTCTTTACTATGTGGCGGCAAGCTATTGGTCTCCCTGCCCACAGGTTGCGACGTCGCAGGTCAGTGTTGTGGCCTACTATAAGGAATGGTCTCGTTTTAACCTATGCACAAAGTTAAAAGTTTTTTCTGGTACTATTTGGTTATTTTGTGTGTGTTTTTTTTTTTTTTTTTTTTTTTTTACAAATCTGTAATTATTATTAGCAGCAGTATGTTGTAAACGTCCTATTTTTTTAAAGAATGGGTTGACTAGTTTATAAATTATCTTCCCTTTCTTGTTCCCCATTTTGACAGTAACCTAATAACATAAGCACACAGTCTGCATATCTAGTGGCAATAGTTCATCATAATCACGTGAAGGTCATCTCAGAAAACAAGTCACCCCTTTCAGAAGTTGCTGTCCGTGGTGGCAGATAATGTCACATCCGTGTGTAAGGTCCACAGTTAACGAGGGTGTTATGTGAACAGCACAACAACCAACCGTCACAATCTTCTTATTTACCCATTACACTTGTGTAGATTCGGGGCCGCAGTTCAAATCCCTTCATCAGGTACTATATCGAAAAGACACAAAGATGCAGGTACATTTCTTATTGCTATTACTACTACGGACAGAACAGAGGGCCTTCTTATGGTCCCACAGTTATCCCGTATAGGGGATGAACGTATGCCAAAAGCTGTCTTTTTTTTTTTGTGAGCTGAAAGGTAACAGAGATGCCCCACGGAAACGCTTTAAAGACCAGCTTGCTTTAACTGATGATAGCACCTGGTTGCAGGCGGCTTCAGAACGAGATAGCTCTCAGTCACAAACGCCGCGGGATACACATTTGAGACCAAAATAAAATCTGCTGCCGATGACAGACGTAGACAGCAAAAAGTAAATCTAAATCGACCACCGGTGCACAGTGCTTTCGCCTGCGTTGGAAGTGGCAAAATATGTAGGTCGCAGCTAGGACTGCGTGTCCACGGAAATACTCCATTTCTCATTTATCTTCGGACTTGAAGACAAGACTTATTTATATGCTACGACAAATTCTTTAATTTTCTTTCTATTCTAGTGCCAATAGAGCGAGTTACTGGACTCAGACAAGAAAGCCAGTGATTTTAATAGAATTTAAATATTACAATAAGGTGAACATATGGATAGCAGCTAGACGTAATAATCTTATTTTTCTGACGTCTAAAACTTATAAGATTTGTGTTTCACTGATTGGTTGCATGTAGTTAGAATGATGTAATTGATGCCCCTCCTATACTAACAATGCAATAAAACACAAACATCAGAATACACCTAATTGGCAACAGTGATGAATGAAGGTGTTGATTGCGGTGTAATCATTCATACCCCTCCACACACCCACACACTCAATGTTCTCACTTAGACACGGACGTGCCAGTGGTCAGATCAGACTTGTACACCTGTACATCTCCCTGGTTTGACGGTTAGGGGGGGGGGGTGCGAAGGTGACTCAAATGTGTGAAACGGTGGTGAATATAGTGGACAAGGAGTGCGCTGGGAAAACGGCGCGGGGGGGGGGGGTCAAACTTGAATGACAAGACTCTCATTAATACCAAACTTTAATGAGACTTTGTTAGCACGAGGTGGGTTTGAAATGTCTGTGTTAATTGGAACTCAAAATAGAAACCCATGTAGCGTAGTATTATTGGTCCACAAATAGGTGACATGTAGGTATGGAGTGGTGGGGCACTTAGCAGAAGGGGATTTCTAATGGACTGAATGTCAAAAAAGAGGTTAGTGTATTTTTTAAAAATATATTTGATAATTTAAACAGATTAATATTAAAAATACCCTTTTTAAACCTTTTGATCTATGGGGCAGATGATGTAAACAGCTCGTCAGTTTCTACAACCGATGGTGTCATGCAGTCAGCACAACAACCAACCATTTTTACTTATCGAACTTATGTCAGGTATCTTTTGGAGTTGGGTGGACTCAGGGCCTTCCTAAAAATCCCGAAGTTCAAACTCCCAGTGATCAATTGAATTCGATCCCGAAAGCCCTTGGTTCGGAAGCTGAGCGCTTTACCACTCGGCCACTACGAAATATACACACAGAACTAATCCAATTCAATGAATGGCTGTGTGTCGTGTATGTGGTTCCGAGTTCGAATCTTGCCCGTTGCTGTCCTTTGGGGAATTACGGTATATTCCTGTCTATTCTGAAGGAACACTCGAAACTTATAATCCAAACAAAGAATCATTGTTGTAGAAATGATGGAGTATAGATGAATGGAGATTCAAGAATGTGTTATATACCTGCTAAAGACTTCTCTCAATGTGCATGCAGGTCGGTGTGAATGTTTCCTTTTATTTGTGCACGATATAAAAAAAACAACTCACGTGACTATGAACAAGTTTGTGTTTATAAATGAGTCTGTACGTCACTGAAGATAGTAGAAAACAGCGTCAAACAATGTGTGTGAATGGTGGGGTTATGTACAATTTTACTTTTCATCACTATTTAAATAGAACAACGGCTTTGTCTGCGTCAGGTGTGACAAAATATAAAGGTCTCAACTGGATCTGAGTTATTACGTGATATACTGCACTCATCCTTAATCTTTGAACCCGAAGACATTTGCCGTAATCACTGGTCTACAAGTTTTGTTTTTAAATTAAACTTACCATGAGACAATCTACTTTCCAGTAGACCTATTTCATGCTATAATACACCGATAACATATTTAAATCAGGCTACTATACAAAGAAATTAAACAAAACAAATTTCTCGGAAATACATATTTAAATTCCTGTATTATGCCTGTCTTCCTCGTTTGGGTACACGAGGTTAGGACAAAATCTGAAAAGCAGGCACAAAGCCAATGTACCAGTCGACATGAAGAAGAAAAAGAGGAGCCCCACTCTTAAACTGGGCACATGGAACGTGCGTACTCTACAAACTGGACTTAATGAAAACCTACCAGACATAGAAGCTGTCAGAAAATTTGCAATAATAAACGATAAACTGTCCAGGCTCAAAGTAGACATTGCCGCCCTTCAGAAAACTCGTTTAGCTGACTCTGGATCAATCAAAGAAAAAGACTACTCCTTCTTCTGGTAAGGCAAAGCCGAAAGTGAAGTAAGGGAACATGGCGTTGGTTTTGCAGTTAAGAACACACTGCTGAACACAGTAGAGCTGAAGTGCAACGGTTCAGAAAGACTCCTATCACTACGCCTTAACACATCTATTGGACATGTGACTTTGATATGTGCCTACGCTCCTACTCTCAGTTCCACACCAGAGGCCAAAAATATGTTTTATGACAACATTTCGTCTGCTCTTAGCAAGATCCCAACCACGGAACAGGTTATCATCCTCGGCGACCTCAATGCACGCGTTGGATCTGACAACTCTGCATGGGACAGTTGTATTGGGCGTTTTGGTGTCGGAAAAGTAAATGAAAATGGACAAAGGCTCCTCGAGGTTTGCTTACTACACTCCCTCTGCGTCACTAATACCTATTTCAAGACTAAAACGCAGCACAGAGTATCTTGGCGGCACCCTCGCTCCAAACACTGGCACCAATTAGACCTAATCATGGTAAGACAAAAGTGCTTAAAATTTGTCAAGCTTACCAGGTCATACCACAGTGCAGACTGCGACACAGATCACTCCTTGGTATGTTGTAAGATCAATCTTCTCCCCAAAAAAATCCACCATACCAAACAGCTTGGAAGACCCCAATCGGATGTAAGCAAGATGTGTCACCTTGATATCCAGATACAGTTTGCGGAATCTTTTGAACGCGAGTATGAAAATATCTCTGAAAATACAGCAACTGAAAAATGGGAACACCTCAAGTCCACCATACAAAAGACTTCCCTGGAAATCTTTGGAAGAAAAATTACAAAACAAAATGATTGGTTCGACTCTAAAGCAGTTATTTTAGCACCTGTCATCAGAGCAAAGAGAGATGCACTCGCTACTTACAAGGCAAAACCTACCCAACGCAACCTGCTAAACCTGAAAGAAGCTAGAGCCAATGCACAGAGGGCAGCAAGGATCTGTGCCAATGAATACTTGGTAGAGCTCAGTGAGAGTATTCAGCTCGCAGCCCAAGTGGGCAACATAAGAGGGATGTACGAAGGAATCAAAAAGGCTCTCGGACCCTCCCGAAACAAGACACCACCTCTGAAATCAACCACTGGGGAAATTATCACAGACAAGTGCCAACAAATGCACAGATGGGTTGAACATTATTCTGAGCTCTACGCCACAACAAGCTCAGTCTCTGACTCAGCCCTTAAGGCCATCATACAATTACCCACAATGATCGAGCTAGATGAAACACCCACCCTTTCAGAGCTCAACAAAGCCATAGACAACATTGCTGCCCGCAAAGTACCCGGATGCGATGGTATCCCCCCAGATATTCTAAAACAATGCAAAACTACTCTAATCCAACCTCTACACGAACTGCTTTGCAAATGTTTGCAAGAAGGTGCTGTGCCACAAGACCAGCGGGATGCTAAAATCATTACACTGTATAAGAACAAAGGTGACAGAAGCGACTGCAACAATTACAGGGGAAACTCCCTCTTAAGTATTGTAGGCAAAGTCTTTGCTCGAGTGATACTTCCCAGGCTACAAAAACTCGCTGATCGGGTCTATCCAGAATCACAATGCGGCTTCTGCTCAGGGAGATCCACGATTGACATGATTTTCTCCATCCGCCAACTCCAGGAAAAGTGCAGAGAACAAAGGATGCCTTTGTACATTGCGTTTATTGACCTGACAAAGGCCTTCGATCTAGTTAGCAGAGATGGCCTCTTTAAAATTTTACAGTTAATAGGCTGTCCACCCAAGCTACTAAATGTAATATCTTTCCACCAAAATATGATGGGTACAGTGCAATTCAACGGTGCCAGCTCTGAAAGTTTCAGTATAAACAGCGGAGTTAAACAAGGATGTGCCCTGGCCTCAACCCTCTTTGGAATACTATTTTTACTGCTAATCCACAACGCGTTTGACAAATCCACTGAAGGCATCTATCTCCATTCCAGATTTGATGGCAAACTCCTAAATATTGCCAGACTGAGGGCCAAAACTAAAATCAGAGCCACCCTCGTAAGAGATATGCTATTAGCGGATGACGCAGCGATAGTGGCACACACACAAGAGGAACTTCAGTCACTTGTGTCCCGCTTCTCTCAGGCCTGTAAAGAATATGGTTTACTATTAGCACAAAGAAAACAAATGTTATGGTACCACCTGCTACAGCACCACCCTCCATCCTCATAGACGATAACAAGCTGGACGCCGTAAACGAATTCTGCTATCGGGGATCCACAATTACAGATGACCTGTCTCTAGAAGAGGAGATAAAAAAACGCATAGGGAAGGCTTTCTCGACATTCGCTAGACTCAGACCAAGAGTTTGGGAAAACCATAAGCTAACTATGGTGACCAAAATGGAAGTCTACAAGGCATGCGTTATGAGTACACTGCTGTATGGCAGTGAATCATGGAGAGAAAACTGAACTCATTCCATTTGAGATGTCTCCGTAGGATCTTGAATGTCACATGGAAAGAAAAAGTGTGCAATACTGAGATCCTTGCGCGATCAGGTATTCCCAGCATCTTTACAGCCCTCAGACAACGCCGTTTGCGCTGGCTTGGACATATTCGCCGGATGGAGGACAAGCGCATCCCGAAAGTCATCCTCTACGGTCAACTCGCGACACAAGAAAAACTGGTCGCCCCCACCTCCGTTACATAGATGTAATAAAACGTGACCGCAAATCAGTGAACATCAATACTGACAATTGGGAAGACATAGCTCTAGACCGCAACAGGTGGAGAAAGACAGTGACCAAGAAAGCTATGGACAGTGAAAGTACATGGGTCTCAGCCCAGGAAGAAAAAAGGCAAAATCCGAAAAACGGCCAGCTCCTCTACCACCGAAGCAAAAGCCACCATAACCTGCGCTATCTGTGGACGGGAGTGTCTCTCCTAAATAGGGTTCCACAGCCACGTGAGGAAGTGTGCTCTGAGATGAACCATAGTCGTCCTACGACTGAAGGAGGCCAATAATGACTTTACATCAAGATCATTGAATAAAAGGTAGATCTAGTGGCCGAGTGATTGGATCGAACTTTGAAATGCATAGGTGCGTTTCATGAGTCCTATTCCATAGCGTGAGCAGCTATATGTCGGATATCTGGTCTTGTAAAATCGGTTGGATACAAGCTGATAAGGTCTAAATAATATTGCTTTTTATATCTTTGTCTTTATCCAAAAGTTCATAGTTTAAATTTCTGGCTTTAGATTTGCCAATGTGTTAGACCTACTCTGGGTTTTTATACATCATTTGATCTCACGTCTGGTGTGTATGTGAGAGTCTGTGAAAGCGCGGGGTGGGTAGTCAGACCGTAACCTCCATGATTAAGTAGGTTTTCATATTTTAAACAGACCTTTTTTTTTATTTAGCAGCAATATAATACCCCCCCACACACACACACACACACAACGAAAATGTTAATAACATCCTTTTAAAATTACAATATTACTTTAAAGAGTAGTTTTTTTTTAAGAAATGCGTGGGTCAGGGAGAAAGTTGGATTGGGAAACCCATTATCAGTTTGAATCACTTCATAGAGTGTTGAACAACTTCATCGTCTGTCTCAAAAACTATGTCTCGACCACACACATACACACCATCACACACACACAAAGCACACACACCACTTCACACACAAACTGCAGCGTATTTATCAGCACACTTATGAGATACCCTATCTTGTCCTAACGTCTACGATAAAAAGTGCACGTACTATTTCCTGGACCAAACAACCATATGACACGCAGACAAGTTAGCAGTCCTTTTATCAACAGTCGCAACATACTGTCTTCTACCTTACAGCAAGTCCACTATTTTGCAGTTCTGTTCTCTCAAAAGAACACACAAAAAAAATATTCAAAATAAAAAAATCAAGACAAGACGACACAAGCGTCTACCTGTGCTGATACGTTTCCTTCTTTATTTGAAAAAAAAAAAGTCGCATGAATATTCATTGTGTTTGTCTAGCCAATGAAAAGAAAGCTTTCTTGCTTAGCCGCTTAGTTCCTAACGCCGACTCTTCTAGCCCTCGCTTGCCTGCTCGTCGTGTTTTACGGCGGGGCCAAGGTTTTACTAGATCTAGCTAACAAATTTTTCTTACACAGAGATATCGAAACTATTGGACAGCGTTTGGAGTTTCTGTTTTTTTCCCGTGTTCGACAAATATTTTGTTTTAGGACTCATAGTGGATTAATATATATTTAACAAAGGAACCATAATAACACCTGTCATTCATTCATTTGTGCCTGTGTGTTTGTATAGATCTTCTTGATTTATACATTTTATACCTAAACAAAAGTCGGTGTGTGTGTGTGTTTACGCGTGGTCTGTTGTTTACCAGTTACCGTGTACCTTATAATATAAACAAAGGGATACTAAAGTGTTTGCGCGAGGATTTCTTCAAAGTGGAGCTTTACCAGGAGTATCTTCACATCATAGGGTCAAGAACAAAATGCAGAGTTCTAGCGTAGGCTAGACTTTTTCAATAATCTGAACTACACATCACATCTTGAGTACAGGTGAGAAAGTGTGTTGGGTATACCTGTGCGTTGTATGGGGACGTGTTGGCCTCACCTCAAACGTCACGCTACTGACACATTTTCTAATTTTGTTATGTTTGTTCACTTACTCCCACGCTACCCCCCCCCCCATTCCATAATTTTTTATATATATTTTTTTTTTTTGGGGGGGGGGACTTTTATTTTAAATCAAAATATAGATCTAGATCTAGTACTAGATCTATCTAGTAGTATTAGTATTGTATTCTAGTATGTCTAAACTACAGCCACACAGTATAGTAAAGCAATACTCGTAACTCGGCATTGTATGTTAAACCTATTTTTCATATATGATATAGATCTAGCTCTAGTTCTAAAAATCTATATCTTCAAGAATCTAATCTAAATCCATGTTTAGACTAGACTCTAGATCTTGTGAGACTAGACCAAGATATAGGATCTAACTATTCTAACTGTAGCCTTTCGGTACTGCGGATACGTAACTGTGGTCACGATAGTTCATAAATCTCTTTCTTTGGTATCGGTACCCCCCCCACCCCACCTTTATTTTTCCCAAGTCACTAGATCTAGTTTCATACTATGCCATTCATGAAAGCATTATCTTTATGTAATACATGTTATAAAGTTATATTCTTGTGGTATAAGTGTCAACTAATTAATGTTGTCTAGGGAGATAATGTTTAACGCAGAAATAATGATTCGGTTTTTTTTTCTAACTAGAGGCTACATTAAAAGTCTAAATAGATCTAAATGCTGTTCTAGATCAAGAGATCCAAAAGAATCATAAAAAAAATAATAAGAGTAAATTCGAGGGGGGGGGGGGGGATAGAATCTAGATCCAGTTTTCGTTTTGAGTTTCGATCAGTAGAGATTTATTTCCCTTGATATCCGTTTTCATCTGTTTTTAGAATTTTGTTTTTGTGGTTTTGAAAAAAAAGTTTAATTGTAACTTGCGTTTGCACGTGTTAAAATTTTCTTTCTTAGGGTTTTTACTTTTTCTTTTTTTTTTAACTCTGTGTTAGATTTATTTCAGTTAGCCTCGTTTTTATTTCATTAATAGAAATCTATCAAGTACTATTATTCAAATCAAATAAAACCTTTTTTAAACAACAAATCTTTTAAACATCTTTTGACAGTTCACATTCATATTCAGGCGCATAATATATTACCTCTGTATTTCATTTTTCGTCGTTTGATATCTATTAAAAAAAAGTAAACCAACAATTAAACAGAACTTGATGTTATAGTTAACTTTGACGGTCATTGTGACCTCTTGGATAAATCTCTGACCTGATTCCATCTTTCTTCTCCCTTCTTTATATCATTCCTCATATTTCTTCTTGGTAAAAAATCTCCACATAAGTCAAGGCAGTTGTTTAGTAGATAAGATTATAAATAAAAGTCGTATGATATGACAACAGGGACCAAATTTATGAGACAATTAACTATATCACTATATTCGTGAAAAAAATATTTTTTTTTTACAAAGTGGGTATAAATTCACTCTGTCTGGGTGGACTCTTGTACACGTTATGTATCCCGCTTCCAATTCTCAGATCATGTTAAAATTTCGCACAACTATTTGTTGTTAATGACAACACATGGATCAATGAAACAATTAACCTATTGTTTAATCAATTAAACTTAATTGATTATTTTTTTTTATTACTGACGGCTAAGGGGAGATAAAAGCCTTGTGAAGAGAATTAGGTCGTTCGCTACAAAATGTAAAACTAACGATAAACTATGACCACTTCTACTTTTCTAAGTACTTGGGTAGCTCAGTAGCTAACAAGTCGGATTTCCATCACGGATGCTCGTGTTCGAATTCAGATTAAAGCAACTTTAAAAAAAAAAAAATGTTTTTGAAAAGGCAGCACGGAATCCTTCTCTCAGACCCTCCGCCCCACCTGGTCGAAGAAAAGAGATTGAACCAGAGTGCTATAAACATGAAAGCAGCGGTAAACAAAGATAATTAATAACAATAAAATAAAACAATGAACAATTAATAAAAAAAATATTTCCAATCGCACACATTTATTATTGATAGTCTAGTTCTACTAATAATGATGATTCAAAATAATTGATGCGAATCACTCGATTTGAGCTTTGCTTTTCAAAAGTATTTCTTTTAAATATTTTTACTTCTTTTATTTCTTTGTCCATGCTCTATATTTGTTAATCGCATCAGCTGGTCAAAGCTTACAGCATTATCTCAACCCTGTAGAACTATGTCGTAGGTAGTGGAAACGAATTATTGGGCGTCGTTATGTGTGACACTTTATTTCTTTTCAATCGGATTTATCACTCGGTGCACCCATCCGTGACCTGTGCTGCAGCAGGCTTTCTACCGTGCCCAAGTGTTAGCCCGTCACCCGTAGAAAATCTGTCATGGCAGCCGAAGCCGCTCTGTAAAGAAGTGCACTGAAGTAGCCGTGCGTTATAATTTACATATTTGTTGATTACCTACCTTTTACATACGCAGGTATTTGGAGGAAGGGTCGGGGGAGCCCTGTTCTACCCTGTATCCTTCTCACTTCATTCCCTGTCACCCTGCTGTAGTTTTTTGGCTGGAAAAACACGTGACTTTTTAAAAGTTATCTCAACTCTGAATATAAGTATGAAGAAATGGACTGTTTGTTAACTTGTCACCAGGAGATCGACGGTTCTAACACTTGGCAGTGCCCTATTCTCTTTCTCGACGGGCACGCATGGACTGTCGATGGTCTACATGGTTGATAATTAGTGATTTACCTTTTTTTTTTTACCTATCTCTTAGTCTGTTAGACCGTTGACCGTTGTCTACCGTCTTTCTCTATTCCTCCCTGTCTTTTGCCTTAGTTAGAACTTCTTTAAATGGCAGACCCGTCCATTCTTTTATGTTGTCTTCACATCGCTTTCTGTGTCTGCCTCTTCTTCTTTTTTCCTGGTACTGTTCCCTGAAGGAAGGTCTTGCGAGTGATAGTAACATTGAAAGGCTTCCCACTGGAGACGGGTATTTCTAATAAGATTTTTTTACCCAGGTCTGGTCCATAAATTAGTGCAGGGATATCCATTCTTTGTCCCGCAGGCCCTATTCGGGCTCAATTTGACCCCTTGGAACATCTACCCACTGCCCACTTTGAAGCCGCAGAGGGTCAGTTCCATTGGACACAATTTTTTGTTGTTGTTGCGGCCTATGAAGTGTGTGTTAAAATTTTTATGTGGCCCCTGAATCGAAAAAAAGTTGGACACTTTTTTTTAATGTAATGATAAAACACTTGCATTTAATTCAAAAAGGTCTAGACAAAGCGTTATCTGGCAGTCTCAAATGTGAGAACCACTGACCAGGAGATTCACAAATATGGGATAGGTAAGGTTAGGGAATACCAAGTGTGCCCCCCCCCCCTTTCTCAACCCTTACGTGACAACTCAGGTGTGACCTAACTCCTGATGTGTGTTGCATTCACCTTTAGATAAGATGGATTCGAGACGAAGTTTCAAACTAATGATTACATTGCACAACCCATGGGAGTTCTTACGTAGCCATCCGTTCCATCTGCCTGTACACAAATATCTTTTTTTCCCTACACACCCACGCAAAAAGTAGATACATCCATATACTGTACACGTATAAGACATAAGCACACATAATGTGGAATGACAGCCTAAACACAATTTTATTTTAACTCCTTTATATATATAATTTTTTCTTTTCAACTTTGTTTCATCACTTGCCAAAACTTGGACACACACAGCACAGACATACAGCAAGTCTGAATAAAGCATACAATATTAATACTAAAAATAATAGTAAAAATATGTATTATCCATAAGCAAATTTGTCTTACAATTTGTGCATTACACCAATCAAAACATTATAATTACCGAAAATTAAAATATACATTTACACCAGATTCACACAAAATTAACATGTGAAATATTTATAACAGATATTTGAATTTTTTAAAACGTATTTAATTAATAGCCAGGGTAACAAATAAGCTTTTGTGTCTGTTTGTCTTTGTTATCGAGTTTAAAACATACATAAAGTTCGAATGTGAGTTTAAAACAAACAATAATAATAATACAAATCTTTATTGTCCATTAGGATATTAGTATTACAATTTGTACATTACACACAAAAAAAAAAACAATTAAATTTTACAATTGTCAAATCATTTAATGTTTTACAAAATCTTTATTTCGTTTCTATACAATAAAAAAAATATTGAAACAAAAGAGCCCCAAAAAGAGGCAAAGAAGAGGCTCAATGATTCCTATGATGATAAAGCTAAAATTGAATAGTGCAAATTCTGGGGTTTCCTATTAAAAAAACAAACAAAAAAACTATAACTTAACTCTTTCAGACCTTGCAATCTATAGAACAGGTGATGTAAATCTCATCTGTTTCTATGGTAAACGAGGGTGTAATGTGGCCAGCACAACGACCAAACGCTTTTTAATTTCCCCATCTAATACGAATAATACAATTGGGTGGAGCGTTACAAAATCCCGAAATTCATAATCCCAAGAACGAGGAAGAAGAAAGAAAAATAATCCCAGTATTCACCGCGATTCGAACCCGATTCTCTCGGATCGGAAGCCAAACTCTTAACAACTCAGCCACAATGACAAATTTATGCTCGATCATCTGTGAACATTTGAATTATGTCATTTGCTGATATCCACACTATTACACTAGACTAAACATGTTACATCTGCCTCTTTGGCTTGTTTAAAAAGGCCTATGTTCAAAGTTAATGTTACTCTTCAAAGACAATCTTTGTTGCATCATCAGAGATGCATAACACGATCTATAAAATACATATCACACGCACATCTTCACCCACAACTAAAGCCCAGGTGTAGGTCTATAAAAATATTTAAATTTACAGCTTTTGTAGAATTCGTTGTTGTTTTTAGGTGTGCAGGCCTGAGCTTAAAAATAGATCCAGATAAATATCAGAGCAATGTTAAGATAACATTTCTTTTGTATCGGAAATAAAATTCACATTATGCACACATAGACCGAATGTAAAGTTATTGATATATATGTAAATTAAATCTACAACATGCTGTTTTAATGGTTTTGATAAGTATAAAATATGGTTGTCAAGAAAACCTCAATCTACACATTCTTTGAAATTACGCTATACTATGATTTATAAGTGTCAGGCGTCCCTTCGGAACATATAGATTATTACAGACCTCCCGGTGCTTGGTCAGTGCTGGTAGTAGGATTCGAAAGGGGTCTTTGAGACGATAGTGTAAGTCAGAACTTATCAAGCTCTTAGACCTAGCAAGTTATAGCGTTATGCGGAATTGCTTGACCTATTGATTAATTTTAAAATAGAATCCATACTTTGCTTTTTACTTTTCACCTACTTTTTAAATGTTATTTTGTCACAATTTTTTTTTTTAAAGTTGAAAACTTGTCAAAAAGAAAAAAAAAACTACTGAAAGTGTGGAATTACTTGAAATTTCCGGCACTTGTCTAAATACGTTACGTGATGGCAAATCTGGCAAATGGTTTCCGCTTCCGGTAGCATGCTAAACACACTTTCGCTTTTCTTTTTCTTTAATTTAAGAAACATCCGGGTAACTAGAGACTTGGTCTGAAAGTCGGAATAGTTCAAGGAGGCATAATTTTTTTTAAATAATAAAGATATCTCTGGTTGATAGTACTAAATAGAATAATTTAAGTTTAAATATTTTTATTGATTAATCTTTCAATGGTCGGTTTTATTGATTTTTATTTCAAGATAAAGCACTCCATTAATCCTATGATCTGTTTCTCCCACAGAGTAAAAATATTTCGAGGATTTTCTGCACAGGACGTAACATTTTCTGTTGGTCTTTTTTTTCATTCTTGGATTATATTTGAAAGAAAGTCATTGCCTGATACAATGGAATACCCCATGGTCTTCGCCGTCTTAATTGTTGCAGAACTGACCGCCGTGACCAGCTGGCAACAAGAGTGGCAACCTAATTATGTTTCTCGAACGCCAGGTCAGTTGTTTTTTTCCACATAATCTATCGTGATAATGTAGAAAGTGGTGTATAACATATTTCTTTATCGAAACTGTGACTTTGTCTTGATGTTCATCTGTGGTGCTTGTGATCATTTTGTCATTGGATATCGACCGCTAAGGTATATCCGATGTCCGATAAATATATATATATATATATATATATATATATATATCACTGAATGTCCTTCACATTACATATCCTTCAATATGGATTGATCGATTGTTTTATTAGCAAAAGATCTACGTGTAATGTTTTATTGGCTAAAGAAGACTAATCCTTATAAAATTGTACTCCTTACTTTGAAACTCTATAGTAAATCAGGGTGAGTAACTCCAAGATGTTTAGAAAAGCAAAAACTAAATTACATCTCCGACTGCTAATGTAACTATTGTTCCCACTTCAAATTTTAGAGTTAATGTTCTTTATTTATACATGCAATTAGGTCAAGGAAAATTCTATATTTAGTCTTCTTGATTTTCGATTAAGTTATAATGACACTGATCGATAATCTGCACCTCCCTCATCGCTGATGTTGTACACCCCCCTCTAGCCCATTGTATTCGTTTAAAAAAACTGCAGACTTCTCTCAAATCGGTGTGCGTGCTATTGGAATAATCTTGAAAATAAAAAAAAATTTGGATAAAGTTGTACATTGGATTTTCTTATAACATAGACTTTTATGTGGTTAATTGTTTACAGGCTGAGATGTAGACCATAGACACGGGTCTTACATTGTCAAAGGAGCATTTCGAGTAACTGGGCTGTTTCTGAACACAGTAAAAAAAAAAAGGGAGGGGGGGGCAAATACAAATCACGCAGTTGCGCTTATTGGATGGATTGAGTTTTTAATACATACAAACATATTTTTGGGGTGGTGGTGGGGGGGGGGGGACTTTTTTTTTTTACAACAATTTGACCTTGGTGTATAATTTGCATCTTATCGCAATGAGATGTTTTGTCGGTGTGGTCTCTCTGTATAATTGAGCTGTTTACACCATCCGTCACTACCTTAAACGCCCCGTTTTGGGTGTGTATTCCTTGGCAGACTGTGCTCGCGTCATTGTGATAAATTACGAAGCACGCAGAAACACACAACTTGACTACCCCCCCCCCTCTCCTTGCACGTCGAGGTTTACTATCAGTCGGGCGACCCCCCCCCCCCCCTTTCCTCCTTCTGTCGGTCTCTTTTCTTAATTAACGCACGGGTCAAGTTTTTTTCCATGACTATGAGGTAAACAGACTACGTCAGGTGACCTATGAATGAATGAATGGGCAGAAACTTGCTAAGGGACAGCGGCTCTCTTTCCGTCGCGTGCAAGTTTTTTTTTCACCTATGCCAAAATCTGGATTCATTCAGTCGGCCGAGGCAGTTCAGAGAGCCGAAATATCATGGCAACACCGTGAGAGATGCTGCCCATGAATACAACATACACATTTGAATAGAATATGATGAAATGTCTAATTTGTTGTCTTGTTACTTTTAGTTGAGTCCTGTTATAAAAAAAAATATTTACAGGACACTCAGCTGACGTCTGTTATGACGTCATTACCTGTGCCATGAAACAGTGATGCCCTAAGGCCCGTGGGGGATTATACGGCACGTGGCAGTGTCCTTTCGAAACTTCTGCCCACAGAGCATTCCGTTCCAAAGACCTTACCCTTTTAAACGGTGATGCGGCTTGTGACATTTGTGTTAGACGGACATTTATCTGGCCCTTGGTTGGACAGCACTGCTGTAGAATGTGAAATCAAATGTGCGATGTCTAACTGGCAAAGAACATTTTTTTGGTTTTGTTATTTATGTGAAGTGTGATTATGTGTTTAAAGGTAAAGTGACATTGTACCTGTAGCTTATCTTCCAACAGTTACACTTTTTGAAATTTATGTCTCTGAACTCTACATTTTAACCTCCTCCCCCCCCCCTTTCTTTACCCCCCCCCCCCTTCCCACCCAGGTTAAGTGTTTAACTTTATATAAAATATGTCATATAATATCGGTACGTTTAACGTACAGTTGTTTAGTAATCATATCCATAAATTCACAGTGCCCATAACTAATAGGTGCCTTCATGTGTCTGACTTATAAGTCTACATAGATCTAGGATCATTGAGTTTCAGACACATTAAAGGCCTCGCTACTGGATTGGGTGTAAAAGGCGACACTTATATTAGTCATTTTGTAAATTTTAAGTATCTCAAGCTTCTTATTTCTAGTATCTCAAGCTTCTTATCTCAAGCTTCTTATTACCATATAAGCCCGGGCCTATAAGTGCCTTGCTACGCTGATCAGTTTACGATTTGTTCAAATTAATAGCAGAAAACAGAAGAAAATTAAATGTTTTCATAGTTTTGTATCAAAATAAAACGAAGAAACAGGACGCGAAGTTTTAAAGATTAACTTAAAAAAAAAGTTTTTCAACTATTTCTTTCTCATTAAATTAACTGGTGACACATGCTCTTGTACCAAGCTATATAGGGAAGTGACTTTTTTAAAGGGCCCTTGAAAATGAAGACACATCGATGACGTCGCTCATATAATATTTAATGACATGACCTCATTTTCTTCACTGGTATTCTGACATGAATAACTTTTTTTCCAATTTCTCAGAGCACTAGAGCATAGTGGGAGTCAGCATGTCGTGAGTGATTCGAGTGATTCGAAGGAATAGCGTTTAGAGTCGTGGGAAAGGGAGGGGGTGTACATTTATTTTGTATGAAGGAAGTCAGTGACTGGTGAGTGTGTGGCTGACTCACGAGAAAACGATAAGTCAAAACTTAGTCACCGCTGGCACAGTGGCCTGGAGATTTAATCCATATCAAGTCATAGACTTTGGACAAAATCTCTGCCGTTATCTTCAAGGTATTGATACGCTGTACATATTACACACTGAGAAATCTATGTACACACTTACACTGCTACTGACTTCCATCCAAGTTATCTCCCTCCCCCTTTGCGCTGAATATTATTGTATTTATTATTATTAATTACAGAAACCAAAGATGGTTAAAAGAAAAAAAAAAGTTGTTTGTCATGGGAAAAGGGGGGGGGGGTGTCAGCAAAGATATGAGTTAATGCTTATGTTTCTGTTAGACCCAATCAAATACCGGATTGCTATGACAATCGACTTCTCTTTTTCAACAACCTAACACCGCACAATTCTCTCGTGATTCCTCGTCGTATGATGAGGCCAAGTCGATTTAATCATTTCAATCAATCTCCCGATGTGACCCGGAAGATTATTTTATCTTTTTCAGGAAGGAGCGTCAATAAATACTTTCGTACTTTTAAAATTATATATTAATTATATAATAATATTTTACTACCATTTTTTAAAAATTGAATCAATTTGATATAGTGATTGTCTTAGCCTCCGCCTGGGCGTGTACAGCTTCAATAAGTTAGTGGGCATCTATCACGTCTGTTCCTGTGGCCTACGAGGGTGTCATGTTGCCAGCACAACGACCAAGCGCCTTTACATCGTCTGCCCTATTGACCACAAGATCTGAAAGGGGAACTTAATTTGCTTCTTTTTCTATCACTTTAGATTATTTTAGTCAGATTGCGTTCGTTTACAAATCCACGCTACTAGCAATGATTTCTTTAAGTAACTGACTATAGTCCTCTTCGGGAAGGGTCAGCTTAGTAGTTCCTTGACATCACAAATCAGGCGCTGAATAAATGAAGGGTCTTAAAGGTCTTTAATCCGTGCTGGACAAAAGGTAGTCTGGGGGTCAAGAGAGCTTGACCTGGGACATGCTGTCCACAAAAGTACACACAGACGGCTGGACTGGTTATCTTAGTGCAGCCAGGTTGGGTTTACTGACCCAGGCGACGGTTCTGAACATAAACGCCCCTTTCCCCACCTCATGTTGTGTGTGTGTTTGTGGGTGAGTGTGACTGTGTACTCACTGAAATTCAAACCGAAAGAATGAACGGTGTCCAGGCAATGAATTAATGTCTACTTACAATTCATGAGTCGGTTTTAATACACACGTCTAACATAAGGAGCGGGGGATGTCTGCCGTTTCTGAGTACTAACATTATAGCTCAGGTTCTCATGAATTACTTCCTCTACAAAGCCTCGAGAAATGAAGGCTAGAAGGGTTTGAACTCAGTCCCCATCGTGACTAAACACTTACCACATGATCAAACACTGCACCAACCTTACACTCCTAGGACATTCATACTGCTACTTATATTTGACAGGACATACATATTGTCCCCCCCCACACACACACTCACATTTAAACGTTAACTAAACGCTGTTTGGGCGTCAGTGAATAGGCTACATTGGATCAACACCTCTGTCCCACCTCTTTGATACATTAAAAGTGTCAACTTTTTCAAATCGAATGCGAACTCCGCCTCTGCCACTTTTTTTTCCCTGTCTCGCCCCTGGGGGTTGCTCACAGCTGTTAGTCATCAGAAGGGGAACATTAAAGTGATCATCTCCTGGTAGCCGTGACGCACTCTCCCCTACCGCTTGCACATGCACGCAAGCACAGACTCGCGATATTGGCTCACTCGTCGTCTCTCTTCTTCTTCATTGTATAGATCCAGTGCCAGCTTTGTAACCCCTTAAAATCTGGAAACAGTGTACAGAACATGTAGACCAGCCTTCCACCGGGCTACCTCAGCTGTGGCAGTACCACACGCAAGTAACGTCCCCTTGTAATGCCACACAGAAGTATTAAAGGAAGTCCCTAGTTGTAATAGATCTGTCAGCCTCAAAATCGGTCTCTTGCACTATCCAGACGCTGGGCCCCACATTGTATAGATATGCACTATACAAACGCTCGGCCCCACATTGTATAGATATGCACTATCCAAACGCGGGGGCTCCACATTGTATAGATATGCACTATCCAAACGCTGGGCCCCACGTTATAGAGATATCTGGTATACTGCATTAAACACAACAAGCACAGTAGCCTGACATCGAGCATCTGCCTAAAGGTGGTCTTAAACTGGACCTCTCCTGGAATGGGTGCCCTTTCACAAGCTGTTCAAGATCTGGTAGCTGTAGATCTGGTAAATAAATGATATCTTTTTTTAAAAATTATTTTTAAATATGTAATTACTCAATAGTTATGACAAATACCGTTTGGTGTACAGGTTGAGCCGAGACCATTCGTTATAGAGGCCTTCAACACTGACGTGCAACGTCACAACTTGGGGGCAGACCTGTGACGCGGCAACGAACTATTGGTCTAAACTGCCCCACGGGTTGTGTCGTTGCAGGTCAATGTACAGGCCTTCAATACCGATTGGACTCGGTTGAGCTGACCTGAGTATCTCGGGTTCGAATCCCAGAAAAAAAACACTTTTTTATTTGTTCTGCTGACTAAATTTAAGATATTAACTTAAGTTCAAAGTACAGTTGCTTGGTCTACGTTCTGGCCACGGACACTCTTAAAATCATTTGGTGTACGCTGCACAATAAAGTTGTGTACACAATGTACACCCTTCAAAAATAAACATAACAAAACCCCCGAGACAGGTCGTCAGAGCCAAACGTGCCTTATTAATTTTAACTCGAAGATTACATGTACCTTGCGCCTTATATGCGACTGTCTTCCCTGACCTTAAAGCTAAACACCGGGTAGGGTGTTGCTTGGATTAACAGAAAAACCTGTTTAAAAACATGTATATGTTAAAGAATTTTGAGAAATAAAGAAAGGGGTGGAGAGGGTAGTTGGCAATGTCCCGCTGTAGAGTTCGTCTTAACAGAAACTATTCATTGGGGGATTTGAAAGCCTGGGACAGGTGTGTCAATTTAGCTGATTCGGGGCTCAATACGAGCACTTAATACACATTCAGAAACTGGCTGCATGCACAGAATACTTCTAGATAGACAGAATACATATACACTATAGAGATAGGTAGCATAAACGTACAGGTAGGTAGAAAGCATGCAGTCTAGATAAATAGAGGGAAACGTATTTGCTATACCTATACATTATTGCTAGTCCCATCTCTGGGTGTTAATTTGATATATGAACTGTGTGTGTGTGTGGGGGGGGGGAGTGGATAGAGGGGTTTGGGCGGTTTTATGGGTTTTAACATTCCCATGTCCTCTCTCCATCCATGGCCGGTCTTAGGCCACTGCAACCTATGCGGTAGCAGTGGGCCCCGCGCTTTCATAGGCCCCGCGCTAATTCAGGGTGTAATTATTAAATTACAAAATATATACGAAAAACTCCTGAAAATCTCTTGAATGTATTAAAATCTCCTGAAAACTCTTTAAAATCTCCAGAAAAATAGACAAAATTGTCATTTGTGAGTGTCATCCATTTCGGAAGACGCCAATGCTAAGCGTGATAAAAGGACAAAAGGCATTGTCAGCTTTCATTTATTAATCGGGCGAATTTATGCCTTAACCGGAAGTCCCAATACTTTATTTACTTTTATAGTCACTAGCATATAAATATGCCATTGGTTACAATGTTCGTAAAGTACAGATCGCAATTTTTTAACATAGTAAAGTCGAATTTTTTTTCTTATACAAAATCTTAATTTTCACTTATTATCCTTATTCCCACACAGACTAGGCCCCGCGCAATCAGTTTCGCATAGGGCCCCTCAATTGCTAGGACCGGCCCTGTCTCCATCTGTCTATGTGTGTGCGTCTCTGTGTCATGTCCTCTCTCCATCTGTTTATGTGTGTGTGTCTCTGTGCCATGTCATCTCTCCATCTGTTTATGTGTGTGTGTGTCTCTGTGCCATGTCCTCTCTCCATCTGTTTATGTGTGTGTGTCTCTGTGCCATGTCCTCTCTCCATCTGTCTATGTGTGTGCGTCTCTGTCGTCTCTCTCTCTCTCTCTCTTGATTGTGATTGTGAGATATCTGATAATCGCCGAGGCGAAACCTAAAGGAAGTATTGTGTATAACCAGGGACGAGATAAAGAGGCAGTGACATGGGCAAGGAAGTGGGGTGGTCAGCACTAAGTTGATCAACAATTCTTTTTTGTATTTTACTTATTAACAATTCTGGGCTTCTGGACCTTTGAAACAAGACGTTAATTAAAGGGGAGAGGTGGGGTGGGGGAGATCGGTACAGGACAACCAAAGAGTGCCCTGATCCCTAACCATAGTCTTTCTCAGCATTGTGCCAAACTTTTATTCATATCCAAATGTGTTATTGTCGTTGTTAAGCTAATACTATTTAGTCATGGCAAGGTTTTCTTAGTTGTTTTTTTTTCTTCAAGGCACTAGATCAAAGTCGTAAATTTAATAATTAAAAAAAAAACATTCCGAAGGTTAAGGACGAATATAGTATGTATCGTATCCTGTGGAATAAAACATGACATAGTTAAAAATAAAATAACGTTATGCTTGTGTGTGTACGGGCATAGATGTATTTCAAGGATTATGCTTATAATTCCTCCAGATATGAGCATAACCTTTCACCTTTCCAGATCCCGTGAACTTGAGTTAACTGCGCGGCTTTCAAGCCAGTCTTTAAAACTAGAAAGAAACTGTAGACGTCAACATTCATTTCCTAATCCAAACAGTTCAAATACTAAATTTTATTGAAACTAGAAAATAAATTAAGGGCATCACATCAACTTGCCAGACACTGTCCAGGTAACGCGGGCGTAGAAGTATCAGCTGTCACGTCAGGTGAACCTCGGCCACGTGACTTTCAACACCGGCCCGACGGTTGAAGAGACGAAATTAGAACTTTAATAGAAAATTTACATAAAGCAGCGCAAAAATAACGCCCCAGGGGTTTGTGTCTTAAGTCTTGAATTTTTGCCATTACTAGAGATCTAGATTTTTTTTTGGGGGGTTATCTATGCGATCTATGAACTTTCCTTTTCCTTGTAAGTGTTCAAAATGTCTGATTTCTGTGTTCACAGGTCAAGTGCGTTGCTCTATGTATTCAGATATATAATTCCACCCAGAGCCAAATTGTACATTATTTTGTGTCTGTTTGCCTGTGCGTCCGCGTGTTTGCTTTTATTCCAAGGGTTAGATAAAAACGTAAGACCTGGGTAAACACAACACGATATACGGGGGGAGGGGGTTGTTGGGGGGGAGGAGGCTCTCGTATGTCAAGGTACTGTCCTATCTAGACACAAGCGCAGCGATCTACACAGAGATCCTCGAGTGTTAGTCCCCTGTATGTAGTAGTAACTAGTCGCTGGAAAAGCGACCCGTATTTGTAGAGATAAGCTTTGTCCTTTTTTTTTTTAAAGCTCAGGTAAGGTGGCTTCCTCAAATAACTTTTTTTTTCTGCACTCGAAAAAATACCCCCCCCCCCAAAAAAAAAAATGTTAAAAGGGGGGTGTGCTACAGTGTTTAAGACGCTTTCTTCCCCCCCCCCCTCCCTTTTCCTTAGAGCACCAAGACCGCATGGCGTAGTGACACAGCATATATTTACTGCAAGCCGATACTTACTCTTCAAAAATGGGTAAAGGCCCGCTTATTAAAAAAGAAAAAGAAAGAGGGGCGGCATAAGGGGCCTTCTTAAAGTGATATCAAGAGGGCCTTACCTGAAAAGGTTTCTTGCCTAGGGAGTATTGGGAAGTGGGCTGCTTCCACTTACAACAGGGGGACCCCCCCCATCTATCTCGACACTCCCCCCCATCTATCTCGACACTCCCCCCATCTATCTCGACCCCCCCCCCCATCTATCTCGACACTCCCCCCCATCTATCTCGACACTCCCCCCCCATCTATCTCGACCCCCCCATCTATCTCGACACCCCCCCCCCCCATCTATCTCGACACTCCCCCTAATATCTTTCTACAGCGTAATCTTATTTGATGGACTTGAAGTAAACCCCCTCCCCGGCCCTCTCTTTATCCCCTCTCCCCCTGGATAAAAATGGCGTAATTTTAAGACTGACGTTCGACGCCTGGGCTTCTGGTCTTTGCGGCCATTGATTGCGGACATTGTGCTGTTTGATAAAGAGGGACCTAGTCAACAAACAAGCCGCAGTGAAACACCGCGGTTATCTTTTCTTGGCGTCATTCGTTTGCGCTATTATTAGCTTTCGCGGTAGCTCATTGTGGCCAGTGTGTGGCTACTGAATGGTCAGTTCTGTGACATTTTCTATTAGGTAAAGTTTAACGCCCTCGGTCGTTAGGTACTTTTATTTTTTTTAAAATAGATCAATCAAAAAGTAGTGTAACTTAGCTTAAATGCAGCTTGATTAATGCATTCAATTAATATCACTTTTATCTTGATGGATTAACTACATGGGATAAAAAAAACACAATATTATTTGGTCATTTTGTTAGTCTTAATCAAGGCTAATGTTGTTTTTTAATTGTATATTTTGCAAAAGGTCATTTCGATTTACTTTGACTACTTTACCAAATCAACATATTTAAAACTTCTAATCAAAGGGGATGGGGAAGAATTTAATTCCCATAATTTTGTTATTGTCGACAAATAGTAATGTTAAGTTCCCCTTTCAGCCTTTCTGACAGACCTTGCAATCTAGGGGCGGGGGGTGGACGATGTTAAGGCCATCGGTTTCTTCGGCCGACGGTTAAAGAAAGGCTCACTCCGGTCAACCGCCTATTACTTTTTCCAACTAATGCTAGAGTTGGATCGGCACCTTCGACATAGAGTCACGGAGGTAAGGGTTGGATGGACACTCAGGAGAGTCCTAAAAGTCCCGAAATTCAATGATCTCATCACGTCTTCACCGAGATTTGAACCCGAAACCCCTAGGTACGGAAACCAAGCGATTTACCACTCAGACCAATACAGAAACGTTAAAGTAAAAGCCTTGCTTATTTAATATCACAAGCCCACTTGGAGAGTTCTGACTTGAACCAACGTTTTATGGTCAGTTACCAATATTCATAGCAATTGGGGGGGGGGGGATAGTGCACTGGACAATCGCCTATTGAACGTATTTCACGTGTCTGGTCAAGCTGGACACAGATGGATTTAAAATGATCTCATTACACATTTATTCTTCACATTGCGACAATTCGTCTTATACGCCCTCTGCCCATTTGGCGCCCTCAAGACACAGCGTAAGCGTAACACATTTCCGTGAAAGGTTTAAGGTACGCCCCTTGTTAATCGCACTCGACCCCCCCCCCAAACCTTCCCTTTGCCACCCCAACACTGGGCCTGGCAGCGCCTCGTATCGTGAAATCTGAGAATCTTCCAGGCTTATTGCAGGCCTTCAAGAAGAGAGTCTCCCTTTTATTCTACCTGGAGGGGATGACATAGTCGAATGAGATATCGGGGATGAAGGCTTAGAAGCCTCTCTCTGTGTCACTGAGCCCGTTTTCACCCCCCCCCTTTTTTTTTTCCTCAATCATCTACTCCTCAATCTATTTTTCACTCCATACAATCGTTCATTCTTAAAGAGAAAAAAAAAAAGTTTGGCTACGCACGTTTCTTAGAGCTAAAATTGGTGTTGAATAGGGCACATAGACCCATTTATCCTTATATCACAAAAGAATACGAATATAAAAAAAAACGGCCATTACGCGAGGCTTGTGCGGTGTTGAAATAATCATATTGTGCTCTGTGTCGCTCTGAGATATCACGTTAAGTCACACACAAGCGCGCCCTCGACAGAAAACTGAAGTCTTTGTATAGAACCACTTTTCAATCTAGACGTCTGCGTTATACACACACACACACACACACACATATACACACTTAAGTATCCGAAATCTTGACCGCCTGGAATGTTCTGCCCCTTTTCTCTGTTATGAATTATACAATTTGAGATGTGGAAGCATCTAAGAGAATTATTGCAGAAGTCAAGGTGACAATGTTTGAAAATTAAAAGAACCACTTGCAGTGCAATTAGAGCCATGCCTATGTGTTATCAAGAAGATATTGAAAATTTAAACTTAGAGCTTGGTTAAGAAAAATATAATTAGTTGAAAAAAAGAGTAAAATATCATTTTGATAGAACTTTGAAGTAAAGTACGAATAATACATGAAATACTTTTTTTTTAAAAGACAATACCTCTTTTGTACAAGTTATAGAGCGATTATTTAGCTTTAAACTAGCAACAAAGCTTATTGTCACCAGTCCAGGAAGCAACGTCCAACCTTACTAACTTGACTTGACTGAACTCCAAGTCAACTTTATTCATTCTACTTCCTGTTTTCTACATCAGGAATTCCACGTGTCTTTTAAGCTCTTAACATGACGTGAACATTAAATCATGCAATCATGTGTACACATTTTTTTTACCAGACAGACAGACAGAGTGAGTTGATGTAAACTTTGTCATTTTCACTGAAGTTTATAAACGTCACACGACGGGCAAGGTTTGAACTCTGGACCATCATAACTAACCGAAGTGCGTAACTTATAATCAAGCAGCTTGCCCTGCCATCGTTTGATGCATATGGCCTCGGCTCACTGTCAACAGGTTCCAGTCCAACACTTCTACTTATCATTTGTTTCTGCTCTGCGCCCCGCGCTACAGGAGCGCCTTTTCTCCCCAGTCAGCTTTGGCCCATAAACGCCATATGACTAAGAGTATCAATAAACAAGACAGGCTCTAGCCTTGACTTGCGACATTAAACACCATTAAACAAGACTAAGCCCATGTCTGCACTTGTTTCACAAGCGTTGAACCACGTGACCTTGTCGGTGAATTGTTTTCTTTGACGCCCTCTTTCTCGCTTCTATATCTTCTTCTTCTTCTTCTTCTTCTCTCTCTCTCTCTCTCTCTCTCTCTCTCATTTTTTGGCTACCAACTTCAAGACTGTCGTCATTGCCAATTTTTTGGTTTTCTTATCGAGATTTTTGATTTTCTCACATTTTTTAAGAGCCGTCAATAAATCGTAGCTATAAACAAACACCTATTAAAACTAATGGCCCGTATTTCCAGTATAAGCAAAACGGACTAAGTTTGCTTAGAAACTCAATTCTCTTTTTTTTTTTTGCACTGTAACGAATCGAGGCTGCACTTGTTTCGCCAAAATGGCGGAGTCCTATTTAAAGTCAATTATTCCAAAGTGATTAAGTATAGCAATCTTCGTGGAGAGAAATTGTGTATATTGTAATAACTGAAGTGAGGCAACTCAACGAGGCACATATATCTTTATTTACACGACATCACAAGTTCATAAAACATCATCTTTCTTAGGCACAGTCTTGTCACTTCGGCTCTCAACTTGGGCGGAAATCGTTCTCACTCTCTTCCTAATGTATACATCCTTCTTAGTCTAGTTTATCACAGTGGGCACCTTCTAGCTTAGATGGCGGTGCGCATGGCGGAGTTATAACAATATTGTTAAGTAGTGTGTGTTTCTATGGTGACGGTAGGAAGACGTTTGCGATCCGTTGTGAATGATGTAAGATACAGTGGCATTGTCGTTAGCGGTCAGAGAACGCCAGACTGAAAAGACGTGTTTATTTTTTAGTGAGTTAGATTGGTTCAGAATACCGTTTTATAATGTAATAACCCAAGGGAGGCTACTCATCCAATACAGATGTTTATTCATATTGGGACATCACAAACACGTATTAACATTGTCTGCCCTGAGCACAGCCTCTTCATGAGTTCTTGACTTGGGCGGAACTTGGTTATCTTCCCTTTAACGTAAGCATCCTTCTCAGTCTAGTCTTTAACAGTGCTCACCTTCTAGCTTGGATGGCGGTATGCATGTTAGGGTTATAACAATGGTATTGATAAGGGCTACTATATTTATTTCATTTTATCTCTAGTTGAATTTGTCTGTCTTGTAATAAAGGTTATTTCGAATTCCATAATTAAAGGGGTTACAGTTTAGTCAAATGTTATAAGTTAGATATACGGCTACAGCGGTTTAGTTGTCTACCAACGGTTTGGTGCTACAGGTCAACGACCGTCAAGGGCATCTATACGATTGATTATTGAATAAGGGGAAGTTGTATACGAGTTTCTATGGCTCCAGCTATACAAGTTTGAAGCAACCAATGATCTCAGTTGATTTTACTAAAGGGGAATCAAGCTTTTGCAGAGCATAACATTGAGGTGAATGTGTTAATCGGGTTACATACACAGATGCGTGGTCATGTAAAATATTCAGCAATTATTCTATTCGAATCGAAGATATTGCCATTAATTATTCTTTAATTTTGTGATTTTGAAATGGTAATCATATTTGGCATATTAATGCTTGTTTTCTTATTTCAGCATAAACCTGTGATACGCCATTCAGCTAATATCAGAGATATTATTTTAGTTTAATCCTTTTTTTAAAAATTTTCTGACTCATTGTTAAAGTAAAGATATCCGTCCACAAAAAAGTAGACAAATTGGCAGCGCATAAAAAAACAACAACACAACTACTTAATAGAGCATTATTTTCCATATGTTAATTGTTATGCGTTGTTCCCCTATATGTTGTATGACCTAATTGTGCCATACAAACTGCTGCCGGAACCATCAAGCTCATTAAGCATTCCCCTAAGCCCATACCTTGATAATGAAAATTCACTGCATTAATAATGATTAAATGCTGGAAAGGATCAACTATGGACTTTTTGTCTTGGCAGCGTCGCGTCGTTATGTTTGTCCAATAAGCTTGTCTTATGGGGGTCCCCACTCGCGTCTACTTGAAATAACTCAATATTATGTTTTCCCCATTTCATTAATTCTTCCACGCGGGGAGTTTATTTATGCCCATCTATAAATAGAATGTTTTTTTCCCGATAATGCTGGGAATCTGAATTAGGCGTGGTTTATGGGGCAATTATTAGCGGCCCCCGAAAGGGGAAAAGACGCTATTAGTTTTGTGTGAAATGTCTGTCCGTCTGTCCGTCCGTCCCGTTTAGATCTCGTAAACTAGACAAGATATTGAAAATCGGACATCACAACATTTTAGACCATTCAAAGTTCTGATGCAACGGCTACTTTTTTTTTCTGAAAGCGAAAAAATCAAATTTTTAAAATCAGTTATGCAAGTATTTTTTTAAAGAGAAAAAGCTAATTAGTATGCATTATAAGTTAGACCTAATTTAAAACGAATAGTAATCTTATAAACATTTTCCTGAACTTTTTTTTAGAATGGAAGGATTTAACAATGCTACGCTATTGAGGATTTGAATAAGAGATTAAGCCTTTTCAAAAAATTAGATCAATTATAAAACATCAGTTAGGCCAGGGGAGGCGCGGTGGCTGAGCGGTAAAGCGCTTGGCTTCCGAACCGGGGGTCCTGGGTTCGAATCTTAGTGAAGGCTGGGATTTTTAACTTTGGGTGCCTCAGAGTCCACTCAGCTTTAATGGGTACCTGACATTAGTTGGGGAAAAGTAAAGGCGGTTGGTCGTTGTGCAGGCTACATTCGGATGTTCTTTCTGAAAATATTGAAGCCTGCCTGGGTGGACCACTTCGGGGGCCGATTTTGAGTTCGTGTTTCCACACAAACTGTCTTTTGTAACCTTGTTTATAATTGATCTATATTTGTACCTTCTTTTTTCCTTCGTACGTTTATACTGTTTCAAAAGAGATAACCGATGGGTACCTCCTTTCTTTTCTTCCTCCCTCTATCTCTCTGAAGCCATTACCCTCGCATCGGTCTCGTCTGAATTGAGGGTACATGCTTGTGTTTGTCAGTCCGCTGTGCCCCGTCGCCTGGATTGCTTTATCGCCCGAGCCCTTAACGAGTACAACTTGACTCTGGTGTCTGTGTACATTAAAGTTCCAGGCTGGCCTGACAAAACAGGACAGGTCAGAAAGGCCAATTCCAGAGTCATTTCCGTTACCCTGCCCCCCTTCTCTCTCTCTTTCGAATACCCCCCCCCCTTCGAATACCTCACCCCAATACCCGTTCTCTAACGTTTCGACCTTACAATTCCCCCACCTCCCCTTTCCCTGTGTACATCGCGTCATTCTCTTCTTCCCGCCCTCACTAGCCAATCATAAAAAAAATAAAAAAATTTTAAAGATTTTTTTTTGCTCATATTCTTAGGATACCTTGTTTTTTTTCAAGTTACCATCAGCGAAGTTAGAGGGTTAATGTGCGAAGTTAGGAGTTAGAGGGTTGATGTGCGAAGTTAGGAGTTAGAGGGTTAATGTGCGAAGTTAGGAGCTAGAGGGTTAATGTGCGAAGTTAGGAGCTAGAGAGTTAATGTGCGAAATTAGGAGTTAGAGGGTTAATGTGCGAAGTTAGGAGTTAGAGGGTTAATGTGCGAAGTTAGGAGCTAGAGGGTTAATGTGCGAAGTTAGGAGTTAGAGGGTTAATGTGCGAAGTTAGGAGGGTTAATGTGCGAAGTTAGGAGGGTTATTGTGCGAAGTTAGGAGCTAGAGGGTTAATGTGCGAAGTTAGGAGTAAGAGGGGTATGCGAACATTGTGTGTATGTGTGTGTGTGCATGGAGAGAAGATTAGAGAGGGAGTCACCGATACCTCACTAGAGAGTAGGAAGACGACTTAGGTTGCAGAGAAAATGAACCGAAAAAAAAGTTTCCCACGTGAGAGACCAGCACTTTCACAAATCACTGTAGAGCCAGGAGTGTGGGGGAGAGATCTAGATCTAAGTTCCGAGTGGTAAGGAAATCTTAGAAATAAATACACTTAATTAACAAGAGGGGGGCCGGTGACTAATCTTGATGGAGAGTCGGTGAGTTAGTTTCGGGGGAATCCCCTCTTCGTTTGGTCATCAAGCGTGGGAGGGGGAATGGAAAGGAAAGTGTGGTGGTGGGGGGGAGGAAGCATCATCAACTGTAGCGTTGACCCTTAGCGGTCAGTGACCTTGGAACCTGTCTGCAGATCCCTGGTGATAGTGAGATTGGCCAGAAACAGAAAGAAATGTAAATTGTCACTACAGGCGAGATGAACACTTCTGCTCAGGGCAATGCCAGCCTGTTTTTCCGTCATTCAATGCTAAGCAAGTAGGTCAACGGCTAAGGTCTGCTATTCTTATCTGCCATTGAACTAAGATTACTACATCAGCAGTGCTTTTAAAAATCCGACTCTATATGTAGATACCAGGCTAGATGTTAAATGTTGTTGAATCGTTATAATTTAGCGAAACAATAAGGAGGTCAACATTTTCAATGCGTGTTCCTGTACAATTAGAGAGAGAGAGAGAGAGAGAGAGAGAGAGAGAGAGAGAGATTGTATAACCACTTTTTAATCGGATCAATTATTAAAAGAAAAAAAAATAAATGTCACTCGCTTTGGACGTCCAAAATTATGCCCTGAACATGTATAACGAGAGTCCAGCGTGTATGTTGGTCATAGCCCGCTTTTGCAATGATAATTATACAATGTACTTGGCCCAACATGTCTGTATCGCTGTTACTATAGTATGAAATATAAAGCCTCGATTCAACTACAAAGTAACATTTAGGGCGGCGAAAAGGAATAGCAAGATTTAAGTCATTCTCGTCCAGTGCGGTGCTGCGCTATGAAACACTAGAATCCGTATAGAAAATAAAAGGAATATAGAATACCTAGTTTAATCCTCAGTGTTTATTTATATTTATTTATTTTTCTTCTTAATGAGTGGTACTTTCGCTTCTTTATAGATTCACAAATAGATGCTATTAAAATGTAGTGTTAAATAGATATATTGTATAAGCCATGTCTAGGAGTCGGAATATTAAAGATGAGTGCTGTATTACATGTGTCTACGCAGACTCTATTGCGACCCTGCCCCATCTGACGGAGACAGAGCCGTTGTCCGAGGCAATCTATTTCAGTTCTGTTTTTTTTTTCCAACAGATCTTCTCTTCGGCATGGATCTCAAAAAGTTTAAGCACGTATGTAAATGTATTTTTTGCGCTCTGGTGCAATTCAAAAATTGTAAGACAAATTTCCTTAAGGATAAGAAAGAGTGTCATTATGATTATTATTGAATATTGAATCAACGAGCTACTTACTGTGTATTTCAGGTAATGATAATGTAATTAAAACTAAAATATTTCGAAACATCCCATTAGTCTCCACTGCAGCATTGGCTGAGAGCCGCTGTCTTGTATAAGCTAGAAGGTACGCACTGTGATAAACTAGACTGAGAATGATGTCAACATTAGGAGTAGAAGAGAACGATTTCCGCCCAAGCTGAGAGCCGAAGTGAAAAGACTGTGCCTAAGATAGATGTTGTTTGTGTACCTGTGATGTCGTGTCAATAAACATATATGTGCCTCGTTGAGTTGCCTCACTTCAGTTATTACAATATATAGATATATTTTCCTTTGCTTTGCCGTAACTGTGTGCCGTTATAGCAGCCGAAAGGTTTTCTCTAAATACTATAAAAACTAAAGGCACATTTCTTATTCTTATGCTAGGACCAATTCATATAAGTGCTCCTTCTTCCCTAAAGCCATTAGAAAGTGGAATGAGTTGCCTGAATCAGCCATTAAAACCATCGACTTAGCAGAGTTTAAGTCACTGATTAACATGCATAATTAGATTGACACATGAATTGAGTAGGAGGTAAAAACTGTCACGTGACAGCCTGTTTGTATTACGTAATTTGTATAGAAGAGATAGAGAACCACGTGGTTAAATGTTTGTTTGTTTACGATTGATGAAGGAGGTCTTCATACGTGTGAAATCTACAAGGTGAAGCATTTCCTGTTTAATGGGTTAAGATAGCTTTTTTTTTTACTTAGGTTCAAAGAAGAGTTAGCTTTCAGGGGTGACTGTCAGGTCCAGGTCGTCAGGTATGTGCTGGACTGTCGTTCGGTGGTCTCGATGGTCACGGGTTCGAAACCTGCCCGCTTCCATTCTCCGTCGTCCTGCGGAAGGTCTGGGCTAGGAAGTAGATTAACTTCAACTCTAAAGTAACACCCGAAACGTGTAAAAAAAAAAAAAACGTTTTACAAATAATGTGGGTCAATGACGGTCAAAGGTGTGAGAAGCACTGCCACTAAACCGCTGATGTTCTTTCTTTGATAAAATGTCTGGGAATCCAATATGACACGCGGTTTGTCGCCACAGAACTCTCCTTACGTCTGCGTAGAGTTGTTGGATGCAGAGATGTGGTACGAAGGAATAAAAGGAGATGGGGGGAGGGGTAAGAAAGTAATGGTAGAGAAAAAAAAAGGGGGGGGGGCAAGTTTTGTGTGTCGTGTATGTCTACGAATGTGAAGGTCGTGCTGGAGTAAAAGGAAAACCCTGATAATTTCTGTTAATTTGTTGACGTCTATGTGAGCGTTGGTGCCAATTATATACCATATGTATTACTGACATAATTTTTGTATTTGTATTGAATACATATATATATATTATCTATACTTTTTTTTTATAGATTTTTTTAAAAACTGAAGCCAAAGAACTTTCACATGTTCTTGTCCTGTTTTCAACTGAAGTCAAAGAACTTTCACATGTTCTTGTCCTGTTTTCAACTGAAGCCAAAGAACTTTCACATGTTCTTGTTCTGTTTTTAAAATAGTCCAACATGTTTTCTTTGGTTAAAAAAAATATTTTTAAAAAGTTGATTGGCTTGGGGGAGGGGGATGTATATATATATATATATATATATATATATTGTTCCACTCTCCTTTAAAAAAAAAAAAAAAATAATAAAAAGCTAATCTCTTTTGCGGCCCGTGTTGTGTACACAATAGTTGGAAGCTGGAAGTATCTCCTGTCCGTACAGCTCTTTCCCCTCTACAGTGAATGATCGCCACTATGTTGACTTTTCCCTTCCTGGAACATTTTCTCTCAAAATTACAGCGCTGCCAATCTAGCCTTTTTTTTTTTTAGGCTAAAATATTGTATCACTTTTTCTCCAGTAAGGAAGTTGAATATTGTGTTTTAAAATTCAAGTTTATTACAGTCCACGTGTACAAAGATGTTATTTTAGAAGAAAAAAATGCAACTAGTCAATGAATTAAAGAAACAGATAATTATTGTCTAGCAATTAGATTTGTATAGTGATAAATATAGGGGCAAACTATACATTAAAATATAAACAATGGAGATATATTACAAATCATAATTTAGACATTGGGAAAAAGGAATTAACCTGATTTTTGGGGACTTGGATTTCTAAATTGGCAGCACTTGGGTAGATTTCACCATCACGACTTGGTGTACTTATGACTTTTGCAGTTTGGATTACATGTTCTGTCAGACGTGCTTTTTGTATAACTTATGTCACTGCTATAGGCGGCTTACCCTCCCCCCCCCCCCATTTTTTTTTTTACTTCAGTAACAATTTGAGTATTCAATAAGGTCGATATTTGCATTTCATGACAACTCTTCTATAAGCCTTTTGTGCTGTCTCAAGGGAGTTAACCGGTATCTGGCTCCTCTTTCTTGTAGTCAGCGCGATCCTTGTATGGAAGCGTGGCAACCTGAAAACATCCAGCGTCATGGGGAGTTGCTTTTAAAGAACAGATCTTTTATAGAACTTTGTCCATAGTCACGGATTTGTATTCTTAAAGACGAATAGATAAATGTAGTCTTTATATGGACACACAAATATACCCTTTTTAAATCACACTTTGCTCGACTATATTTAGAATTTTACAGCAAATGGAAAGTACCAGACAATAGAGCGATATATGCTACCAGACAATAGAGCGATATATGCAGTAGTGACATTATTGCTGCTTACGATAATAGTAACGTAAATAACCGTATACTCAAGTAAATAATATGCGTTCACTGAAACGAAAATAAAGATGAAAACTTTCCTAAAACGACTTAGAAAACAAGACTAAAAAAAAAAAAGTCAAAGAAACGGAAATTAAAATGTCCTGTCCAGTGAAAATGAAATTTAAAACGCTCACAAATGGAGTTGGTGATTTCAGAACTGTGAAAATGAAATTCCAATTCTATCTGAAAACTGAAACTCTAAATAAGATAGGAAAAACACTAAATTAGCACACACAAAAAAATAATGTAAAAACAAAATATATCACACTCACGTATATTATGCCTTCTGTTTTACTATTTATTAATTATATTTATTTATTTGTAATTTGTATTTATTTATTATATACATTTTCCACTTGTCAAAGAATTTAACCTGTCCTTCAAAAATAGATATACTGTTAGCACTTTGCGTAATGCCGCCATTCTCAGCTTCTCCACTCCCACCCACCCTCGCAGGCACGTGTTCTGAGCAAAGGGAACTAATTGATTAATCCCAATCTCTGTTCTTTCCCAATAATTACACTTAATCTTATCGCCTCCCTTTGTAGCCACTTCTCCGTTCATTCTCCTTCCCGCCGCTCTCGAGCGATACATACCACCAGCCCAGCGCGAGCCGTGGCGACAGTTATTGAATGGTTATTGTCCTTAGATACTTCACTACGGCCTGCTCATGTCTACAAATAAGTAACTCCCCATCTTTTTTTTTTTTCTTTTAAATCGTAATCATTGTGAGTGCACTTTTCTTTGGCGTTAACAAACAATCCACATCATATATTTTCCCGCTGCTTAATATCGTATAAATTCTTATTCAAAGTTGTCCTCACCTTGTTTAAAACATGAAATAGAAAGATAAATATTAGTGGCAATTCCCATTTTATGAACTGCAATGAAAAATTTCTCTCAAACCCTATGATCGAAATGTAAGCTATCACTCTAAATAATATTTCTTCTGTCTACCCAGCCTCTGTAATTCTTGCACTCAGGAAATCAAAGAAGATAGTTTTGACAAACATGAGGAGCCATGTTCCGCCTCATGATTGCGAGACAGGGTCGGAATAGGTGCAGTTCAAGTGGGCTTCCAGGTATTCCACTCTTCCCTTGCGGTGCTGTTGCTTTCGCCTTCCTCTCCGCGCACACACGCACATGTACGCACACACGCGCACTCTCTTCTGTAATTGTGAGTAATGTCCATAACTTGGAAACGTCGGCGTCTTGATCATATTTTAAAAAATCGTTGTCACTATTCAAGTATTCATAACAAGCTCGGAAATAAAAGTTTTCGACTGGGATCTAGACTTCAGACCCCATTGAAAACAGCTATTGTAAAGATTCAATCATCCCAAGGATGTCAAGTCCTTCACATCCCTTAGCTGTTTATGATATCTAGTACACATGACGCCCTTCAGTGACGTAGACTGCAGGTTTTGTCTTTATTCCACGCTTTGATCCTGGGATGATGATTACACCATATCTGGCCTTAGACGGCACTACGATAGCCCATATTGACTCCCCCACCCCGCCTCTCTCGTCTGACTTGCTGTCATTGCATATATTGGTTTTTAGTTTTATTGTGTGGAGAGAGAGAGAGAGAGAGAGCGGAGCTCACTTTTATGGTTTTTGGAGGGAAGGGGAGATAACGCCGAAGTGTTAATGGTGTAAGGAATCATGGCCACAATCTGCATAAACTGGAAAAAGAGAAGTGCCATTTATAAAAAAATGGCGTTGATGGGGCTAGCAATATCCTCCCACCCCCCCTCATTTTATTTTCTTGGATTTTGACCTCTTTTGTCAAGAAGATAAAGAGTTTGTGTTACACGAGAGCCAACTTCTGAATTTATAACTCTCTTCTCGCATAACCAATGAGAGCGAGTTTTCTTAAGTTCGCTTTACAAGTAGTATAAAATCAAACATGGAGATACTGCCAGAATCAGATATCTAGTATCATTGGCCTTGACCTATCACCTCCAGCCCCTTCACACCCTGACCCTTTTTTTTTATCTTAAATGGAAGCGCTAAATTTTCACGGACTATCAAAACTAAAAGTCCTGGTAGTATTTGGTTCTCTGATTCTATGAAGCAGGATTTAAAATAACAATAGCAGTGACTTTTTTTTCTTGCTAATATCTGGCAGCAGCAGACGCCTTAGCTGGATTGGTTTGGATGCCACAAGGTCGACTTCCACAAGACATTCTGTATGGTGATCTAACAGAAGGCAAGAGAGACGCTGGTCGTTCACTTTTAAGGTATACCGATGTGTGCAAACGCGACATGAAGCTCTTCAAAATCGACACTAACAGCTGGGAAAAAGTGGCATTGGATGTAGAGCGAACATAAAGGAAGGGTCTCGGACTGCAGATGTCATACGCAACAGCAGCAGAAAGAAGGGTGAAAATGCAGCGGCGCCAGGTGATTACAAATGCCCAACCTGCGACCCCAGCTATGTATCAAGGATTGGCCTCTTTAGCCACACAAGAAGTTGCCAAAGGATTAGAGACGTAGAATTCCATAGAATGTCTGCCTCAGTGTGAAACTCCCGCTTCGGAATTTTAACCCGGTTTTTAAGTTGAAAAACAAAAAGTATCGACACATTTACGTTGAACCGACACAACAAACCGACTTTCTGTCGAGAGAAGAAAAAAAATGGATTTTTTAAATATTCTAAATTGAAGAAGATTTCTCCATATCATGGTAAATGTCATTCTCTTTTGAATCTGTCGCTGCGACAAATCACTAACCAATCCCTAATCTTTCATTATTAACAAACCTTTTTCTCCGCTCGCCCACTTCTGAAGACCTACGCGATAATTTTTGTCCCAGAAATTGGAACTCTGGGATGTTACACTTTGGTATGGGTTTGTTTTAAGGAATTCAAACCAAAAAAAAAAAAAAAAAAAAAGACACTTCTCTGAAGTGTCGGACACGTAGTTTCATTTTACGTTCTCCCTTTTTTGTTCATGCAGACAACGCCACGGTGTCTCTCTCGTGGAGCGCCCCCAGTCTCACCAAAATCAAGCATTGTGGTACCCCGCGTAGCGCAGGTCGAACTGAACCGACTATTGTCGTGGGTTCGGTTTAAGAGGAGGTGGGCGGGGGGGGGGGGGCTCCTGAATCGCAGCACCCCTCTCGTATTTAATGGTAGATTTGATTCGCTTGCCGGCTACCTAGGAATTATACCTTGACAATCATTACTTGTCAACACCGGAATGCCTTCCTTTAAACACAAGCACACACAGAGGCATAGACACACACACACACACTCAAACATGCAAATTACAGGCGAATATAAATGTAGATCTATGAGGGTGCAGGCTCTCAACGCGACGCTATTGTGCAAAAGAAAACACTACAGATACTACAATATGTTAACCATTATAAACTTGTTTAATCTGATAAAATACCTCTGAACTCTTGTATAGTGGTCGAATGTTTGAGCTTTATAACCGTCGCATAATTTTGTTTTGGTTCAAATCCTGGTAAAAGACACTTATTTTCGGTGTACATGATATTGGCTACAAGTCCCGATCTTGCACGTGTCGGTATTATTGTGCTATTGTGGGATGTCATTGATTTAAAGGACTTAAGGCGGAACAATTCTTAATTCTAAACATCATTTACAAAGACTTCATCTTATATCTCCCATTTCTTGCGTTTTCAGAATGACTTTAACAACGTCTTCTAATATTATGCATCGCTAAGAAAGAAAAAAGTCATTGGGAACCTTTAACAATTAAAAAAAAATGTTTTCTGAGTTTTAAAGTTGACTCTTTGTATGCCAATTGGTACCTTCCATCGATTTTTTTTTCAACATTTTTTATAGGAATCGTATGTGTTTGTTTCATCACAATGTCATGTGTTTCTTTAACAATCGAAAATGTCTGAACTATAATTACGTAATCGATTTAACTTGGTTTGATTACTTGGCTTATATCTTACAACAATTTTACTTGAAGCAAGGATTCTTATCATTTATGGGATCCTATTAATTCACTATAACAGCTTCATTCTGTAGCATGATAGGTCTTGTCGTAGACCAGACAGCATATAGATCTACTCGTAGACCTGGATGCATATATATGTACTCATAAGACCAGTCAGCATAATCTTCTCGTAGACCAGACAGCATATAGATCTACTCGTAGACCTAGCAGCATATTAGATCTTCTCGTAGACCAGACAGCATATAGATCTAATCGTAGACCAGGCAGCATATAGATGTACTCGTAGACCTGGCAGCATATAGATCTACTCGTAGACCAGGCAGGATATAGATCTACTCGTAGGCCTGACATTTTGTAATGCTTAATAAAAGCATGTCGAGTTAAAAGGACCAGGGAAATCTCAGCTTAACTCAGTGATCACCTGGAGGTCCAAGGAGAGACAAGGGACCCCGTGTGAGGGTTGATTTTTGGCCGCGAGCTTATCCAGAAATTTGGTCATGTCCACGTCCTTGACCGCGATAACAATGTGGACAAAATTGCCGGGGATTGAACGGAAACTGGTTAGAAAAACTTTTGCGGGACTCACGGAAAGTGGAGGCCATAATTTGATTGGTTTTCGGCGATGGGCGCTGAATTTGATTGGTTTATCTGGACACGTTCATCAGGCCCTCCTTGATGTGTGTGAGAGAGAAAGAGTGAGTGTGTGTGTGTGTTGGTGTGTGTGTGTTGGTGTGTGTGTGTTGGTGTGTGTGTGTGTATGTGTGGTTCCTGACATTTCTTGCTGTTTCGTGCAAAACCCTGGGTACTATGTCACCTTTGTCATCTGATAAGAACAATCGAAGATAATTTTAGATGGTGACTTTGTGTGAGTTTGATGTTAGGTGTGGACTTCTAGACATTTAATAATGAGTTAGGAGTTTATGCATACTGAACAAAAAAAACAAAAAACAACTGCTACTCTATTTTGTACACTATAAACAATATTGTTGCGCTGTTTTGTACAGAATTGTCACGTAGTGTAAGCGCCAAGGTCTCAAGAGAAGTGTAGACAAGAAGTCTGTCCAAATATCGCCTTCTAGATGATGACAGATTCTGCACAGAGTAGTAAAACATGAAAAGGAGTTAATTAAAAGTGAAAAAAAAATTAATGGTTCGTACTTGTGCTAATGAGGAAGACAATCCTATATCGCGGTCGATATATCAGTTTGGTCATTCATTCTGGCCATTCAGTTAGTAAATACTAAAACATATTCACCACTCAATTTCATTGTTCCAAGAAAAACAAACTTTTGTTATGGGTGATAGTGTTTATATAGATCTATATGTACAATAGCATAGCATAGTGTCTATAGTGTTTATATAGATCTATATGTGCAATAGCATCGTATAGTGTCTATAGTGTTTATATAGATCTATATGTACAATAACATCGTATAGTGTCTATAGTGTTTATATAGATCTATATGTACAATAACATCATATAGTGTCTATAGTGTTTATATAGATCTATATGTACAATAACATCGGATAGTGTCTAAAGTGTTTATATAGATCTATATGTACAATAACATTGTATAGTGTCTTTTAAATAAGAACTGCCTAATGATGTGGGGCCCCTTCAACATTTGTGTCCCCTGGCCCTAGTTTATACTTGTATATACTTTTACTTTTCATGGAACTCCATCCAATTTTTTTATTGTAAATCGTTACCCACTAAGCAAATTGTTTGCATTAATTCACAAACAGAATATCATTTGAGTGATTCCATGTGGTGGCATCTTGCTTACAATTTGACTGCCTAATCAGGGGTTATAAGTTTGAAGCTTAATGATAAAAGCTGATCTTTCACGCCTTTCAGATATGTGTTTATTTATGAGCGTCTTTAAATAATAATAATAATAATAATAATCTTTATTGTCCGTATGGAAATTTGTCTTACAATTTGTGCATTACGCCAAACAAAAAACATACTATAAGAAACCAAAGTGTACATTCACACCAGACGCACTCATAATTTACATGTGACAAAGTTTATATCAGATTGTTCTTATTTAAAGATTTGATTGCTAGGGAAACAAAAGAGTGTTTGTGTCTGTTTGTCTTTGCTATCGGTGTCTTGTATCTCTTTGTGATGGTAAAATCTGTCCATGACATTGTGCTGTCCACTTGACACCTCGTTATCGGTTGCACAAGTACACTTTATATCGTGTGCCTCATTGACCTTTACTGCTACGATTGAAACATCAAAATTTGTTTCTTGAAAGTAACACCTAAAAAAAAAAAGATAGCACCATATTTAGTCTAGGAACTGGCAGAAATTACTAGAACATTTGAATGTATACAAGTAAATCAAAGTACGTACACTTGTTCTATGTGAATCTATAGGGTGTGTGCGCGCGTGCGTGCGTGCGGGTGTCTTCGGTCGATATCGAACGAGTAGGTTAATCAACGAGCTAATGATCGCGGTTGTGACGGATCATTTCATCTCCTGCAGGTCGCCTCAGCTGTCTGCCTGCAACAATGGGGGGGGGGGGGGGGGCGACACCAGAATTGACGGACTGCCACTGCCAGCGACGTACAACCACACAGCAGTGTCGCACGAGTACAGCAGTTCTCAATAGTTTCTCATCTGATAATATTCTCATGATATGACCCTTTTTTGTGCAGAAAGCAAAAGGGAAATCCAAATCAATAATGTATCATTTCTAGAAACGAGTATTTGTTTAGTATTAACTTCTTGAAAGAAAATATCATGAGATTTTAACCTAATTTCAGGTTTTGGATTTGTCTGGGTGGGGAACTGTAGGATATTCAAATACTATCATTTGATATCATTATAAAATCCTGTACCATACAGACCGTTTTTTTTTTATTTTAAAATAGTTAACAATTAATTTACAATTCAGCTGTAATTAAAAAAAAAAACAACCTTAACGTTTAGACATTTATTCAACAAATACTAGATCTAGATCAGGTAATGAATAAATCTTTTTTTGTTAACATAGGATGTAGAGGTACGGACTGACATAGCTTAGATGAACTGGGTTGTGACCACATTATTTCAATTCAAACTCTCTGGGCCATAAATTGTGCACCAGATCGACGTCTGCTTTTTTTTGAATGCGTTGTTGCAGACGAGAAGAAGGGGATGCAGACGACTGCAGCTGCTACACGCGAAGGAACCGGGCCATCCTGTTCCCCTCTCCCCCCCCCCCTTCATCTCCACCGAAGCACATCTGGTCCTATGGGCAACTGGATTGCTTTAATCTTTAAGTACACACTGACCGTGCGCGTGTGTGTGTTCGCCAGACACACAGCACGTGTGTTGCATATTGATCATCTGTGTGGGAAATTTTGCAACTTCTTCGCCCCCCCCCCATCCTATTATCTCATATTGAGCCCACAACGTAAGGACCACAGCGATAGGCCTACGCTGCAAAGCATTAAGTCCAATATAAGGCCTGTATACCATTAGGCCCACTCAATAAGCCGCCTCTAGAAAGAGAAATGGGAAGAGGAAAAGAGGCGATAGAAAATGGAGGAGATAGAGCAGCAAGCGACATTTGAAAGTTGTTTCTCGCACCTGGCATGTGCCTGCCTGTCATGTTCGACTAGCCCTCCTCCCCGCTCTCTCACGCACACATACACACACCGACACAAACACACATATGCTCTACATTGTTTTACGAGTGAACATAGCTGGGGGGGGGGGAAAGGGGGGGTATTTTGAACTGCAGTGAACCCAGTTGATGAGTTGCACCGTTAGTTACTTGACAAATTGTCACCCACTGAACTACTGGCCAGCGTTGACATGGGGGGGGGGGGGGGGGGAAGGAAAGAATCCACCAGTGCATAAGATCAAGAACTGGTTGGATAAATGCGAAGAAGTTTTTCGATCTAGGCAAAGTCATTTGGTAATTTGGCTCACATCCCTTTCTTTGGTCTTTTCTTCAGATTCAAACGTAACATGATAAAAAAAATGTGTTAACTGTCAAGAACTCTCTACAAGCTACCCAGGGTGGGAGATGTCTTTCGACTTGAGGAGGTCATATCATTTTCCACACTGGCCTCGTCACCGTTAAATATTTATTAATAAATATAAAGTTCGAGTTCAATTGAACAAGCCTTTGCGATTTCGTTATTCGCCGTGGTCGTACATTTCTAGGACTGGATGGCACCACTCCACGGACCGGAAAAAGGCTCTCAGTCCGTAGATTTTTGTATCACTCGTCAACTCATTACTTCTATTAAATCTGATTTTCTGTTTTATCAACCAAGTAATAAATGAAACTATCAGCGTAGGTGTTGTAGACGGTCGTTGACTTAAATAGCACCAAACAATTAAACCGCTGTAGGTGTATTATATCTTAACTTATAAATCTTGAAATAACAACTTCTTTGTGCTAAAATGTTTACAATATAGGCAATATCAACTTGAGATGAAATGAAATAGATGTAGATTTTTAGTAATAATATAAACTGGAATTCTGAACAAAATCTGACTCACTACAAAAACACGGGAGTCGTCTGTTGTAGCTAAGAACCGCAGACGACAATGCAGGTTGTCTTGCATCATTCACACTGCTTACCTACTTCTTCCCACCATCACCATAGAAACACACAGACACACTGCATAAAACTAGGTCAAGTGGGAGTGGCTAATACAAAGCATACTGTTTCTGAATATTTGTTTTAGCAACACACTGGACACTGCCCTAATTTTTTGTTTGAATGCTGAACTCTAAAACCGTAGCCTCAAACGAAGAATTTTCTCCCTTTACCATTACAGAGGAGACTTTTTATCACATTGCCTCGCTCGAATCTTTGATCACTCCACCATCGTCTCCGGATGTGGCAACTTTGTTTTCCTGTCTGTGCTAGTACTTCCTTTAAAGACGTCCGACAAGTGGCCCACCGCTTGCCCCCCCCCCCCCCAACCGGAGCTATTGTTCAAACTTCTGGTAGCCTCGAACCAAAAATATCTCAAGGTTTTCGCACGCGCCGTGCTTTTTTTCCCCTTCCCTTGAGTTTCTTTCATCAAGGCTACATTTTTTTTTTACCTTTTAATCTTTTTAATCTCGCGTCTGCGCAAGCGCGTGCAAGCGAACGTGTTAAAAAAAAAAGTGAATTTTAATTTATGAGCTGAAAGTTTCATTGGTGTTGTTTATTCTGAACAGCACAACAACAAGTAATTTGTATGAGTATTTGTGTAAGGCAGTGTTTCCCAAACTATGTTCCGCGAAACCCCAGTGTTCCACAACGCCGGAATTGGTGTTCCACTAACTTCTGAAATAATTAACTAGTAGGTCACTACGTGAATTAATCTCTCTTAAAAAAAAAAAGCAGTGTTCCGCCACATGCGGCTCTTTAGTTCCATACGCAAATATTATTTATTTTATCGAAACATCGTTTAACGAGGATTAGGCAGCCTTACAGCCCCCCCCCCCCTTATTTCACGCGTCGTCACTGTCGTCAGAAGCTCTTGAAGGACGCAGTCGTCGGGTATTTCTATGTAGGTTTAATTCGACGCAAGTCGAAACGCATCTTCACCTCGTGCTTTGACTGTGACGTATAGTTTGTTGTCTCAAGTAAATGAGTTAGAAGCGAATCATCTTCTCAAAGCTAGAAGCAATCTACAAGTAATGCTAATCTGGCAAGATTTGCGGTACAAATAGAAATTGCACAAAAAGGCAAACCATTTTCAGATGGTGAGTATGTCAAAGACTGCTTCCTACGTGCGTCTGAAGAACTGTTTCGTGATTTAAAAAAACAGTACAAGATAGAATAGCTAAAATATCTTCAAATGTAACATAGTTGCAGGTGGAAGATAAACTTTCTTCTGTCTTATCACTTGCTAGTCTTGCGACATTAAAGACACGGCGCAAGTTGCCCATTTTGTCAGGTATATGTCTTCCCAAGGTCCAAAAGAAGATCTTCTAGGATTGCTACTCTCATGACAAACTAGCGAGGATGATAGAACGAATGCTGTGCAAAATGCCTTGAACACATTCAGATAGAGTTAAATAGAAACGTTTAAACAGCAATTGATGGAGCCAGATGTATGACAGGAAAAAATAAACACGCAACAACGATTCTTCGAAGCAAAATGTCTAAATCAGTATCGCGATAAAATAAGTGACATGAATTACTTCAGCACAGTAACAAAAGAATCAAAGATGAATTTCTTGACAGATTTGATCAATTCAAAACCAACAAAACCATTCTAACATTCCTGGTAAATCCTCTCAACACAACTAGTAACCAAATCCACATTAAGTAATTTGAAATTGATACTGGATCTCTAGAAATGCAATTGATCGGTTTTAAAAGTAAAGCTTTCTGGGTTGGAAAATGTACAGTCTAGAAGCAAGTTGGAAAAGTTGGAGGTCCAGAAGTGTATATACGTTCCACAACAAGATTGGACAACTTTACAAGAAATTTCTCGAACTGAGGCACTTGGCCTATATTCGAATAATCTTCCATAATGCTACAGTGTGGTGAAGTTGGCATTTGAAGCACTGACTATCTTTGGATCGACATATTCGTGCGATCAAGTGTTTATTTTTATGAATATAATTGAAACTAAAGTAACAAGCCAACTAACACTCGAAAATTATAGAGTTGTGTTTGAAACTAAAAATAAGTTATGAGCCAAATGTATCCAAACTTTGTAAACCTAATTTGTTAGGAAAAACACGTATATATGAATTAGAAAATTATCTATGCTAGTACTATTTATTGTTGGCAAGAAAAAAATGTGTGTCTCTTTAAAAACTTAAAAATTTGGTAAATTGTATTTTTTTTGCTCTTTCAACTCAAAAGGCTGCCGACCCCTGGACTAGGGGAGCGAACTCTTACCCCCCCCCCCCTCAGAAAAATAACATGTGTTATATGACATTTCCTCAAGACGAGGCTGAGATAACTCCGTAAGAAATTGCTAATTACTTTCAGCAGCACCAGATCGAGTAGTAGCGGGAATATGGCGACTTGTTCAATCAATGTTATCATTGTGGCATGTTTGTCATATTCTAGTTCATATTTTGAACAATTTGTGATCGATACCTCCCCCACTCCTTCTCTTATTTTTTCGTATTCTTTCCGTCATACATTTCCTTTAGCCAAAGTCGGTAAATATTTTTGGATGTATGAGTTGTTGGATTGATCTCCCCCTTCTTCTTTAGTGTCAGCCTGGAAATCTGGCGGTTGGTGGCTGACCCACAGATGACGGCTTAAATGGTTTGTGTATGGTAATTGGTCGTCCCGTTAGACACTTCAGGGCACCTTGTTATGCTGAGTCTGGCACTGGCACCCGGCACTCTTCGTGTGGATTTGTTGGCGAAACATGCCAAAAGTTTGAAGTCTTGACATTTTCTCCGGTTCTGTTTGACCTCTCCTGTCATAAGGTCACCAACCCCCTTAAAAAAAAGAAATAGGTTACATTGTAAAAAAAAAATTAATCTACCCTAGATATGGTTTCTAAAAATAGGGGGAAAAAATAGGTCGTGCGTATACATCGACCAAAACTTGGACAGGCTTAATTATATTATCTGACAAAGCTTATGTCAGTAAAATAAGGTCAATAGCTAACTAGAACATTATTTTGATAGTGGACATTGGCTATTGAGATATAGGATACATGTTGTTGTTCTCAATGGATGCGCAGTGTTAAACGTTTTTACTGGGCACTGACAATATGAAATGGTTTTTTTTTGTTAACCATTATCGCATGTTAAGTTCTTAAGACAGTGATTCTCAAACTACGGCCTGTGGACCAAGTCCAGCCCTTGGGAACCTTAGCCCACAGCCCACAATGAATCCACAGAAGATCCGTTTCTTTTGGACTCGAAGTTTCTTGTCGCTGATTATGCACTAACAGTATCTGAACTTAACTGGAACCCCCACAGGTTGGGAATCTCTGTCATAAGACATTGTTGTCCAGAGAAAAATGACCTCAGCCAGAGATGAAATTACTTTGTGGGAAGACGACCGCAGGTTGTAGGGATTACCAAAAAAAAAAATTGCAAGAAACCCCATTGTTTTATTCAACAACTTATCTTAACTTGTTCAAATGAAATTGCAGACGTGACCTTGTCCCTTCATAACCCTGCCCATTATATATAACCTAAACTACCAGACTAGTTGTGGCCTTCGTCTAGACTCTAGGAGCTGAATATCTTTAAACCTATAATGATATCTTTAAAGATATCTTTAAACCTATATTTTGAAATGAGTTTTTTGAAAGCACAAATTTCATTATATATATATATATATATATATATATATATATATATATATATATATATATATATATATATATATATATATATATATAGTTGCCTGCGTCTCCTTTTCTGTTTATATTCGCTTGCCATACAAACAAACATCTAAAAGGCCAAACGCAATGAAATAAAAACGTTTTGCCCAACAGCTGCTGCCTACTTACTCGGAGCCAAAATGCATTAATTGTAAAGCCCGTGATATTGACGTTGTCATGTGAAAGTTTTCCACTGGCTGTATCTTGTTAGAGGGGCTTCAGACCCCCAGACGACCTGCATTATTCTACGTCCTGTTGATAACCTGGAAGATGCTCGATAAGGGGGGTCAGCCCACGGCGCCCTATCCCATACGCAATCAGCCAAGCGTGGCAGAGCGTTCATCCTGACACTTTGCCTTCAGCTATGTTGTTGACCATCGGTGCAAGAACTGGCTCCCTTTTTTTTAAAAAATCCTGTCTGGAGGGAAATGGTGATGGGTTTACATAAATCACTCTGTGTGTTTTATTGTTATTTTTATTTCACTCCTTTTTTTTTTAAGGTGTTGCAATAAAATGTTAGGGCGAAAAAATAAATTTTATTTAAATGTTGTCACGTGACGTAGACACCTGCCTTACCCTTTAAGTATTCCTTAAGCAATAGTTGTTATATCAGGGCTAGATTTAGTCTTGATGGGGCCCCTTGTAATCAACATAAGGCAGTTTTTTTTTTCCTCAGCTCTCACTTTAAAACGATTGAAAAAATAGCCCGGGAACCATTTTTTTATGGGGGGGGGGGGGGATAGCTTATGTTGCCTATTTGTAACTCCGGCAGTGGTTAACTCTTTCAGTGCGAATTATTTTGATAGAAAAAAAATGAAGCTTTCCGGTATTTACTTGCTGAGAGTAACGCCGCACTGTAAGAGTTAATGCTACATGAGATGTGGCGTTTTGCGATGAACGAAACTTGCCCAATTAAATGCTTACCCCACTCTTTCTTGTACGTATTTTTTGTCTGATATATAAAAAAAAAAAGTCTTGTTTTAGGAAGAATGTCAGAAGTGTAGATTATGCGTCAATATAAAATGCTGTTTTGCAAATGCGATTTTTTGCCAGCTTTTAAATTTGTCACTTTGTTCTCTTTCTTCATTTTATTCGACATCAAATAGACCAAGAAGCTATACTACTTTCACACTTATAAAGGAAGTCACTTTTTAAAAACTTTAATATGCACTAGATAGCGATTTCCCATGCAATAGCAGGAAAAGACTGTTCCGAAGATGAGTTTGGAAGGTGGTCTGGGAGGCCCATCTTCGCCATTCATAGCGTAGGGCCTTCCAGCTTCGTAGATTATACAGGAGACACTCTTAGCATGAACAGCGGTTGCTTAGAGCAGCAAAGAAAACCCAGCATAGTCACTCTGCCTTCCCAAAGTCCCTGTCCTTCAATGTCCCCCTGCACGCCAGGTGAATTTCACATGTGCAGCTTTTTAGGACTGAGGGAGGCCAACAAAAGTTATTATTGTATACTCTGGTTATTCTTTTAAGACATCATCGTAAAAGAAAAAATGTTTGACTTCGATTTACTTTCTAACCCCACTTTTATGTTGTTTTCTTCTTACTATTGTTTATTACCGCCCCTTAGTCGTTTTGTCTCCCTTTTCCTCCTGTTCGGTCACACATACATCTCACCCATAGTGAGCTAGGAAAATCTAAGACATAATTATCAACGTGAGGTCTCGGAGATAAATATCAACTCATTTGTATGTATTGGAGACACCGAGCCAACTCCCTCCACAAGGCAGTGATTGTAAATCAGTTTATTACAAGAGATGCGTACACCCCACGCACAAATGTAGACCACATTTCTTCTTTATGCTATCCGTTTCTCTAAAACTCAATCGATCATGACAGTTCGCACGGTGCTCCCAATATGTGTATTGAATACAGTATTACCGGACCCTATAAGAGTTGTAGCAATGTTGGTATTCATGGTGTGGACGAATTGTTCTATTAATATTTTAGAACAGGTAATACGATAAAAAAGTGAGTTTTATTTTATTTTTGTTCATTATTCTTCCCTAGAAAAACAAATTACCTAAAAACAAAGGGAAGTAACAATGATAAATGAAACACCACCATATATAACATATAAAACAGAAAGTAAGGTTTATGTATGTATATATGTCCCGCATAGAAATCAAAACAATTTGACAAATCTTATTAATACTCGGTATTAATGTTCCTTAGATCATAGCGGATACCGTAGTGTACGTTTAATGTCCCTCCCACAACAGGAGGACACTACAATAAAAAAAATAAAAATAAATTCATCTCTATTAAAGAACGAAACTTTTTAACACATCGGGTAAACCCGTTTTCACAGTCATTTATATATGAAATGAATATGTCGGCTAAACGGGTAAACCCCACTTTCACACTCTACTTTTGTTTCCTTGGCAGAATTAGAAAATCTGAAAGGAACAGTCACCAGATTTGACATAGATCTAAATGCAATGCTCTAGATCAGTAATCCCCTTAGGACCGACTGCAACCGCGGGTCATATTCGGCTAGTTAAATGTTTTTGTAAATGTTAACTTTTGTCTTACAGTCATCTTCTTGGAGACGCAGTTCATACTTCGGTGGTGATTGTTCGTAACGTTTGAACACCTTTCTTTCGTTTGAACATCATTCGTTCGTTTGAACACCATTCGTTCGTTTGAACACCATTCGTTCGTTTGAACACCATTCGTTCGTTTGAACACCATTCGTTCGTTTGAACATCATTCGTTTGTTTGAACATCATTCGTTCGTTCGAACATCGTTCATTCGTTTGAACACCATTCGTTCGTTTGAACATCATTCGTTCGTTTGAACATCATTCGTTCGTTTGAACATCATTCGTTCGTTTGAACACCATTCGTTCGTTTGAACACCATTCGTTCGTTTGATGAGCATTAGCCACAACGTTTGAGCCCAGTGTGGTGTTCGCATGACGAACATTGTCCGTAAAGGCTTAGCTCTACATAATGTTCAGTGTTGCCAGACATGTCAACACCTGATGTCACCTGTCATTTGAGGTACTTGTCTTTTTTCTTTCTCTTCTTTTTTATTTTTTAAAAATTCTTTCAAAATGTCAGTGATCTTGTCCCTCTGGTTGTAAAACTCTTGATGGATGGATGTGTCATAGCCTCGGGCAGAATCCCGTCTTTCTCGCGTTACATACTTACCCCTGTTAAAACATACATAGCTAAGAACATACTCCTATAACATAGAACGCATTCATATAACTTACGACCTATTTCTATAACTTAGAACTTATTCATATAACAGAAATAATATTCATATAGCAGAACGTACACTCTGAACATAGATTATATGCCTATAACTTAAAACATATTCAAATAGCATAGAAAATATAGAACAGTTGACCTTGGGAGTGCTGTAGGTTATGCGTGTGTGCAACTGTTGCATATACATCTGTGTGTGTGTGTGTGTGTGTGTTGGGGCAAAAGCTTGTATCATGCATGTGTGTGTTTATATGTCCTGTGCACTTGCCAAAGCCAATCGATATTGACCCTATTGAAAAGATATTAAGCCATATCGATACCTTGATTCCCAAAGCACATTCGTTTCCAGAAGCGACATAAAAATATTTTTTTATTTTTAAAGATTAAGTATGAGTGCCGTGTTTCATATGACTACGCAGACCCAGCTGCGACCTGCATATTTTCCCACATCTCGTGCAGACAAAGGCCGTATTAAAACACAAGAGAAATGATAAGATGTGGAATAATTTTTGTAAAAAAAAAAACAAATCTCAGCTCATTTAAAAATGACATCATGATGTTGGGAGATGTTCACGATATAATACAATTAAAAAAAAAAAAAGAATTGAGCTAATATTTTAACACTCTCATCACAATGCTGATTTTAAAAAGTTTTTAATCATACAGTAAAAGTCTAATGCTTCATATTGAAATTATTTTGGGCAAAAAAAAAAATCGGAAGTGCTTAGACAATTGGATTCAGACGTGTTTGAAAAGTGCATCAACTTACAAAAAAAAAAAAAAAAAAACATAGCTTGTCAAAACTTATCTGCGTTTTATACACCGGATACACCAAAAAGTTAGCTATTCATAGTTTTCCCGCCATGTATGAGAATCTTCATTACCATAAACACTCGTGGGTCCGTCTTGGTCGTCTCCCTTTTCTTTTCCTCTACCCCCTCCTTCTTGTATACACTCATGCATCAGCCTATATATAGACTTATCTACCTTGTGAAGGAAACTGAAAACTCACGACGACGACTGCACTGGGCGAAAGAGAAGTCTCCCCTCAACCCCTTTGTCCTGAACCCTGTGGATACTCCTCTGCATAATTTAACAAGGAACGCACAATTTTTTTATTTTTTTTTGTTAGCGATTGTTAAAGAAAAAATCCGTTTTTAATGATAAACAAAAACACCGCCAATAGCCCAATCTATCAATGGCCAATCAGTGAATAAAATCAACGTATTTTTCACCTGCTTGACATTTTCAAAAAGATTTTTCGATCAATCTCCTCCCCCCCCCTTTTTTTTTTTTAGAATGGGAGAGAATAATTATACGATTTCGATCGCCCTATCACTTTCACGTTTCTCGATTTCCCATAGCTGCCCAGATGTCAATCCAGTTATCCATAAAAATGAATAAATATATCTCGGATGAAGCGCCTTTAGCCATGTTCATTATTGTGGCCTCTCTTTGACCTTGAAGACACAAACATTAAACTGAAACGACCTTTTCAAAGAGCATGACGCCGCCGGGCGCCGATAATAGCGGTCAGTAGTTGCCTAGTTAACTCTCCGGCTGCAGGGAGTCGTTTATCGCAACCCACCTCTCCCCCCTCTCATATCTCGCCTTGTATTGGACACGTCCATAACATCCAAATACACAAAGGTTCGAACCACCTGTGTGGCACCTGTATACAAGTGTGTCAGAGCTTTCATTTATTTGCGGAGAGAAAAGGCGCCATACTTTTGTTTAGCCTCGATGGCATGGTTGCGGCGGGGGGTCGAATGGTGGTAAAGGGTCGTTTCGTCCCTAGCCTCGGGGTCAGCCTGTCAGTACCGTGTCATACGAGCCATCATGTAAGTCATGAAACGCTGTCACCCTGGTCCGCCAAGTACAGTGAGATTGTCAACAAACTAGGCCCATCAAGGGAGCTGTCCCCATTTCCCTGCCATCCTAACCTAGGCCACTCTTCCAATTTGCTTATCTCCCCCCTTCTCTCATAGCCCCGCTCATGACACAAATTTAACATTCATTCATTATTGATAAATATACTTTCTGATCAATATGCAAATTTTTATTGATAAAATGGTAAAAAATGTGTTTGTTTTAACTGTTTTCACCGACATTCTATTTTCCCACAATGGCAGACTTCTATTTCTTTCCAAGACTATTGCCACTCCTTAGTATATTCTAGTAATATTTCTATTCAGAGAATGGCCGCGCATTGAGTATTCGGTAATTCAATGTTGTAATGTGGGTATTGTTATGGGGTGCGTACGTGTGTGTGTGTGTTTCTATGGTGACGGTGAGAAGACGTTAACGATTGGTTAGTGGCTATGATGCAAGAATGATGCGCACTTGAGCATACCACAAGCACGAAAGTTGCGCTGTATAAAAGCAGTTAAAAATGTTAGCCAGATCTTAGCGAAGCGGTCGGTGGCGTTCCACTTTTTTTCCCCCGGGGTATTTCAGTGCGTTCCTGTCTTCTTGCTTTGTATATATAGGAGACAACTTGATTGTATATAACTAAACAGTGTTTCCCAAACTGTTTTCCGCGGAGCAGTGTTTCGCGAGGCCTGAATTGGTGTTCCACAAACTACTGGAATAATAAACTAGTAGGCCACCACGTGAATAAAACTCTAAAAAAAAATAAAAAATTAACGAAGTGTTCCGATCATGAAAAAGTCTAGGAAACACTGTACTGTAATATAAACATATAAATATTATTTTGATTTTGTTCTTAATTGTTACCTGCCAAATTAGACTTATTTCCAACGGAAGGGAGTACTGTTTTATGAATTTTATTTTTAATGTAAACATTTATATTATTTTGAAAACCATGTATTGATTTTATTTCACTAGTTATAAAATATGATTTAAAAAAAAAAAGCAATTATTGACTATTCAGCTCATTGTAACTCCGTTTAAAGTGTTTTAAATCTGGCTTCTTGTGATGTTGATATATGACATTTCACTACTGATATAATGCGGCTGTGAACAAGGCGTGTTTCACTAGTTGATATCATGTACAGATCAATAAAGGCTTGTTTCACAAATACGAAGACTATGCCCACGCCGGGAGGCATCTGTTGATATTTATTCTTTTCTTCCCCCGTTTGTTGATCACAGTCCCCCCCCCCCCAATTCCCCTGTCTCCACTACGACCTGTTGAATGGTTCCAGAGTCCAATAGCTGGTGATGTGCTATTACAGGCACGCGACAGAACTCTTGCCTCTGCTTCTCATCCGCAGTATTGCCGCCCCTGGCTATCGATTTCTCTTGCTCCTCTGTCCGCCCCGCGGACTTTGAAAGAGCCAATTAAGGTCGCGCATTTCCCGCAGGAAGTGCCATCGCGTAAGGTCTGACATTGTGGCGCCTCTGTTTACAGGCAACAAAGAGTGTGGCGTACAAAGAGAGGGGACCACACATTCTGTCCCTTGAAGCTCATTAATTGGTCGTAGACATTTTTTTTTCTTGAAAGGGAAGAACGATTTTGTAATACTTTGCATTGTCTGGATTCTAACCTGTTTGTCATGTGTTTATAAATACGCTTTTGTATTTAAAAAAAAAACCCAACTTTTATGAGAGTTAAGCCGAAACTCTTGAAACTCTGTGCATGTAAGTCTGATTGAAAAAAGTGCTCTGTCTAGAAGATGTCTTAGCTAATGTCCATAATAAGCACTGCTATTTCCATAGTGTCGAACACCCCGGACGCACCCAAAACCCCCAGCCTTTTTCCTACAGTTTACCAAGCTAACCGTGCAGGACTCACCATTGATGAAACGGCCCCAGGATTCGAACCAATCCTCTCACCATAATTTCGTTTTTGAAGTTAAGCATTTTACGGCTAAGCCAAGAAGTACTCTAATAGCTACTTTTTCGTCTTTACCAATCAGTTATTGAACCAAAATGTCTGTGAGTTAACTAGTTTCACACACACACATACACACACATAGATATTAGACATAATATGGTTAATGTTATGAGTGTCAATGTGGATAAATAGGAAGTATTTAGTGTGTCTAAGTGGATCCAGTGACCTACAAGTTTGTCGCTAATGATGCAGAAGAATCCATTGTCTGTTGAGGTCGCTTTAATATCATTTATTTTTCGCCATGCAGGCCTTTCGTCGACAGTAGCACACGTAAATATTCGGGGCTTAATTAGTCACGATAATTAGGTCAATTCGTTAAACTAGGTCAATTCGTCAAACTAGGTCAATTTGTTTAACTAGGTCAATTTGTTTAACTAGGTCAATTTGTTTAACGCAGTGTTTCCCAGCTGTGTTCTGCGGAACCCTAGTGTTCGCGAGGCCTGAAGAGGTGTTCCACGAACTACTGAAATAATTAATTAGTTAGCCACCATCTAAATCTAGCTAAAAAAGTATAAGCAAAGTGTTTCGCTAAGTACTCGGAATATGTTAAGTACTCCGTTTAGGAAAAAAGTTTGGGAAACACTGGTTTAACGTCATAATACTCTACAGTACTGTCCCTTGGTGACTGTTTTGCTTCAATAAGTTCATTGTGCTATGTCGTGTGTCACCTATGTCCACAATGAGGCTCTACTTGGTGGATCCCAATTAGTTTTAATGTATGTTACTGACACCTCCAATAGAGGTACATCGTAATCCACTTCCCTTGCCAATTTCAACTTTGAAGATCTACTTATAAAGCGTTGGTTCGATACGACGGTCTGTCCTCGCTAGCGGTCAGTTTCAATCAAGGACATTAAAAAGTAAAGAGCCCCGGTGGAAGCCACTTCGGTGGTCAGGCTGGGGCTTCAAGCAATCATTGACCACACACGTCCGCACACGTACTAGAGTCTTCTTAAATTTGCATGGGGGGGGGGGGAGGCTCTTTACCCCTCTCCCCTTTCCCCCCTCCCCCCCTCCTCTCACTCCTTATGACCAGTTACGTACTGTCCTTTTTTTCTGGTCTCGTCAAGGGGATATTAACTGTCACCGTGCCGTATTCTCTGCCCTTAGCTGACAATTTTAAAAAAGATGAGTTTTGTTAATGTACACGTGTGTATGTGTTTGCGGCGGGTGTAAGTAGTAGAAGAGGCAGGCATGAGTCTGCTAGAAATGTCGTAGTCGTACCGCTAAACCTTTACTTTCGCGCATTCCCGAAACCCTTACTTTTTAAGCATCGCTAAATTTTAGTGCATCGACTTTCTCCCAGCGTCATGCCCTTTACCTTGCGAAGGGGAAAAAAATGTAGAAGAACATAAAGGAGGATTCGAATTTGTTCTGCCGTTTGTTTATCAAGCGTACAAGTGTGACTCTTGTGTCGCAAGCTTCCACTTTTTTTTTTCTCGCTTTCCCTCTGCTAGAAAATATATAGGGGGTTAGGTAAAAAAATTTTTTTAGAACCACTGGTCTGGCTCGCGACGTGTCAAGTTTATTTAGCCAGTCCTCATATTTGGGGTTGAGACATTCCAAGAGTCCGGGAGAGGAAAGAAAGATGACGGGAGGGGGGGGGAAGAGGACACTGCTGGAATGCTTGATGAGGGAATACCTCTCTATTGTAAGGAAGGTTGAGACTTGTTTGTTACCGGGCCGAAAAAGAGACGCAATTCTAAATACTTTGTGAAATCTCTCTACGGTGGGCTTTTGTTTTGTAACAAAAAAATATAAGTATATTAAATGGGGCACGAATGGGTTAGCAGACATACAAAATGGCACAATTATTCCGCTCCCCTGCAGAACACGCGTCTTAGGTTAGGTCTGTGGTTAGGTCTAAGGTTAGGTCCTGTTCGGGTAATTTAAAACTCAAGTTTTTTTTTTCTGTTAGCAAAACAATAGTTTGGAATGCTGTTACTAGATCTAGAATCTAGTACGCAGTTAAATAGATCTGGATTGTACTGGTGTATAGTTTGAAGAAATTGTAATGAAATATCAAGAGTTTTTTTTGAGTTGCTTCTTTTGTTTCCAATTAAATTTTTAGAAAATGCAATTTGGTAAATTGTGTGTTAGCCAGTTTTTTTTATATTAAATATAAGTAAAAGTAAACTATGTGTGTGTCTGTCTATCTGTCTGTCTTGAGATATGAAGGGAGAGTGACCTATGAGGGATTATGGGCGCGGCATGGCCTAAATTGTGCCGATGTGCCAAAACCCCAAAATATCAAAATATGTATAGCAACGTCACAAGTTTGTGCGAAGTGTCAACAAGCCATTGTTCTAAGCAGCCCACAGGTTGTGACGTTGCAGGTCAGTTTTCAGGTCTTCTATAACCCTCCATTCAGTTTTTTAGTGAAATCGAATCCCTCCCCCCCCCTTAACGTTTGCATTTCTACACGACTCGTGCCATTCAAACCGTTTTCCTTCGTCTGCTCCACAGAATCTGTCACGCCCCCTCCTTTCGTGGGACACGACGACTCCACTGAGAACATGAAGCTGCTGATGGTAGAATCAGACACGGCCTTTGTTGGTGGAAGGTAGGAAACTCTGTCAAATCTTTAAACAGATATCAATCTACATTTTAGAAAGGAATAGGGTGCCATATCATCAGGAAATACGCTAATCAGATACAGAGACATTTATGCTAGATGATTAGATCTATACATCAAATATGAACAAAGCCTTTACCATAGTATCAGCGTGCAACTTTTATTGACAGCGATGTGCAGCTCTAATACTTTTTTTTTGCACACATCTAAGTAATTATAATACTTTTTTGCACAAATCTAACTAATTATAATACTTTTTGCACACATCTAAGTAATTATAATACTTTTTGCGCACATCTAGATAATTTTTAAAGCTTTTTTTTTTAACATTTTTATTTAAAATGTCAGGATTTGTTTTAAATTTTTATTATGCTTTTAATTAATCTATGTATTTTTATTTTTTAGGAACCGTCTGTATTACTTGTCGTTGAAGAATTTATCCAAAATATCGGTAAGTGAAAAAAAGACAGTTTTGATGCCTTTTATTTGCCTTGATAATTAGATCTTTTGTTTTCTTCAATTCTTAATTTGTCTTGTCAAAAAAAGTATACTCTTTATCAAGTGTGACAATAACGGTTTGATAGATAATTAAAATCATTGAACTATGTTTGTCTTTATCCATCAATCAATGCATTGTAAATCTTGTGGAGTTATCTGCCCAATTTATCTAAAGGAACAAAACCCCCTCGACACTTCAACCATCCTTCTGGTAGAAAGTAAGCCAACTGTTAACCCTTACGGTTTCTGGGGGCACAATGAATCCACCCCGCGATAATCCCCCCCCCTGACTGCGTTGCGCCATCTAATCCTTCTTTATGGTGATGGTAAGGCAGAGTTGTGATTGTGTCATTCTGCTGTCACCTGTTCGGCCCAACAGAAAATATCAATTGACTTTAATCCAATACAGAAAATGTGTAAATAAAATCGAACATCGCCTCTGTGTAAATCTGTAACACAGCAAACGTAGTTTAGCGATAATTTAACCCATCATACCCTAACAACGCCCAATTAAAGTCCCTTCTTATTTTTTTCAATTGTAGCTTAAGTATGAATGGGTTAATACACTCAATGTAATTGTCACAACGTAAATTGATATTTTAACCGGTGTCATGTCACGTGACTTGACATCTTTAATGAAAACACGTTTTAGCGCCCCAGGTGCTGACAGGTTTCGTATTTCAGCCGTAATCCCCTCGTGTGTGCGTTCCTCTCAGGCCAGATTTTCCAGCACCTGTGATCGTCATTTCTACTTAGTTTGGAAATCTCTGGAAGGATTAGAATAATAAATTGTGCGGGCGACGCTAAATATGTTGATCAACATTGCTGCCACTGAGAAATAGATGTACGCGATTCCACTTTATTGAATGAGGAAAGTATGATGCATCGATTCTTCTATCCAGAGCAGCGCGTTCTATCATCACACGTCTCATTTCTGTTGGGAACTTTGCATGAGAACGGTGAATTATGCATCAGGCAGAAAATTATTTTTTTCCCTTACGCAAAGCTTAATTACGTCATCAAAGTTTGAATTATTTTTTTTTACTCCATTCGACAAAACGTTATTACGTCAGACACATTCAGAAAGCTACGGCAAATCTTGATTACGCCATTTAAAGTATTTAAGCGACGTTTGCTTGACTTTAAAAAATCAGGTACTAAATGGCGAAGTTCCAAACCAGTGCGCAGTCTTCATTCTGAATAAATAGTTCTTTTATACTCGCCAATCGTATTATTACGAAACTAATACGATAATATTTATAAACTTGGTTACAAAGACAGTTTGTGTGGAAACACAAACTCAAAAATCGGTCCGCCCAAACAGGTAAAAAGGCAGGTTTGAATATTTTCAGTAAGAGTATCAAAAACTATGAACTATAAACTATCAACAACTACAGCCCTATCTCCGTCGATACAAAAGAAGAGACTAGCTCCTGTCGAAAGTGTTACCGATACTTTTGTATTGTTAGTTCGACTAACGACTTCATATCATTGGAAACGGAGATTTATTAATGTTATTATCAATACATTGTTAGTATTCATATGTAGTCAATGAACTGATAGTTATGAAGATAAAGTTCAATGTGAACCTGGCCTAACTGATGTTATTGAATGAGTATCTAATTGATTTAATTGTTTTGTAAAGGGCCAATCTCTTATTCAAAGCCTCAACAAAAAAAACTTACCTTTTAGTTTGAGCTGCAATTTTGTGTTTTGCACATGTTTGCAAAATAAAACACTGCTTATTAATTTTTGTTATAATATTCGACATACATGCAGTAAATAAAAAAGTGGCCGTTGTCTGAGAACATTGAAAGATCTAAAATATGTTATTGGATTTTCAATATATTTACTAGTTTTTGAGATCTAAACGGGACGGACGGACGGACAGACCACACGAAAATAAAAGCGGCTATTCCCCTTTCGGGGGCCGCTAACGAAAAGGAAGTTGAGATTACGTTGTTTTGGAAACATGATGGCATCAAGTCAAACCTACGTCTGCTACTATTTTCAAAGAAGCGGGCTAATTCCCCACGGTTTTAAAATTGAAGGTGGTCTTTTCAGCACTCATTATCTTTTATATGCATTAGATATAAGTGGGCAAGCGCAATATTAACTCTGGTTACCATCGAGTGCTCTTGCTGTTTCCATAATTACAACATAACTTGAATCTGTGTGTCTCCGTCTGAATGGAAAGATATAACCAATGCTTTAAAAAAAAAAAAAAAAAAAAAAGGTTTATTTAAAGAAAGTTGGATCAATGCAACTTGTCCATAGCGTCATAATCACTGTTTCCGTTGTGAGGCTTCAAGAAAGAAATTCAATATGTTGAAATGACTGCGTGCATTTGAAATGAAATAGGTTAGTCAATTTTGCATGAGCATCTAGTAAATGACATTCTTTCTCTTTCAGACTCTGGAATGGCAAGCTGATGATTATTCAAAGATGACATGTAATAGGAAAAGCAAGGTAAGAAAAACGGAGTGGTTAGATAGTTGGTTAGTTGGTTGGTTGCTTTTATCTTGTAAGCTTTTTTCCCACCCACCCCGTCTCCTCCTCCAGCATTTTAGACTTGGACAGAAATGGTGGATTGGTTTTAGTATTGAACAATTCGTTTTTTGAAATTTTGCCATTTAGTAAAAATGCCTTTTTTTTTATAAGAGCAGTCACTTAAAACAGATTTAAAAAAAAAACCCACTAATTTTGTGAATTTGGTGTTCTGAGTATCTCTATGCTTGTCTTATCTTTCCTCTTTTGAAGTATTCTCTCTACCTCTCTCCTTCCGTCTCTCCCTCCCCCCTCTCTCTCTCTCTTTCTCCATCTCTCTCTCCCCCTCTCTCCTCCTTGTCTAGAGACCATTAAAAAGGTAAGATGAAAGCTAACTTAAGGAAATGGATTTATGTGGTAGTGAAAAGGAGAGAGAGAGAGAGAGAATGACAGTGAGTGGATTTAATAGTCTTAAAGATTCTTTACATTTGGGGGGGGGGGGGTGTGGGGGGAGGTGGAGAACGCCAGGCACTTACAGAGATGGAGAAACAGAGACTTGAGAAATCACTGCAAGTGAGTAAGTGTCAGTAGACAAGAGCTTACGTTACTCACGGGTGAGACAGAAACTTCCGGTTGAAGGGATGTTCTTTTTTTTTTTTTGTTTTTTTTGTTACATTGACTAAGAAATTATCTAGTCAAGGCGTCTTTATGTCGACAATGCCTATATCAAAATCGATTTTAAAAAAAAAAGGCAATCGATAAAAGGAAGTTTATTTGTTGAAAATCACAATATAGATATCGTATCATTGATGGTATGTATGCCATATTATGCTGCTGTATGCTAAGAAAAAAAAAATCCAGCCAAACGTTATGATGTTCCGTGTATTTGCCGATGAAGGTTGGCCAAAGCCCCAAATACGTGTAACATTATAATGTTCCTTTTAGTTGTTGGTTGTCTCGCTAAAGCAATGTTCTATATTCATCAGTAATATCTCATAATTCAACAAATATGGCGCCGAGAACCTTCCCAAAATAGCAATATTGTTTTCGTAGCGAATGCTGCAAAGTGTGGCTAGTGTCCCGGTCCTTTAAATTTCTTTTCATTCTTTGCGCGACATGAATGTATTTCTATTAATTTATTTTTATTATTGTTTTAAATATTAAGCTGCATTTTAATTTTTAATGACCTCCCCTCCCCCATTTCTCATCAGTCGAGCGCTGTATGGTGTCTAGATATTTATAGTTGTCATCGGAGTTTGTACCTGCTACAGTAGTCGACTGTTGTATTGACCCTAGACCCTTACCGTGAGTGAAATACGATGTCTTTTGAGGAGCTACCATTGTTGATGGGCAGTTTGACCGGGGGGGGGGGGGGAGGCATCCTTTCTCTTGCAGTAATTTACTTTAGGACTTCTCCACTGCCTTTCGTTAAGGGATCAATTTAGCCTGTCCTATCGATCGGACACCAGTTCAATACTGCACCACCTCTTTACCAGCTACCTGTTGCAAAGTTTAACGCCGTGACCTTGTCTACAGCGGATTGAACTGTGCAGGGGACCCCCCGAGGGTCACGTTCTCAAGTTGGCACGATGGGGGTGAAGGGGGCGCTCCTGATTAGTCACTGGGACCACCAGTGGGACAATAGTAACAATGGAACTCATTTTTTTTTGTCGACCTACTCCAGTGTTGTTTGTTCTCCTCGCGACACGTCGAAATCCCGGAACCATTGTCTTCATTTCAATCCCTTAAGTCTTTGCTATGAATACAAATTACCATTTAAATACTCAACCTCTTTTAGTCAGACCTATTTTATTTTTTACCCCGGTGGTGGTGTCTTATTCTCGTGGGAAGACTTTTGTATCTACATTACTTGTGCAGTATGTCGTTACATAGTTGTACGATGTCCCTAAGATAAAAAAAAAAACCTGAGTGGGTCTTCCCTGGCCTACAATAGTGTTCAAGCGATAGGGGACGATAGTAGATCTAGGGTCGTTAAGTCACCTGAACGCTGTGATTACGTGAATTTCTGCACATCAACAATGCGTCCAGGAACCTGTCCACTTTTTGACGTCACCCAGGTCTCCGTGTGGATGTACAGGTGGCTGGTTTTGTTTGTTTGTTTGTTTTTTTTAAAAAAAGCTCTTTCTCGCGATGTTGCTTGCTCTTTGTTGTTGACGGAAGGGATTTTTTTTTTAGTGGGTCAGAGGGAGAGTCAGCTGACTGGGCTTATTTCTTCACATTTACAATTTAGTACGCTATTATTCAGGACGAGGCAATGGATGAACACAATTCGTGAGACCGATCCCTATGAATTTTGAAAAAAGTAGCGCAGCTATACTCTAGGACAGTGTTTCTCAAATTTTGACCTATATGTGCCCCTTTTATATATTTTTTTAATGCTTAGTACCCCCCTCCCCAATCACACTTTAATTTATTAATAGAACGTAATAATGAGTGTTTATAAAAATAAGCATAGTTAATTAGGTGCAACGCGTACCCACTCCAAAGTCTTCCCGTACCCCTGTAGATACGCGTACCCCTGTGGATACGCGTACCCCACTTTGGGAAACACTTCTCTAGGACATTCGAATCTTTTCTTATTCTCTATATAGCGACGTTCTAAGCTATCTTTTCAGGCACCACCATATTGCGGTACCACGAAGGTCTCTTGATTTCACACAGATTACATCATCGATAGGATAGGGCAATGTTTGTGTGTGTGTGGGGGGGGGGAGGTAATTAAATCAACGGTGTGAAAATGAAACCAAAAGGGACGATAAATTGAAAATCTTTTTTTTTTCTTTTCCCTTCATTCTCTCCATTTAATCTGCTTTCCTGTTTCAGGGGCTTAGAATAATTGTCTTTTTTTTTTTTTTTTTTGGCGGTGACTAGAGCGAATGTCACACCTCCAATAATATCCCTCTCTTCACCCTCTTTCCCTTTTTTTTTATTTTTTACTAAGACTGCATTGTCTTCTATTTCTCTACCTCTTCTCTACTCTCGAGATTACATTCCAAAACAAGAAGAGAAGGGGAGGTAACTCGGAGGTAGCTCCTCTGCAGGGGGTAGACGCTGGGAAAGAGAGACCAAATTATACGTACATGTATTGTACAGGTCAGTGTTGGATATTGTGTACGTTGTTCTCTACCCCCCCCCACCCCCAATTTCCCGAGTCTTGTTGGTTTAGCCCCGTGAGAGGCATAGCATAACATCGCAACAATAAGCTACATTCATGGCTACAAGAAGCACTTTTCATTTCTAGTCAATCTATCGCTTTACAATTTGTTCCGTTGCTTGTAAACAGTGGCGCAGTAAGGGTGAGGGGAGGGTGGTCATTCAAAAGTTGTCCCGGGCCCCCCACTTGAGGGGTCCCGAAACGAGTGTCCAATTTTTTTTTTTACATGAAATATTAATATTACGCCTCCACCATGTAATCTTGCTATTCATATTGTTACATAAGCTATTGACCCTGTTGCAGATTAACTCTTTCCGTGCGGGCTTACTTTCAGGGTGTAGCCTGAGTTATATGTTATTAAGTTATTTATTTATTAAGTACATTATCTCATCTCAAGAAGTCGAATGTCAAAATATGGGCGACCCCTAAAGAGGTCAATGCTCCCGGGCTCCCACATCCCTAGCTACGCCACTGCTTAGAAAAGACTTCTTGTCATATTTCCACTTTTTAAACATGGGTGTTGATTAACAAGCGATTCGAATTTAATTTCTTTATAAGTGTGGAGATTGATTGTTTGAAGGTCCGCGTGCCCTATCGGTGACCTTAAATAACCCTGATTGACTTTGAAAGAGTTAAGGGCAAGATGACTTTGAACAAAGATCCTCAAATTAAATTTAGAAGACCATTTTTTTTTTAAATCACACTATGAAAGTAGTGTAATAAGTAAAGGTAGCTTCATATTTTATCCACAATTGCAAATAAATAAATAAACAGAAATCGCTGGGTGCCCCGCCATATCCACTATTACCAAATACAGGTGTTTTCCTTTTTCGAACACAACGATGCACTGTAGACCTTGTGATCCATGGGAAAGATAATGTAATAAAGCTCGTCCATTTCAATGGCCTACGGTTGACGAGGGTGACATGTGGCCAGCACAGCCGTCTTTGCTTTACCCAACTCATGTCAGATAACCGTTAGAATTGGGTGGACTAGGCTGCGTCCTAAAAATACAGAAACGCCAAAATCCCTCCTAATGCCAGCTCCAGTTGTTATATGGGGGCTTGTCGATATCCAGTGTTAAATGGGGGAGGGGCTTTCATTTATATCCAGTGTTAAATGGGGTGGGAGGGGCTTTCATTTATATCCAGTGTCAAATGGGGAGGGGGCTTTCGTTGATGTCCGGTGTTAAATGGGGGGGGGGGGGAGGGCTTTTTGTTAATGTACAGTGTTAAATGGGTTGGGGGGGGGGGGTCTTTCATCGGTATCCAGCGTTAAATGTTTGTGCTTTCATCAATATCCAATCTTATACGTGAGGATTTCGTTGATATCAGGTGTTAAATGTGAGGGCTTTCTTCGATAGATCATTGCAGTGTTTTGCACTAAGAAATGTTTTCTGATCTAGGCGGGCATTGTTTTTCTTACCTTTCAAGACCCAGGCCGTAAGACAATATGACCTCATTGTCGGACAGATGCTGTGTGTGAGTCCGTTGTGGTGTGGTGTGTGTGTGTTAAGGGTGTACCGTGACCTTCGACCTCCGTCCAACCCTTCCCCCCCCCCCGTTGCTCCCAGCTTTTCTACCTGTCAGGCTGAGCCTGAGGTCAAGCGACCCACCTGTTGTTACCGATCTACCATAAGGGGGTGAGGGGTGCTATGCCACTACAGTGCTTCCCGTAAGGATTGCTCACTTGCGGCTTTTTTAAAATTTATTGTGGCGCGACTCTTTGGCTTATGCCACCCTTTGGTCTGTCTATTGTGTAGGCATGTTTGCCTTTATTAAAGGACTTAATTACAGACCATGCTTTTTGTTACCACTAACCGGAAGCTGTTGACGAATTATATAATATATGTAATATCTTGCAACTCATTTAAGCCTGATAATGAGCATTCTTTACACGGACCGCTTTAATAGAGATTGCAAGTTTGTCATCATCTAGATATTTACTTTATTGTTTATTTCCCACTTTCTAAATATAGATCTTTATTTCATCATTTCTATCTATACACATATATCAGCGCTTTTTTTTTCTTTCAAACGAAACCTCAGAATTTGCGCTATTCAATTTTAGCTTTATCATCATAGGAATCCTTGGGCCTTAGGCCTCTTTTCTTTTCTTTGCCTCTTTTTTTTGGGCTTAATGTGCCTCTAGTATGGGCCATCTTGCCTTTTTTTTTTTTTCCAATATGTTTTTATTTGTAAGTTCTCATAATTCACAAGTATTAAATCATAAACAATTGAAAATTGATTGACCTAAAAATACAACAATAGTAACAGAAACATTACTTAATATCAAAGACATACTACCTAACCATTGAATCCATAAAAGACACAACAATGATACAAGTATCCTCTACCCCAGAACAATCAACACAATATCAAATATCCCTGACCCCCATCACTGGAAAACTACCTTTTTTCGCCCTTTAAAGCAAGAGCATCCAGAAATAACTTCATATTTTAGCAACATTCATAATTAACTGCACCGCACACTTTCTACATACGTTTGATTACAATTTTTATATAAGCTTTTTTTTAAAAGCAAAGATAAGGTTTGTATGGGCATGCATATTTGCAAGTTTCACGTCATGTACAAATAAAAAAGGACTAAAAAAAAAAGTGAACTTCTGGATATTAGTTTGTTTGTTTGTTTTTTCTTTAATTATTCTAATATTATGTCTACGTGTAGAAAGATGTTAATTGTATCTAGTATTGCTGTCTGTTTTATTGTCTCCCTTAGTTTCTTGACATTGAAAACAAATAGTCTATTTAATGTTTAGCTTAAAGAGGACAAGTCTTTGGGAAACCCTTTAGCGACTATGGCACCTAAAATTCTATTTCCTGCACAGTAAAGACGACAGAACTCGATCTTCTAATTACAGAATACAAGACTGTACAGTCCCACAACGCAAACGAAAAAGGGCTTCTAGAGGGACGTCGAATAGTCTTTTTTTTTGTGTGGATAAAATGAACCATAGGCTCTACTACTGGTGGAAAGGATCGTTTGAACCCTTCTCTCTCTCGCTCATTTTTTTTTTATTTTTAAAAGACTCTCATTACCTATTATTAAATTGTGTCCCGAAGCCAGACTTGAACACAAATGTTTGTTTTAGAAAGGCCGACATCTTGTGTTTCACTAGGAACTGGTTACGTTTTAAACAAGTCTTCTTTTCAGGGTAACGTTCCCGGTTGTGTTTGTGTGTCAAGGTTCATAGGTCACAGTTCGAGTCTCTCGCGGTTTCTCTTAAAACATAACTAGACTCTTTTAAGATATGCCATGCCTAAGTCTCGCGGCTAAGTTTCACCTTACTCGAAGTAAGGAAAAGAAACGCCTTAGTATGACACTGCTTGCATCGTGAGCGGGGGGGGGGGGGGGGGGGATAGGGAGGTATTCGGTAAGAAAGCGAAAAAAAAATGGAAGGGGGGAGATTATAGAAAGCGTCCCCTGGCTTGGAATGACCCCATTTCGAAAGTGTCCCGTGATACTCTCAAGGGGAGGACAACTCGCAGTGGTTTATTTCTGTGCACCTCGGCCCTATGACTCAACATTTGCAGGATATAGTGTTAAGTGACTGGAGGGTTGGCAGAGGGTTAGCTTGGTCTACAGGGGAGGGACGAAGAGGTAGAAGGGAGGTAAAGTGTTCACCTTGCTTTTTTTTTTTTTTTTTTTTGGTCCTCGCCATTAATCGTATGTTTGGGATGTCTTGTCGTGTTTACTGTCCCACATTTACCCCTCCCCCTCCATATCCCCCAGCACCCCCCCCACCCCCCGACCCGGTACGACCATGCAGAAATGCAGATATCCTCTAGATCTATATATTATAAATACGTAGTGGAGTTTCCAAACACGCGCTGCAAATCCACGATGAGGCCCTTTGCATAACCTGACCATCCGAGGCTCCGCGTGCACATCTGTGTGCACCATCTGTGTGCACCGTTTTCAGGGCCTGCCGGTGAAATTTGTTTTTGGCACCCTCTCTTGTCCAGCACATTTATTAAGTGCCACAAGTCCAACATTACATGTGCACGACATGGCCTAAATTGTGCCATGAAATTTAAAACCCTAAATTTAATATATTGTTACGTCCCGGGGGGGGGGGGGGGGGTCGGTGACTGAATGTGAAGCATATGATGTCCAAACTGGCAGTAATAAACAATATTTGTTTGTCAGCTATGATGGCTGGCGGGATTCCGTTCATTTTCGGAACTTTGTGAGGTAATTTCTTCGGAGAGAATTTTTGCTACTCTCATAAAAGTAATATTGCCATTCTTATTTGATCGTAGTCAAATAGATCTAGACCAATTAGATATACATGATTTCTGTCCTGATTTGCTTTTTCTATATCATACGTATTTTCGAACATCATTCCGACCGAGAGAAAATTTAGAGACACTTTTATGTTAAAATTTCACCCATTTTGAGAATTTAAAAAGCGGCTTCAAGTTGTTCGTTATATTTCAGGGAATGGGAGGACTTGCCTTCGTTTGAACGACAAAATGCGTCATTTAAAGTTAAAGTGTTAAGAAAGATGGACAGAAATGTCTATATAACTTTCAGTCTGGCGTATTTCTGTTGGTCCTGGGAGGTCACTTTTTTTATGCGTCAGGTTCCTTGATAATGACGTCACTACTTTGCAACCTGTGTCCTGTCGTCACGTTTCGTGGTTCCGCCACATCCTCAGTCTTGTTGCGTCATGAAGTATTGCACCAGCTTGTTTTCAATTAGTTTTTTTTTTTTTTAAAGTTATAGATTCATGTGAATAGTACTTTTAAAAAAATTCAGATTATGCCTGAGCTATTGAGACACGTATGAACCGAACAGACAAAACATGTTTACCATATATGGCCTGGAAAGCAATCCATCATTCATCAAGTATATAATGCCCCCTCCCCTCACCTCTATTTCCCGCACCCTAATGACTTTGTGGCGTTAGAGGGGGGGGGGGGTAAATGTAGGTCTTTCTTTGAAAGGGTCTGAATAAAATACTTGCCTGCCCAATTGTTCGTTCTGTCCAGTTGTTCGTTCTGTCCAGTTATTTGTTCTGTCCTGTTGTTCGTTCTGACCAGTTGTTCGTTCTGCTCGGTTGTTTGTTCTGTCCAGTTGTTTGTTCTGTCCAGTTGTTTGTTCTGTCCAGTTGTTCGTTCTGACCAGTTGTTTGTTCTGTCCAGTTGCTTGTTCTGTCCAGTTGCTCGTGCTGCCCGGTTATTCGTTCGATCTGTCCTGTCCGCATTTGGTTTTTTAAGCGTGTAGAAATTGTTCAACAGCAGTAGGATGCGAACCCACTTCAACAAAGAGACTTGTTGCATTTAACGAACACCAACACCACTTGTCGGATAACTATGACAACCCGTGTATTCGTATAATTAAAACCAATCATCAAAATAAGTGTGTATGTGTGTGTGGGGGTAGGGGGCGTGATTTTTTTTAAGCTTCTGTCACTACTTAACCGTGTCCAGCCTATTCTTTTGGTTTCTGGAATATAAAACAAATTCAAAGGACTGAAAAACTCATGGTCAACTCATGGTCAGGATTAAATATAGCCCCTAGGTCCCCGGTCAAACAAAACGTCAAACTCATAATAGATCTATATTTGGGTTGAGGCAGGTGAGTTGCGATAAGTAGGTCAACAAACAAAAAAATTTAGCTTGACTACAGAAGAATAGGTCAACTCAGCACCTCATTAACACAATCAGTGAGTGATTCATGGCTCCCCCCATCATTCTTTGTTTTTGATATATTTTTTTCTCGTGTGTACATTTCCACAGAAACATTCGTTGTATTCATATAAGGACATTTGCTGCCTAACACCCTGTCGACTAACACGCAGATTTGAAATGCCAGTAGACAAAGTTGAACAGGACTGTGAGATTTTTGTATTGTAAAACTTGTTCTAAGTCTGTAATATTAAGGTGTTCATTATAAGATTAGCCGCGTACAGCGTGCATGTTTTGTGTGCGAGGGAATGATTTTTTTTCCACCTGTGGTTCGTGTGTATGTGCGTGTGTGTGTACATGGCTTTGTTTCCTCCTCATGAAGTCAGGTATCAACAAGCGATTCTCTCTCTCTCTCTCTCTCTCTCACTCTCTCTCTCTCACTCTCTCTCTCTCACTCTCTCTCTCTCTCTCGCACTCTCTCACTCTCTCTCACTCTCTCACTCTCTCTCTCTCTCCCTCTCTCTCACTCCCTCTCTCTCTCTCTCACTCTCACTCTCTCACTCTCTCTCTCTCACTCTCTCTCTCTCACTATCTCTCTCTCTCACTCTCTCTCTCTCTCACTCTCTCTCTCTCACTCTCTCTCACTCTCTCTCTCTCTCACTCTCTCTCACTCTCTCACTCTCACTCTCTCTCTCTCTCTCACTCTCTCTCTCTCACTCTCTCACTCTCTCTCTCTCTCTCTCACTCTCTCTCTCACTCTCTTTCTCTCTCTCACTCTCTCTCTCACTCTCTCTCTCTCACTCTCTCACTCTCTCTCTCTCTCTCTCACTCTCACTCTCTCTCTATTGTAAATAACTGGTACTATATCCAACACTTATATTTCATACTGTTTGTCATTTCTTTTTCCTCTTTTGTTTTGTTCGATGCGCTAACTCTTGTTATTGTTATGTCTATGAGGCTTCATCGGGGGGAAGGGGAAAGTCACACACACATACAGTCACACACACACACATGCATCTTTTGTTAGCAGTTTACACGGCAGAGCTTTACAACACCATTGGCCCGCGCCTAATACATCCATTTAGGGTTCTCTAGTCTACTAGATTGTAAAAACTCCATTGCTATGTCAACATTCAATATTGTTATATATTTAAAATATCTTGAAAATAGAATTTTAAGTCACAAAACACCTAAAATCTAGAAAATGGTGCGAACCCCTCAACTCAAGAAAACAAAGAAATTCGAACAGACGTGAAATAGAGCCGCAAGATTTATAACAAATGAATATTCATATTTGACTAGAGTAACACCGTTAGTAAAATCACTAAATTTAGAGACACTTCAGTACAGAAGACTGTAAAGTAAAGTAGCTGTAATACATAAAGCACTAAACTAATAAACTTACAAATGCAAAAACAAAACCTAATAAAATACTCAGAAAGACAGAAAGATAAAGACACATTTTGTTATTATTCCGTATGCTAGAACAAACTCTTACAAGTGTAAGTTCTTCCATAGTGCCATTAGTGCATGAAATGGATATCCTGAATCAGCCAGGAAAACCAACGACTTAGAAGAGTATATTGACGCTTGGATAAGTGTATGACGTAATTATCTTCTGTTTAGATGGAACGTCAGAAATTTATAAGATAATATAATTAGGGGCAGATTATAGAAAGTGGAGATGGATTGGTCGCAACCTAAGTAAAGATACCAACAACAGCTAGACAGGTCTTAGATTGGAGAGATGAGCTGGTCACACCCTATGAAGAGATACCAACAACAGCTCGACAGGTCTTAGATTGGAGAGATGAGCTGGTCACACTCTATGAAGAGATACCAACAACAGCTAGACAGGTCTTAGATTGGAGAGATGAGCTGGTCACACCCTATGAAGAGATACCAACAACAGCTAGACAGGTCTTAGATTGGAGAGATGAGCTGGTCACACCCTATGAAGAGATACCAACAACAGCTAGACAGGTCTTAGATTGGAGAGATGAGCTGGTCACACCCTATGAAGAGATACCAACAACAGCTAGACAGGTCTTAGATTGGAGAGATGAGCTGGTCACACCCTATGAAGAGATACCAACAACAGAGCTAAAGCCTTACATTACCATAGAGCCGATAGATGGGAAGCCATTCAAAGACTAGAAAAATGTCGTAGAGAATGAAGAAGACTTTTCACAAAGCTTTTCAATATTTGAAAAATGTCTTAAAAAACAAAATACAGTTCGTAATTGCCTTGTTGCTAAAAAAAAATTAAATTAAATTAAATGACGATTCTTGTTAAGACCTGTACACTGTTTGTTTACTTTTAATTAAAGCCGCTAAAATGAAAGACAACTTGCGCCGAGAACGTTAATGTTTTCCCATTACCTCCCTTGTGTCATTATTGAAGATCAATCCTAATTAACAACCCCCTGCTAACGTCGGAGTAGACATCAGACCCAAAAGTGACAACACGTGTCTAGGTCAGGCCAAGTTGAGTATTTTGTGCAGAGCTAGAAGTAATAACATCGAACATAATTTTTTGAAATCAGACACATGTGTGTACATCTATAGATCTTGTTTGGCAGAAGAAATGTGCCTTAGAAAAAAAGGCAGCTGACAGAAGCTTCAGCTTGAATAACCTATCCAGTGTACAGTTAACATTCCAGGCTGACATTGGTCTCAACCAGGCACAAAACAGCATTGCAAAGCCCACAGGTCCCCTGTAAGTCATCATCGTATCACTATGGACGAACGTTATATAGATATATAATATTTGTATTCATACCTGTACTTTTAAATGTTTTTTTTTTTAATTCAAGCTGTATAAACGAAAGTCAAGTTATTTTGAGTCGACTAGCTTAATAATAAAGTCCAGACTAAGTCCCTGTGTTCACCCAGATATGACTTGTAAGAAATATGTGAAGGTCGTTGGTCTTGTCAAACAACACCCTAGTAAACTAGACAGAGATATTTTTCAAACGCTCAACAAAAACACAGAAACTTACAAAAACACAGAAACTTACAAAAACACAGAAACTTACAAAAGCACAGAAACTTACAAAAACACAGAAACTTACAAAAACACAGAAACTTACAAAAACACAGAAACTTACAAAAACAAAAACAAAATCGTGTTAGAGATGAGCTGGGTTTTTCAAAACCTAGATTCTGCTTTCACTAATTGTTAATTGTCTAATCACAAACACACACCACTTACACACACTGTCACACCAATACACACTAGAGCTGGAAGATTCTAAAAAAAGGGACCAATGTGAACGCAGCTCACGAATGAAGACCTGGCCAGACCTCGCTAGGAGTCGTCTTGACCTGGCGTGCCTATACGCTTGTGTGTGCGTATTACCGTAATGTGAAGGCCATTCTATCTAAAGACAGACCTTCCATTATCATGGCGTGCCAAGACAGTGCGTGCAGCTCATCTCTTCCAGGATTCAGCCTCAAATGTATCTCTTGAGGTGGACATTTATTTTATCTAGAACAGCACATTCTGTGCAGAGTGCATCATTGAAAAGGTTTGTTACTTCCCCTTGATCACTAGATCTATAAATAGAACTTTCCCTACCTTCCTAGTAAGCCTACTTTTTTTTTGTAGTAAGCCCAAAACCCTTCCTTTTGATATGAGCATCAAAATTCTTAGACTTTGCCAAATTAAAAGGGTCCAGAATTTAGCAAGGCCTTTATAGATATTTATATTTTATTTTACGTAAAACATTATAACTCAAGACTTTTTCTATAAATATAAAATACATAAATTAAAATCTTTAAAAAAAAAATAAAAAATACTCGGGTCTAAATTTTAATACCCAGCGATGGAACCATTGTTCATGAACTTAAGCATCAATTCTTTTCTATCAATGCCTTTAACTTGTTAAAGACCACGAGCCTAAGATGTTTATTTGTGTGTTTAATCTCAGCAACTCTTATTAGGACGAAAACCGATACGTAGATAATAATTTTGTGTGATTAATGAAAGAAACTAGTATAGCACGTAAGAGTAGTCTTCGAAAGTACTTTTGCCAGTGGTTTTGTTTATTATGGCGGCCATGATGGCCTTGCAAGTGTAAAGTGCATAATTACAGACAATCGTTAATTTTTTTTTTTAACGTTGGTGGTCTGTTTATGTAGATAGGAATAGTTTTGATGAAAAATGCATACAGTTTTATTGAATTATATAAATGCAAATGTCTCCTTATCTTATTGGTGGTACTTAATGGCGTGGTCTGGGATATAGAGCCTACATCAGTTGCACACCAAGCTGACGTAACTATCATCAATGAGCATAAAGCAATGTAACTTTCCAATATACAGGCTCCTCCTATGAGGAGGGGAGCAGTTGGTTGCGTAGTAAGCGCCTTGAACTAACATCTCGAGCTTGAATCCTGCTGGCTGTCACCACTTCCGGTTTGGGCAAGGACTTGATCTTCATTTTGGAAGTTACGTATGAAGCTAACAAGTGAACAAATAATCATTTCTTGCGTTTCCTGTGTAACTTCTATAAGTCTTTGAAATGTATGTGTAAAACTATTTACTTAATGCCAACATCTGTCTCTTCGGATTTTTTTTTTTTTAAATGAAAGACCCTTTCTGTTCTTAGACTTAGAAAACAGAAAATAATATTGAACTCTGACCCTTCCTTTCCATTCGCTTTATCTTTGAATATCAAAGTAATAGTCCTGCTAGTACAACAAGAATGAAAGGGTCGAGGATCAGGTTCAAATCTCACTGAAATAGAGATGACTAAAGTTGTTATCTGGAGCTCTCTGATATATCAGGATCAAAGTACCGAGCTAAGCCGGTCAGTAAAAGCTATCAAGTGCAGTTTTAATATAGGCGGCACATTTGTATTGAAATAACAATATTGTCTTTCAAGAGAAAGTAAGACGTGAACGAGATAGAGAGATTGAGAGAAAGTCAAATAGTGCCATAGGGTGGATTATAAATGAGGCAACTCTTCCAGAGCAATAGTCAAAGATAGCGAGAGTGCACTAATCTTGTGCATACACTATAGCCACAATACATGCACTCTAATGACAGACAAATGATATGTAAACACACATTGAACGTTTGAAAGAGGGAGGGGGGGGGGAATGTTTCTCTTATCTAATTGTTCGTGGCAGTGTTTTGAGGATTGCTACAGATAGGGAGTTCTGTATTGTATTGGCTCTTCGAGGTGGCGGGACGTTTTCAGCCAAGTAAGATTCCTTTTCATGCCGGTAGGTCCAAAGGTGAAGTGGGGAAGTTCCAGTCCGAGACCTGTATGTCTGTGTTTGTGTGTGCGTGCGTAGTGGAAAGTGGAGTTCTCTCGTTCTCGTGGCTGTAATTCGACAGCGAAGTTATGTGTTCATCTCAACGACTATGGTTCTTTTATTCGTTCTTCGTCTGTATCTCGACCTCTAGGCCTCCGATATAAATATAAAGTTTATTTTGTAAACACATGCTATTCAATCATTTATTTGACTAGGGGAGTGATGGCTGGGTGGCATAGTGCTTTACCGAATCAAGAGGTCACAAGTTCGAATCCCAGTGAAGACTGGGATTTTGATTTACGATTTTTAGGACACCCTGAAATAGCCCAACTCTAAGGGGTACCCGACTTGTGTTGGAAAATGAAAGGTGGCTGGACTTAGTGCTGGCCACATGACACCCACGTTAACTATCGGCTGTAGAAACAGATGAGATTTACATCACTGCCCCCATAGATCGCAAGGTCAGAAATGGGGGTACAGTCCTTAGATATTGGGAGCAATACGTGTGACTTAATCTCTTCCTTCATTTTTCTACCAAGAAACTCTTTTCTTCAGTGGTTAAGTTTTGAATCTGCAGCTCTTTCACTCGGCTTCCATTGCTCTAGCACTCGGCCACGGCTTAAATCAGCAAAATTGTTTCCTCCAAATGCATCCACTGTGAAAGTCACGAAAGCGGAAGTGACGAAAACTTGATGATAACAAAAAACATTTTGGAGGGAAAATTGAATGCGAGTAAAGGGAGTGAATAAAGAAGGAAAGTTACACCAAAAGTCAATCCTTCAAGTTTCATTTACCATTTCCAAACCATTTAGTTTCGCATATATTTATTTTGTGTCTTTGTGCCTGGACTGCCAACTGAGCTCGTCCCATCAAAAAAAAAAACAACTATTTAGCAAACCCATTCTATCAGCAATTAATCTCTCCCTGACGTCATTGAACGGGTTAAAAGGTCCTTGAGCTGAAATGTTATCTCCAGATTTTTTTTTTCGGGCCCGTTTAGGGCCTCTCAGCCTGATTGGTCCAGATTGTGCTTCTGACAGGCAAATTGAAGAGGAGTCTGTGTCTGAAAGCACGTGCCGTCCGAGCATATTTAAAAGTTGATTCACATTGAGATATACGACATGTAGCGGACAGTGGCGCTTCAGGGGATAAATAATATGTGCCTTAATATTATAGTGGATTAGATTTCTTACATCAACTTCCATTTTATATATTCATTTTTCTAAAACTTAGTTTATAACATATTTAGGACAGGAAGGAATTATAACATTATTCTGGACACGACCTCCCTATCTTTTACACTATAGCTTCTTAGCACCCTTCTTTCATGACCTATGCGACGCCACTGCTAGTGGGAATGAATTAGTCTTTTTTGCATGTGATGGCTACCGGAAGGACGTGGTCAGGAGGCCGGAAGTGCAGGAGTACTGGATGAGAAAATCATAGAGGAATTAAGTGCCTCTTTGTAAAGGGCGTTAAAGGAATAAGGTGTACTGAGAGAGGAGAGGGGGAGTACATTTGAATCCAGAAGCAGCGGGGAAGATAAATAAACGGTAATACCTTAAGCCTGTTGCATCGGGCACTAGAGGCGGGCCCTGACATCATTGTATGAGCAGGGATTAACAGGGCCTAGTGAAAATACATTTTTTTATATGAAAGTTTATTTTTAGAGAAGAAAAGACAAGGGAGACAAATTGTTACATTTTTTTTATAATCAAATCATGAGCACCTAAATGAACACCACATTAAAACTGTTTTTTTTTTAATGAAAGTATTAAAAAAAACGCGGTTTAAATAATTTACATATACATACAAATGCGTCTTTCTTGTAATTTAACAAGCATCACATTAGTGTGCTTTATAAGCCCATGTAGATTTTTTTTTAGAAATATCCTCTTTTACGTTCATTAATATACATATTATTATATTCTTTAGTCAATTCGTCGACAATTCCATAACAAATACACTCTGATTTCCACCCCCTTTAGTTAAAGATTGCACATTACATGGAAGATAGAATTAACTTACTTATATCAAGTCAACTTAATTAAGACATCTTGTCTTGCCCTGCTATTATTTTGATCGGAGAAGTGTTGTTGTTGTTGTTATTGTTTTACAATACTTATATCAACTCACTCTTTCTCTTTGCTAAAAAAAGTTTGAACACGTTATTTCTCCTAAACCCATTCTCGGATGAGGTTAAAAATGTGTACAATCATTCATTGTATCGACAAAACATGTATCAATTTAATACAAGAAAAAGAGACAACAATCGGTATTTAATTATTTATTTTCATATCAAAAACGGGAAATAACTTCTAGATTCTTGAAATATATAGTTGTAAGTGTGGATTTATTCCCCTTAACAAAAGCTTTTTGAAAAAAGTATTTTTTTTAATATATACATCGTCACTTGATGGCATCGCCCTTTTTTTCAATTTTGGATCTTTAGGGCTCCACCCAGCTCAAATGGCTACCTGACTAGTTAGGGAAAAGTTAAGGCGGCTGGTCGTTGTGATGACCACATGACACCCTCGTTAACCGTGGGCCACAGATATAGATGATCTTAACATCATCTGCCCTATAGATCGCAAGGTCTGAAAGGGGAACATTGATTACTCCATGCTAAGATTTATTCCATGTTTTTGGTCTCATCACTAATTATAATATCATTTATAATAGATGGTGGGAGAGAGATCCTTTAGATTTAAACCGAACTAGGTGAGGTGAAGAAAAAAAAAGAGGTCACATTTGTTTGGTAGAGAAAGAACAACACCCCCCCCCCCCCAAAAAAAAATGAATAAAAACAATAGCTATCATACAAACACCCAGGCATCTGACACAAACACACGTACAAATCAGACAACAACACATCCGCATGTGGACACACTATAGGGAATGGTGAACTGTTACCGAAACTTTGAAAGAAATAACACACTCTCCTTCTCCTCGCCCTCCCGTCATATTGGGGTTGCAAGGGAGAGGGTATAAAAAGTAAAAGCGTTCTTGTTTGCGCTCACGTTTTGAGAAGCCTTGCGTTATAGCCAGATTTGCCCCCCCCCCTTACCCCTGGTTTATTTCCCCCGGTCTTAAACATCGTCATTCACAAGGGCTGTGTTTGTTCCAAAGTCTGACAGAGTTGTCCTCCCTGCAGTTTTATGTTAAGTCAACACTGCGACGTTATTTGTCTAGTCAGGGGCATCATTGCGCCTTCATAGGCCCCCGCGCCCTTTGCGACCCCGTGTTTACAGGGTCCTTTACAATGAACAATAGAGTCTCCCCCACTCCTCACTTTGAGACCGCTCTCCTGTCCACTAGCTTGACACAGCGCATAACGACCCCTCCAAGGCTCCTTACCTTAAGAGTTTAACCCGTGTTCGTATAGGGATGAAATAATAAGGGGTAACGTTCGGCTTGGAGATTTAAGGGCCTGGAAGAGTATGATGTATCAGGTGTCATAATTTGGAGACAGCGTTTGAAGTCCTAACACCCCTTTTTTTTTCTCGCCCCCCCCCCCTTTCCAAACATACACCTCTTTAAAACCCGACCTGTCTCAACCAGAAGACTAGTGGTAGTGGGTCTTGTCGATGCGTGGTAGAACAGGTCATGGTTCAAGGCTGTTCACTGAGTTAGAGGGACGCCCCCGCTGCTACAACTGGCGCCACAACTTGTCATCTCCATAACGCACAACCCCCCCCCCCGTTTTTTTTTCTACCTATCGTTCATTCAATATCTGGTTTTAAAAAAATATAGCCCTCATAAACTTCGGTGGCCGCGTGGTCCTGTCGTATCCCCCCCCCCCCTTGGCTAAACGACAGACAGATACGCCGCGGGGGGACAATCTGTCCGACCTTACATGACCAGAGAACTCCGTCTACCACATTCGTTTCTTTAGCTGGTCATTGTCCGTGGTCATCGTTCCGTTGACACCATTTCCTTTGAGAAATGATGCGTTCTACAATGAAGACTCAGTAGAACTACTACACTGCTACTCAGTATTGCTACATTTCTACTCAGTACTGCTACGCATTACCGCTACACTGCTACTCGGTACTGCCACTCAGTATGACTTCATAACACTGCTACACTGTGAAAGGGTACTGCTACACTGCTAATCCGTACTGCAATACTGCACTCAGCACTGCTACACAATAATGCTGCACTGTTACTTAGAATTGCTACACTGCTTCTCAGTTCTGCTACACTGACAATTCATTCATTTGTTTATTAAATATCGAAAGGCTAATGTTTGAATACCTTAAAACTAAGTGTTGTGTACTCTTACTGGGACCAGAGTAGAACAAGGTTCCAATTTAACCTCTAGAACACACATAATAAAAACAACGAACAACAGCTGTCCAGGTACTAATCATTTATGGATGGATGGATGGATGGACGGACGGACATACTTGCATGGGAATAGACATTGCTTGCAGCTCCCCCCCCCCCTTGCTTACGTCTGTCTACGCATGTACCACTAAACAGTTTGGACACTGTCACTGACATCAGACGGTAATACAAATGGCCACTTTGTAATGACAATCAAAACGAGGCGTGTCATTAACCCATTAGTACCGAACAGATTGCGGGTTGATGCATTGGTCTGGTTTTTAGACTCAAATAAAATATTCGTTGACACTTTCAGACTACTTGACCGAGTTTCGGACAGGGTCACCTATTGTTCACACACCCACGCGCAATCCTCCCGCGCTCCTTCAAAACCAGTCTTTTTTTTTAACAGCAAAGCTGACACCGGTTAATACAAGGGAGTTAATAACTTTTACCTTTCATGTTTTCGGTTATAATGTCTAGCCTGCAATTACGTATTTACGTATTTCAGTTTTGTACCTTACTGTTTTCGGTATTATGTAATTGATTACTAATTAAATTAATGAGGGTATAAATTTTTTTCCTAATTAAAAACATAAGAATATACACAGCCATAATAAACCAATTTTTGTTTTAAAATTAAGCGCCATAATACGCATGATTTCCACATCATTCATATAACTACAGAATCCATTTAAAAACAGTCGAACTTATTCATACTTTCCAGAATCCATTCCACTCTGTAAAGTAACAATGTTTGAATGTAATTATACAGAAGCCCAGTTAGATCGGCATAGTTCATGTCCCTTCACACTATAACGGAGTATGACTCGAACGATTGGATTTTGAAGTTACTCATTCCAAGTCGAGAAGCCCTCCTTGTACATTTTGTATTTTTATGAACGGCTTTAAGTGGAGGGCCATTGTCAACATGTTCACGGCAGGACTGAAGGGGTAACACCGTCATATATCACCCTGAAGGGAGTTCTGGGAATACCACTTCCGGTTACATTAATTCTGTGCACATCCGTTTTGAAATATAAAGAGAAAAAAAAATTACAATCAACCGATAAACAGTCCTGGCGGCTACAAAGAGACCAGTGAATTCTTTTGTCAAGAGAAAGTTACTTTCCAGAAAACGGTTAAAGTAACCCAGGCTTGGTTGTATCCGGGCCGATAAGAACATGAGACGATATCATAGTATGTGCAGACTTTCAAAACAGTCTCCAAATGAGAGGTCCGCCGGAAAGTTTAAATCTGTATTGTTGATGATAGGGGGACATTTTTGAGTCAGATAACTCAAAGTGAACTTTTACTAGACGTCTTTAGGTCTTGTAGTGATGATGTGCCTTATGTCAAGTGACAAATGTAAATGTAAAAGCGTTGATTCCATTGCCTTATCTTTTGAATCCGTTACTTTTCCAGAATAGTTTTTCTATACATGTTTTTAGCAGACGTGAGCATGAATGTGGCAGACGTGGGTATGGATGTGGCAGATGCGAGCATGAATGTGGCAGGCTTGGGTATGGATGTTGCAGACGTGGGCATAGATGTGGTAGATGCGAGTATGAATGTTGCAGACTTGGGTATGGATGTGGCAGACGTGGGCATAGATGTGGCAGATGCGGCATGAATGTGGCAGACGTGGGTATCGATAGGCAGACGTGGGCATATTGTGGCAGATGCGAGCATGAATGTGGCAGACGTGAACATGAGAAAAAATTTAGTTGAGTAATTCATTTACCCTTTTTTTTTTTACTCACAATAAGCAGACGACATCATGTTCAGAAGATTGAGGAGCATATTTGTTTTACAAAAATACTTTTAATCATTGCTTTGCTTCTACGTTGAATACTGTACATGAACAAGGACTGTTGACCGTTCTATGTAAATCCAACTTTGGGTTTGGTGGTCGAGTGATTAAACACCTGGCTTTCGAATCCAGTGGTCCCGAGTTCGTATCCCAGTGAAGCATGTCATATTTAACCTCGGAATTTTTAGGACGCTCCCGAGTCCACCCAAATCTTAGGGGTGCCTAGCATTAGTTGGGGAATGTAAAGGCGATTGGTCGTTGTGCTGGTCAGATGACACCCACGTTACCTTGGGCCACAGAAGCAGATCACCTGGCCTCAGAAATATCTGCCCTAAATAGATCGCAAGTCTGAAAGAGCCTTTACTTAACGATCTAACTACACTTTACGAGATTTTATTCTCGATTGCGTCCCATTACTAAGGCACCATGGTGAACCCCTAATTATATATATATATATAACCCTAGCCTATGTCAGCCAGCCTTGTTTTTTTTAAAAGTTGTTCTACCTTGAGGCCCTATATTTAAAAGAAGAGTATGTTGGCTGACACATACATTATCTTGTCTCTTTTTCGTCTTTATGGTAAAACTTTTTTTGTTGTTGTTAGTTATTCCACTACATAGTGTCCCCTTCCTCCTCCCCCTGTTCGTAGGTTGTATTTTAAGTTTCTCTCTTGTGTAGGCCTGTCTATCTTGTCCTGATCCTACTCTGGTTTGCGTCCTGGCACAGCCTGGGTGAACAGCTTTACAAGTGAGGGAAAGAGAAGGGTGTGGGTGGGTGGGGGTGGGGGTGGGGGGAAAGGGGGGTGGTGCTCTAGCTGTAACCGACCTTTTATTATGCTCATAGACTCATGTTCTTCTGTCTTTGCATGATGTTTGGTACACAGGCTACATACATGCTAGTAATCGTGGAGTCTAGATCTAGTAGTCGAAGTTTGAGACAAACTGTGATTGAGTGTTGGTTATGTCTAAGCCAGAGGAAACAATATATGTATAACTAGTTAGAGCAGGGGTTCTCAACCTGTGGGTCGCGACCCCCATGGGGGTCGATTGACGATTTGCCAGGGGTCGCCAAAGACCATTGAAAAAATGGATTGTTATTGTCTATTCTTCTATTGCTGTGTGTGTGTGTGCGGGGGGGGGGTTCGCGGCTAAGTGGGGGATTGTAAAAAGGGGTCGCCTAGCATAAAATGTTGAGAACCGCTGAGTTAGAGAGAGGAAGAGAGATACAGAATGTGTAAAGGTGTTAGCACAAATGGGTTGGTATGTTTTTAGTCTATTACAGACCCTGTTGACCGAAGCGAGATGTTCGTGACTAGCTTGTAGTCTTATCGTTTTTTTTAAAATGAAAGTGAAAAACATGGATCTCAGACTAGGGCATCTATGATCCCAGACTAGGGCATCTATGATCCCAGACTAGGGCACCTATGATCCCAGACTAGGGCACCTATGATCCCAGACTAGGGCGCCTATGATCCCAGACTAGGGCGCCTATGATCCCAGACTAGGGCGCCTATAACCCCAGACCAAGGCACATATGATCCCAGACTAGGTCGCCTATGATCCCAGACTAGGGCACCTATGATCCCAGACTAGGGCACCTATTATTCCAGACTAAGGCACATATGATCCCAGACTAGGGCGCCTATGATCTCAGACTAGGACTCCTATGATCCCAGACTAGGGCTCCTATGATCCCAGACTAGGGCGCCTATGATCCCAGACTAGGGCGCCTATAACCCCAGACCAAGGTACATATGATCCCAGACTAGGGCGCCTATGATCCCAGACTAGGGCACCTATGATCCCAGACTAGGGCACCTATTATCCCAGACTAAGGCACATATGATCCCAGACTAGGGCGCCTATGATCTCAGACTAGGGCTCCTATGATCCCAGACTAGTGCGCCTATGATCTCAGACTAGGGCGCCTATGATCCCATAGGGCGCTAATGATCCCAGACTAGGGCGCCTACGATCCCAGACTAGGGCGCCTATGATCTCAGACTAGGGCACAATCGCAGTCCTTGTTTTTCAAATGTGCTTGCAAACATGAATGTTGTTTTGACAGGCTACACATGTATTTTACATCTCAGGTTACATGTGTATTTACCAGTCAGGTTACACTTGTATTTACATCACAGGCTACACGTATTTACATCGCAGGTTATACATGTATTTTCATCACAATGTACACATTATTTTATATCACATGCTACACATGTATTTTACATCGCAGGCTACATGTGTATTTACCACGCAGGTTACATATGTATTTACCACGCAGGTTACATGTATTGAATCACAGGCTACATATGTATTTACATCGCATTCTACACACGTATTTGGTTACATGTACTTTTTAAAGACTCAAAAGTAGTTACTGTCATGTATAGTGTGTACAGAGCTATGACGTGGCAACGAGATATTGGTCTCGACTGTCCACTAGTGTCCACAGGCTGTGACGTCGCAGGTCAGTGCTCAGGCCTATAATATCAATTGGTCTCGTCTCGCGCCAACTCGTCCGATCCGCCACGCCGCACCTCGCGGGGTTGCAGGATACTCTGGCGCCCTTTCACGGTTAGTTGTGGTCCATTGTCGGTATACTGGCTCGCCGAGCAAAGGCAGTCGGCATTGTTCAAGGAGTCGTGACCTACGCTAAACGGATCTGATTAATGATCATTGAGTTGATAGGAGCTCTCCAGACAGAAGAGTTTCATCTCGCCTCTGAGTAAAATCCTTCTTTTTGGTCAAGGATCATAATAGGACTCAAGCTCAATCCTTAATGGACACCTTTACAAAGTAGCTAGATCACAATCTTACATTGTGAGTCTACATTTTGTTTTTAAAGTCTCATCTCCTATGATGTAACAATCATTGTCTCAACTCCTATGATGTAATAATCATTAACTAATATGATGGTAAATCATTGTCTCAGCTCCTATGATGTAACAATCATTAACTACTATGATGTAACAATCATTGTCTCAACTTCTATGATGTTACATTGTCTCAACTTCAATGATGTAACATTGTCTCAACTCATATGATGTAACAATCATCAACTCCTATAATGTAACAATTATGTTTCTGGTGTACTTGCAGGTTGGGTGTGAGAACTACATTCGTATCGTGGTAAGAAAATCAAAAGACAAGTTATTCGTGTGTGGAACTCATGCCTTCCAACCTCGATGTCGTCATTATGAGTTTACGGTAAGACTTCTACACCAATGAACAGTATTATACCTTGTAACATAATGTTCAGTGCGGTCATTACAAAAAATCCACCATAGGGACACTCTAACATTTTACTGTTTCTTCATTGTTTTTAGAGGAAAAATAAAAAGGAATTGCTTTTTTTACATATAAAGAAAGCAATAAGTGTACAATAGTTTGAATTATTAGACAATAAAAAAAACCCATTAAAAACACAATCTTGCTATACCTATAACCTATCATCTTTTATATACGACTGTGATCTTATCCTTTCGTTTTTGAGTTGAATTTATATTGCAGGAGTTAAATACGTAACAATTGCCTAGGATTGCCTTTGGATTATTTTTTTTATTCTTTGTTTCCAAACTGGCAGGAACAAAACGGATTTAGAATGCAGATGCCCAAAAAGGAAGACGAAGTGGGTACTGGAATGTGTCCTTTCGACCCTAATCATAACTCTACGGCCATTTACATAAGTAAGTACTCTTTATATTCAACTCTTGTAATATACGTGGAGCTGAGAATGGTAATAAACGATTATATCAATACGCACTCGTTTTATGTGGCTCTTTCACTCTAAACGAATTCCCACAATGCTCCTGAAAATTGGTCAGAAAATCGTAATGGATAGATATAAATTATCTTTTGGTCCCAAATGTGTGTCAAGCGGCCTTTGTGAGTGACCTCCAGCTGTCTGAAGCCGCATGCAACCAGGTGCTCTCTTCTATGTCTGCTAAGGCCTGTTGGCGCCTTAGCTGGTTAAAACTTTGCACGATTATGTATTGAACCCGAAAAGACACGAATCAATCAAACAAATATACAATGAGTGAATTAATTGATGGGGATTAATGATTTTGTTTGATTTCGAAATAAGGGGAATAAATGCTACTTTTAATGAGAGATGTGGACATATATAAATATATATATATATATATATATATATATATATATATATATTTATTTATTTATTTATTTATTTATTTATTTATTTATTTATATATGTCCACATCTCTCATTATATATATATATATATATATATATATATATGTAAATATATATATTGTCACGTGATCATATTGATAAAACAACGTAAAAACTGTCACGTGACAGACACTATGTATTAAAATTAGATAGTAATTTGTATAGAAGAGAAAGAGAACCACGTGGCAAAATATTGTTTGTTTACAATTGGTGAATGAGGTCCATTGTGAGAAATAAAATGCACACAATTTGTACGAAACTGACAGGCAGACGGAGAGCCGATGAGAGCGTCGTAAACATTTGCAAGAATAGTCGATCTATCATGACTTGTACTCGTGCCTCGGGTTTATCCCCATCCAACCGGGCTTATCATGAACAACATGAGTTCTTCACCTACCTAGGCATATAATGGACCTCATCCACCAATCGTAAACAAACAACATTGAGTCACGTGCTTCTCTATTTCGTTTATACAAATTACGATCTAATTTTAATCAACAATGGTTATCACGTGACAGTTTTTTTTTTATTGTTTTATCAATATTATCACATGACCGTTCATTTTAGTGAATGAGGTCCATTGTCTCCTTGAGCTTATCATTGTCGGTTGAGAGGGGGGGGGCTTATCCTCGTCCACTCGGACTTATCATCCATCGTCTGCCTGACTTTCACGTGGGCGGGGAAACAAAACAGGAGTTAAAGGGAGAGAATGGAGGGGGGGGCAGTGTGAAAGCTGTCATACTGTTTGGCCACAAGACCAGGCAAATGTCAATGGAGACCGGGTTTCCGACCAAGTCGCGTGATGAAAATGTAGGAGTGTCACCCGGCTGTCATGACTGACCACTGACCTTTCACCTTTGGCGAGGCCAGAACACTGAAAATATTACACGTCATTCCAGAAAAAAAATTATCTAGTCACAACAGGAAGTGGTCTCGGACCAGGGGAAGTAAATGAGGACAACGAAGTGATAGATTAACGTCAACAAAATGGAAGAATAAGTTTGCATTTACTGAATCGCATCACCTATAACGATTTACTGAATCCTTTTGGCTCCCAGACTCAACAGTACTTCGCCACGGGACTCTTGTTTTGGGGGATTCCCCGCTGTTGGGCCCTAGTCCATCCTGCCATCTTTGCATCTTGTTTTGCTGGTCTCTGTGTAGTAATTACGAGCATCTTGCTGGGGTTAACAATTATTTGATATGCATCTCCCAAATACTAGAACTATGTACTACTGACGATAGTGGTCAGGGTTGACATGACCTATCTCATTTAGGGGCCGCAGAAGACCGCGCTGCTTTATATATTGCATACATATAACTTGATTTTTTAAAGACGTTATTTTGATGACAATCAAGGGCATCACATGCAATCAGGGGGATCAACGGGGTATTAAATAATCTAGACGTTTGTGCAAAAAACAGTTTCCTGGATGTGGGGTAGCTTTAATTCCCCCCCCCACACACACACACTTGTTTTCTTTGAGTCGTCTGCTTGTGTCCCACAACAAGTCTATAATTTTCTCTTCAGGTTCTGAGTCTTCTCTTTGAGAGAGGGAAAAAAAAAAGGAGACTTACCACGGAGTTGTTTCCTTGTTTTAAGATGATGTTGTATAATTTATGCCAGGTCCGAGTCAGTGGGACACGTGGCTGTGTCCGTTATGCAGTATTATTTCTGACCTCTTTATAAAAACAAAATGACACTTGACATTGTAGACATCGGCCATTACTCTCGTTCTCTCTGTCTCTCTCTTCATCTCTCTTTTGCTCTTTCTCTTTCTCTCCCTCTGTCTCCCCCATCTTTTTGTCTCTCGCCCTCTCTCTCTCTTTCTCTCCCTGTGCCTCTCCTACCTCCCCTCTCCTTCTCTCACTCATGTTTTTTTTTTTTTCATATTATGATTTCACTTAGTCTCTAGGCATTGGTACCCAACTTGTTTTTCGACACTGGCCATTTCCGGCACACGAGCCACGGGGCCCCATCACAACAAAGTGTCGATGAGTCCAGGGGCGTAGCTAGAGTGGAGGGGGGGAGGAGGTAGAATTTGAAAATTCTCTTGCTAAATGCAGGGGCCCCCAAAGAGGTCAAGCCCCCAGGGCCCCCAAATGATGGAAAATTCCTAGCTATGCCCCTGGATGAGTCCAGTAAAACGTTGGGCAGACTTGCTGCCTAAATCAGCGCAAACGGCCGGATGTAGTCCCAGGGCTTTAGTTTGGGTATCACTGAGTGATGTCATTAACTCTCTCTCTCTCTTCTATTCATATGTTGTCATTAACTCTCTCTCTCTTTTATCTTCTATCCATATGTCTCCCCTCTCTCCCCCATCTCTCTCTTATCTCTCCATAATTTTTTTTGCCTCCCAATTATTTTGATAATGCATTAAGAGCAATATTAATTATAATGAAAAGCCCAAATAGTTTAGACTCAAAAAAAATCTCTGCGAAGGTTTTAAACTAGTTCTGACCGTTTTTATTTTTTTGTTCATATACCGCCAGGAATGAACGTCACACTACTGTGAAAACAGTAACTTAATATTTTGTTAGAAACCCAGGACCTGACACGTTATGAATGATTGCATATGACGTAGTCCCTGACACCAACAGTAGGCTCTATATAGACGTTGTCCGTCTTGCTTGCAGTTACCATTCATTAGCTGTTCTTTTTGTTGCGTGGCAGTTAAAGAGTTAAAATGTGTGCGCATTAATACCAGGGACACGCTCTAAGGTTGTGATATTAATTGCTTCGTTCACGTCTACATCCGCGCTGGCTTCTTTCCAGATTTGAAAGTTGCAGGCCATTTTTGTTGCAATCTGCGGGTAATTGTTTTTTAGAAGATCCCAAGGCTTATGTAGAAACAACCATGATCTCTAATGGCCACTTGGACACGAAGACACTAGAAGTGTGTGCGGGGCAGAAAGGGTCCACTTGTGCGAAATCTTTATCAACCAGGAGTTGTTGTTTTTTTTCATTACATTTTTTTTTTGTAATTAATTACTGGTAGATTAGTATATGATGTTAGCATCAGAATTCTTATTAATTTGTTTGGAACCTAAATCTTAAAATTTCTTTATCCTGGACTGGGACAAGGTTCATTTTATTGTTTTCAGTATCTGTGTTTGTGAATTAAAAAAGGTTTGAATAGCCAAATTAAAAACTAAATAAAACATAAAGTCACCTAACATGTTCGATTGATTGCATTACAATTAAATATGAAGTCGCTCGTGCGGTTTCTGAAGCGGCAATAGTCGAAAAATGTTAGTGACAGTCGTGGAGATTTGAACTCTCCTTACGATTTTCCAGTATGGCGGAGCCCCTGAGACGAAGCACCCTTTTTTCTTTCCATGGTGCAAACTGAATAACAGATCATAAGAACTGTGTCTTTTTCACAATTTGGAAGAAGAAATTGGGGACATCTAAGTCTAGGTCTCTAGCCGGAGTAGAGTCGGTCCAGTATCTGAGAATCGGTTTCTATTTTAACATTTTTTTTTAATTATTTTTTTTTCGTTTTTTTTGTAAAGGATCATTTTGGAGTGTATGTGTGTTGTTGTTGTTGTTGTTGTCTCCGTACCACGTGATTTCATCCTAGTGTTCTCGACCTTTTGCGATAATGTATCTGCCAAGGGCAGATAATAAGTTCGATATTTTCAAAGACTGAAAAGTGAAAAGTTGAGTCAGCTCAGTCTGCAGTGGAGGGGAAAAAAACAACTCCTAAAAAATATGAATGAAAACTTGTCTCGAACGATACTCCCTAACAGAGGCGTAACGTAGGGAGGGGAGAATTTGAAAATCCCCCGGGCCCCCACTTGATTGGGACCCCCAAATGAGTGGGGGGGGGGGTTTACAACAAAGATTAAATATTACGCAAAATGCAGGGGCCCCTAAAGAGGTCAAGCCCCCTCAGGCCCCTAAAGAGGTCAAGCCCCCTCAGGCCCCTAAAAGAATGGCAAATTCCTAGCTACACCATTGCTACCTACACCGCGCGAAACGGAAAACGATGTAAGGGGGGGGGGTGCAAGGTGGTATACACTATAATGGTTGAGGTGTTGTTAGCTATGTCTTTCCTTTGTGTCCCCGTGATCTCGTCAAAACTAGAACTTGCTTAACAGTGACATGTTGACGACGAACAGAACGACAGACGCAGTTTCAAGATTCACCACTCGCGGGGGTCTAACAGCTACTGAAGTTTTATTATTTTTTTCCAGTGGGGGGGTCCTCCGTGTGTCACTCCATCGCCGGTGTTACCTCTGCGTGACTTGCTTCCATTCTCTTTATTCCTCATCCTTGCGAGGTATAGCGTCTTGAATCACACCTCCACGACGGTAACACGATCTTATCTTATCTTATCTTATATAATACAGACGTTACTTCAAAAAAGAAGATGATTACGTCCTACGCGTCATGCATTTAGTCATGCATATTAACCAATGACTTAAATTCTGCCAAGACAGTCACGGCTCCGTGACGGCCCTGAGTCAGGGGTTGTACAAGACACATAGACATTTATGGCCGCGACTGCACATGACTGCAATGAGGTAATAGCTGCACTGACACATTACATGACCAGCGCTGCAGACAAGAGCAAGAATAGGAACCAAGGCATTACATCTGAATTCACAGTCTAGATCTAGAATAGGAAGCAAGGCAATACATCTGAATTCACAGTCTAGATCTAGAATAGGAAGTACAGTAGTGGCGTAGCTAGGGTGGGAGGAGGGGGGGGGGAGAATTTGAAAATCCCCCCCTGGCCCCCATTTGAGGGGGCTCCAAATGAGTGTTTGATTTATTTTACAATAAATATTAAATGTTACGCGAAATGCAGGGGCCCCCCCACGGTCCCCAAAATGATGGCCAATTTCTAGCTACGCCACTGAAGCAAGGCAATCCATCTGAATTCACAGTCTTCACTGTATTCTGCCTCTCTAAATAGTTAAACTTTGTTTTTAGACTAAAAAGGAAAGAAATATGGTCTTTATATTGTTTTATTACACTGCATTACGGTTCTTCACTACACGCTAAAATGTTACCACAAGTAGCTACCACAAAATGGTTATCATTGTGTAATAAATAGAACACGACGTTTTTTTTTCTCCACACCTTTTTCTAGGGATGCAAAGCACTTCCTGTGGGCCATATCCGGTCCATGACGCCTTCTACCTCCACTTTGCATTGGGCCTTACCGAGACCAATCGTTTATAGAAGGCCTTGAACACTGACCTGCAACGTCACAACCTGTGGGCAGTTTAGACCAATAGCTCGTTGCCACGTCACAGGTTTTAACCACGTGGCAACGAGCTATTGGTCTCCACTGCCTACAGGTAGCGACGTCACAGCTCAGTGTTCAGGCCTACTGTAACGATTGGTCTCGGCCACACCCGGTCCGTGATGCCTTGCTATCAGGAACTTTAAACGTCTTGTACCACCACTTTGCATTGGGTCATTGTCGAAAGATGACGCTCTAAATTGCTCAAGTCCTCGTATTGTAAAGTCTTGTAAAAGGCACAAGAGTGTATACAAGCTGGATGCCATTTCCAGTGAAAACAAACAAACAAAACAAACAATTTTAATGACTCCATTCCTAAATGATCAAAAACTCTTTTGTCTAAAAGGTTGATTAAATCGATGTTAATTTTGTTAATTGTTTTTTTTTTTATAGCAAGCTTATTATTTTGTTTTCTTAAGACAGTAGAGTTGAAAAATAGTGTGAACCCAAACGCTTGTCTCTCTCTCGCATGCTGCTGCTGCTACACCATCAAGTCAAATCCACATAACACCATTCTGTCACTTCCCCCCCCACATCTGCAGGCTCCATCAACTCCCCTGCCCCCACCCCCCACCCCCTTTAGACTTGACTTAACCTGAAAATGTTAATTCGTTGAAGCGTTTAAAAAAAAAAAGTTTTTTTGTGTAAGGTACTAGCCAAACTTTTCTTGAAGTTTTTTTTTTTTGTGAGTGGTACTTTGTCACAGCGACCTAGCACCTTGTGACATTTATACACGGGGGCCATTGTTGACGTGAAATGGGAGGCGCAACAACTGGGGGCTGGAAACAGGGAGCCCCCCCCCCCCCCATGTAACACACTTCAGTTGTTAAACTGCCTCCAAAAACCTGAACAACAATAACCTGTTTATTAAAAAAAAAATAAACAATGAAAATCTCTGAGTAATCATATATCTCTGTTTTGATTGTATTTGCTTTGGTGTCACGTGTCATTTAGAGTAGAATACTTTTGGTCACGTGATAACCTACATACATATACATACAATGGTGTGTGTGTGTTTAGAATATAATGGACCTCATTCACCAATCGTAAACAAACATTTAGCCACGTGGTCTCTATCTCTTCTATATAATTTACGATCTCATGTTTAATTCATGATGGTTGTCACGTGACAGTTTTTTCATTGTTTTATCAATAAGATCACGTGACTAAATGTTGTTTGTTTACGATTGGTGAATGAGGTCCATTACTTCTAAGCAAAGAAAAGCTACCGCAGGTGCAGATGACGAAAAGATTAATTGTATTGAACCTCTTCCTCTCCGCGGCAGACGGTAGATTTGTCTGCTTCAGTTGTGCACTCACTGGCAATGTCATGTTATAATGATCTTCAGAGGCGTAGCTAGGGTGGTAGGAGAGAGAGGGGGAATTTGAAAATCTCCCCCCCCCCTGTCTCGCACTTGAGGGGTACCCCAAATGAGTGTGTTTTTTTTTTACATTAAATATTAATATTATGCAAAATGCAGGGTCCCCCGAAAAGTCAAGCCCCCAGGCCTCCAAATTATGGCTAATTCCTAGCTACGCCACTCATGATTTTTATATTATTATTACTCTGAAAGATTCAGTAGATATGGTTTAGTCAGTTAACCCATCACCCTGCTAACGAGATAATGTCTTCAGTAGCCGTACCAATGATGACTTTTTATTGTAACTTGGAAGAATGTAGTTTAAAAACAATACTTGTGCATTGTTGGCCTCCTTTAGTCTTATCTTATCTTATATAATATAGACGTTACTTCAAAAAAAAAAAGAAAAAAGAAGAGGATTACGTCTTACGCGTCATGCATATTAACCAATGACCTAAATTCTGCCAAGTCACTGGTTTTTTCTGGCTAGCTCAGGAAACCCATTCCATGCTCTAGTAGCGCTAGGGAAGAAGGAGCATTTGTACAAATTTGTCCTAGCATGTGGAACGAGGAATGTGCCTTTATCTTTGTGTCTTTCTGAGTATTTTATTAAATTTTGTTTTTTGTATTTGAAGATTATGGTTCAGTGTTTTATGTACAATCGTAAAACGACTGTGGTTCATCTTAAAGCATCCATTCCTGTGACTGGAGCCCTATTCTCGAGAGACTTTCCCGTCCACTTGTCTCGCAGGTTGAGGTGGCATTCTCTTTGGTGGCGAAGGAGGATTAACACTCATATTTTATGTATGGTCTGCTTTCTGGATTATCGCTCGTTTATCATTTAATGAGGGCATAAAGAAAGCTATTATAGGTCAAATGAGACAAGAGTCCGCCTTTAGCCAACTGCATGACATCATGCCTTCTTTTTCTATAACGTATCGCAGCTATACCTTTTAACCAAACTTTTATATTCCTTTTCTCCCCCAACCCCCTCTCCAGATGGAAGTTTCTACGCTGCCACAGTCTCCGACCCTGATTCCAGAGACCCACTCATCCTTCAGAAGAACAGCGAAAGCATCTTGATCAGGACCCAGCCAAGAGACTCCATTTTCTTAAACGGTTGGTACCTCCTTTGATTAAATTCGTTCATTTTTAAATTAATTTTTAGGAGTTCTTTTCCTTCGGCAGAATGCAGATACCAACTTCTACAAGAAAAAAAAGAGATTCTGTTACAAAATATAAATGTCAGTTAGAAATTATTGAAACAACTAACCATGATTTTACTATAAATATATATATATAGTGTATGTATTATCTCAAGATTCACAGTATATAAACTCTGCAACGTTAACCCTTTATGATTTGTTTATGCCTGTCTATGTACGAATAAAGATTACATTCAATTCATATACTGCGTCCCCCCCCCTTTTTTTTTTCTTTGGGGGGCGGCCGGGGGGGGGGGGCATTGCTTAGTACATTATCTAAAAGATTTGTATACAATTTCGCTTGGCATATTTCTTGGAGCTGTGCCGAAAAAAGATTTTATTTGGCAGCCTGCTCAGTCTAGTGATACTTTGGAGGGGAGGAAACTGTTGGGCTATTAGACCTAGTACAAGTTGTACAAGGACATAGGACGTCTAGTACACTAGTACAACCTTAGACCAGAAGGATAACAAAATGTTGGAAGTAGATCGTTCTGTAGACTAGATCTAAAATTGACATATTTTGGCTGGCTGCCAGTGGTTTACATTTGATTATCAAATTAGTATAAGAGACATTACTGTTGTACATAAAAAAAAAAATCATGTCACACGCACAGAGTGAGATTTAAAATGTGTGGAAGGAGGGTTGCATATTTTATTTAGTATTGAATATGAAATGTGTTTAGAAAGTCCTACAAGCCATTGGCACGTCATACTTAAGAACGTTTTTTTTTTTTAATATTATAAATAAATTATGTGGGCTGGGGAAAATGTAATAAATGGAAATAGTGTGTGTGTGTGTGTTTTATTACTGTCACCCGCCCCCTCCTAAAGAGACCACGTTTGATGATGGTAAAAAATAAACACCATTTTGACGCAATCATGATGGCTGAGGTCTCAGTGTAGTCAAAACCTGATATGTACCAGTTAGGAAGTATTTCAAAGACGTGGTCCACTGTTTCATTAGAGTATGTTTAGTAAACGAAATAAAATCTCTATACTTAGAAACACCCCAAGACAGAAGAGTAAAAAATAAAGTAGCTCTAATACTTGGAGGGTGGCCGAGTGGTTAAGCGTTTGGCTTCCGAACCTAGTGCCCTGGGTTCGAATCTCCGTGAAGACTAGGAATTTGAATTTCGGGATTTTTAGGGCGCCCCTGAGTCCACCCAACTCTAATTGGTACCTGACTCTTGTTGGGGAAAGCAAAGGCGGTTGGTCTTTGTGCTGGCCACATGTTACCCTGCTCGTTAACCGTTGGCTAAAGAAACAGATGACCTTAATATCATCTGCCCTATAGATCGCAAGGTCTGAAGGGGAAGCTTTATTTACTTTTCTAGCTCTAATACATAAAACACTAAACCATAATTTACAAATAGAAAACCAAAAACTAATGAAACTCGGACACAAAGATAGAGGCACATTTCTTATTCCTTATTACTAGAACTAATGCTCCTTCTTCCATATGCCATGAAAGAATGGAATGGGTTGCCTGAATCAGCCAGGAAAACCAACGACTTAGCAGAGTTTAACTCATTGATTAACACGCATGATTAGATTGACACATGAAATGCTTAGAACGTAACTATCTCCTGAAAGTAACGTGTGTAATAAATAAGATAAGACTATAAATACAACTTAAGGAAGACAATGGATTGGGTATTGACTTTGGTCTTCACTATCTACGATTAACATTGACATCTACCATTACACAATTAAAAATGCATGCTTTGTGAGTGTCACACATTATTAAAAAAAAAACAAAAACATAAAATTTAACAGACATAGTCTTAACTCTAGTTGCAGGACATTTCAAAAGATGTCACTAATGATACTGTCTGATGACACTGATGGATGTCGACTACACGGACAAATATAGTGTGACATATGTGAAAGGGCAGACAAATCGAACAGACATCATTTACGTATTATCCCCCATTATTACCTATAGTAAAAAGAAACAAAAAATAATAATTTGACATGATGTGTTTTCGCCTCCCTTTCCGCAGAGCCTGACTTCGTGAGCTCCTACGACAAGGATGACAAGGTTTTCTTTTTCTTCCGCGAGATGGCTGTGGAGAACATCAACTGTGGCAAGGTAATCCAAAGTTGGCCCGCATTTGATCTGTAATGTATGGTGGGGGGCACTTACAGGGGGGGGGGTAATGTACTGTTCACGCCGATTCAAGAGTAGGATTGGTTTGTGCAATAATTATTTTTTTTTTAGTTTGGGAAATGTGGGATGCTTGCTAAGTACGCTTGATCATAACTTGACTTGGCTACCCATGAAGGGGGGCGCGAGGTTCGACACCCGACTCGAGCAGAGTTGTGTTTACTGAGCACCTACAGGCAGCACGGAAAACCTTTTCCCAGATACCTCCTCCCTCCAGTGGTCCACAAATTAGATTGGACCACAGCGCTCTGAGCATGTTATAAAGTATTAGCATGAAAGTAGCGCTATATAAAAGCTATTATTTATTATTTTTATTGTTTTAATTCAAAGTCAAGGGTACCAACGAATATCGGATGCTGTTTGTAGACAGTAGAATAGAATGGAAATAGTCATCATAGAATGAATTTAATATTAGTCTGACAAATAGTGTTTTATGTATATACTTCACAATTCATTGTATAAGATACAATCATGACTTAACTCTTCATCTCCTAATCGACGATACCATCGTTGATTTGACCACGTTTAATTAAATAAATATTTAATTTTAAAAACTTTTCTTTATGCTATATAGAAGGAGCATGCATTCCCTTTTAATCCTAGACCAAATAAAACAATTTCTGATCACAACGAACAAAGCTATTGAAACGTAATCATAACATGGTAGTGAAATAGTAATGAGCAAAATGAAAAATTCCGTCCGAATGTGCAAAAATAATTACGGAGGGAAAGAGTTAAAGTAATATAATGTTCTTCTTCCTCCTCGTTCTCATTGTTATGTTGGAGCGTTCAGATGACAACCACTAATCTTACAACTAAAAATTTAGCTAGTTTCAATTTTTAGCGTCCGGAACATGTGTTGTCTCATTCTTTCCGCTTCTGAACTCAAACCATGTATTAGACTTTACTGTAACTGTGTTTTCTTTCAGGCGGTATTCTCGCGTGTAGGTCGAGTGTGTAAAATGGACAAGGGTGGAGCGGTCCGGACACTACAGAACACATTCACCTCCTTTTTCAAGGCCAGAATCAACTGTTCTATCCCTGGAGAGATCCCCTTTTATTTTGATGAAATTCGTAAGTATTCCATGCTAGTGCTGCTCTCTCTGGAGTTGGATCGAATTGGATGCTGGGAAGATAAAACAAGGGGGATAGATCCTAATGGTTGTTTTTTTCAGTCAACATTATTTTAACTTCTTTAAAGATAAGCTTCATCCAAATACAATTTTACATTCACAAAGAATAAAAGAATTTTTTTTAATTGGGAACTTCAATGGCTATTATTAAATTTTGATATAGATAATGGTTAAGCTGCGTTTTACTCTTTTGCATCCTACGTGAATGATGGTGGGATTATGTATTATTCCTAGTTCATGGGGTACACAAAAGGGTAATTCACTCGCTAGTGGTGATGGCTAATATTGACGCCATGGTTTTGTCCATGAATTGTCTGTTACTGTTTGTTATGATACTCCTTTAACCAGTGGTACACAAATATATATAATCTGAAGTTATTTTATATACTTTGAACAAGCATGCTGTTGTTCTCCGCAGAATCAACTTCGGAATTTGGCCAGGGCAACTATCGACCTACTAAGGACAGTGGAGACAGGAGTGACATGATCTATGCAGTCTTCAATACACCAGAGTAAGTTAACCAAGTTATAGTCTAGAAACATAGTGAGGGGAATGTCTTGTCAAGATATCCTCTTTAACAAAGATTTCCAGTTCCTCAAATGTCTATATGTTGTTGATATTTATGACCCCTCCCTCTCACTTCTTGTGATAAAGCTGTGCTTTCACTTCCCCCTAGGATGTCTGTTGGCCTGCATTACAATACCCCCCTCCTAAATACCCAAGGATGGCTGCCTGGTCCTGTTTTATGCATTCTAGACTCGTTTGATGTTCACAATAGTCCTGGGTTTAAAACCTGCCAGCTGCCATCCTGCGCTGGATCCTAGCCCTGCTTTCTAATATTTACCTAACTTCTCTGTGTAGAAGTGTTATTTGTTAACTAATAAAATTTTGTTATTTACTGTGATGACAAGTTCATTCTTAAACTATAGATATTTGAAGAAGTGATCATGGACACAATAATGCAGAGTTTGTATCCTTTTTTGCATATACACTTTGAGGTCCCTGAAGAATTACTATAAGTAGTTGAACAATCCTGGAATGGGAGGCATTGGTGAGGAGTGGTAAAGTTCTTGGCTTCCGAACTGAGGAGGGGGGGGGGGTTCCAGGTTTGAATCCTGATGAAGACTGAGATTTATAATTTCAGTGGGGCCAAATGAGTGGCGCAGTGGCTTAGCAATAAAGCGCTTGGCTTCCAAACTGGGGGTCCCAGATTCAAATCCTGGTGAAGACAGGGATTTTTAATTTCGGGATCTTTGGGCACCTCTGAGTCCACCAAGCTCTAATGGGTACCTGACATTAGTTGGGAAAAAGTAAAGGCGGTTGGTCGTTGTGCTGGCCACATGACACCCTTGTTAACCATGGGCCACAGAAACAGATGACCTTTACATTATCTGCCCTATAGATGGCGAGGTCTAAAAGGGGAAATTTACTTTGCTAGTTCTGGAATGCAATTGACTGTTACCATATTCAGAATAATATTCTGTAAAACATGGAGATACATCTTATTCTGTAGGTAAAATTGTAAAAAAAAAAAAAGGGGGGGGGGGCTGATATTACGTCGTTTAGTACACATAAAAGGATAAGACTACGTCTGTTAGCAACGAGAGCCACTGAATATTTTAACTAACTCTAAATAAATGCAGAGAACCTCTGCGAAAGGTCAGGTTAGTGGAAACCTAAAGCTTTCATTTGAACGAGTTCTGTCCCTTTGATTGTTTGTAACAAAATCTTCTGCACTCTGCAAACATTGGGAGGGGGGTAAAGGGGTAAAGGGGGGGGGTGTGTGAGTGGTACATGTGATGTTAGGGAATTGCAGGTGGACGCTGTTAGCTAAATGTGTGACATTGTCTATCTGCCCTCCAGGAATGCCATCCGGGGCTCTGCTGTTTGTGCATACAAGTATACAGATATAAATCAAGTCTTCAAGAGGCGGTTCAAAGGTCAGGAATCTTACAACTACAACTGGCTGCCAGTCAGCTGGGACAACACGCCCTCCCCTCACCCTGAAGAGGTAAATACATGCGTGAGTGTGTGTGTGTGTGTGCGCATATCATTGTGTCAGCTGTCTGTTTTCTTTGCCTGGCTAGTCTTGCTCTCTTGGTGTCACATAATTAATTTTTTTAATTATTTTTTTTTTTTGCAAGAAGAAATGTTCTTTTTTTTTTCGTATGTTATGTCTAGATGAAGTTTTTACAAGGAGATTACTTTCCTTTTTGTCTAGATGTATGAGTTAACTTGTATTTAGGTCCATATCTAAGAGTTAACTTGTATTTAGGTCCAGGTCTAAGAGTTAACTTGTATTTAGGTCCAGGTCTAAGAGTCAACTTGTATTTAGGTCCAGATCTAAGAGTTAACTTGTATTTAGGTCCAGGTCTAAGAGTTAACTTGTATTTAGGTCCAGATCTAAGAGTTAACTTGTATTTAGGTCCAGATCTAAGAGTTAACTTGTATTTAGGTCCAGATCTAAGAGTTAACTTGTATTTAGGTCCAGATCTAAGAGTTAACTTATATTTAGGTCCAGGTCTAAGAGTTAACTTGTTTTTAGGTCTAGATCTATGAGGCAAATTATATTTAGTTCTAGATCTATGAGGCAAATTATATTTAGTTCTAGATCTATGACTGCACTTGTATAAGTGCAAATATATATATATATATATATATATATATGCTCCATTTTTGTTTTTAAAGTTTATCAGTCTTCAACGGTGTAGTCTTGTAATTGTATTGTTTAAATATTTGTCTCCATTACACTTTGTTTTCAACTTGTTGGCCTACATAGATAGTAAGCTATTAGGTCAACTCCATTGAAATGATCTCATTTTTACATTTTACAGTAATATTAAACTCTCTTGCTTACAGCGCCCTCTTCCCTGACAACTATAGTGCATAGCCTAGCTTCAAAATTTCCAGATGTGTGTAACTTTGTGCTGCTCTAGTATGGAATAGTTGAACTACGGCCCTTCAACTAATTCACTCACACATATTGTAACCCCTCCCCCTTTCACATATTTTATATCTAGAGAATTGACTGTTTATAAACCAAGGCTGGAAGAAGTCCTCAATAAAATATATGTATTTACCAAATATTAACCCATTAAGTCATCAATACTATAAGTGTCAATTTATTGGGTTGCAGTCAATACGGCTATAGGCATTTAAAGATCAAAGATCAAGCTCGAATATCAAGTTCAAGTCTTCTTTGACCAGGAAGTAATAAAAAATGTAAAGTTCCTCTTTCAGACCTTGCGATTTATGGGACAGATGTTGTTAAGGTCATCTGTTTCTATGGCCCACGGTGTCCACTGGCCAGCACAACGATCAACGGCCTTTATTTTACACAACTTACGTCAGGTACCTTGTCGAGTAAAGTGGACTCAGAGGCGACCTAAAAATCCCAAAATTCAAGTCCCAGTCTTCTCAGAGATTCAGCCCCAGGAACCAAGGTTTGGAAGCCAAGCGTTTAACCACTCAGCCACCACACCCCATTCGACCAGGAAGTTTATTATTGTTTCAACATTTTGTTGTGGCTAGTAATTGTGTTTCAATATATTACTTGTTGCATAGGACATGACCTCTAAATCAGAAACAGCCGCCACTGTATAAAGATTTATATCTGTCTTGGCTTAGTCCAGATGACTTTTGTTTTAAGTGACATCACTTTAAAAAAATATGCGGTAAAGTCAGTTTGTGCACTAACAATAAAACATTTCCCTTTCAGACCTAGAGATCTATAGGGCAGATTATGTAAAGGTCATCTTTTTTCTGTGGCCCCGGTTAACGAGGGTGCCATGTAGCCAGCACAATGACCAGCCACTTTTTTCTTTTCCCCACTAATGTCAGGTACCCATTAGACCTGGGTGGACTCAGAGGTGCCCCAAAATTTAAAAAATCCCAGTCTTCACCAAAATTCGAACAAGGGACCCCCCCCCCCCCCGGTTCGGAAGCCAAGCCCTTTACCTCTCTGTCACTTCGTCATTGACCAATTGTTCCTGCTTTTAACGAGATGACATTTTGTCTTGGCAGTGTCACAATGGCAGCCAGGGCGCCTACGGCTACAAGCACTTAAACTTTATCAAGAGCCACCCTTTGATGGACGAAGCTGTGCAGCCCAGTGGAGGGAGACCCATGTTAGTTTTCACCAGTATTAAGTAAGTGTTTTCTGTACGTCTAGATTATGTATTCAAACTGTTAGGCCTACTCTGTTGTTAGACCTACATGAATGGACCTTTTTCACCAATCGTAAACAAACATTTAGCCACGTGATTCTCAATCTCTTCTATACAAATTACGTAATACACACAGGCTGTCACGTGACAGTTTTTTTCCGTTGTTTTATCAATATTATCACGTGACTAATTGTTTGTTTACGATTTTTGAATGAGGTCCATTAGATAGTATCTTTTTTAGTGGATGCTTTGTTTTGTACTGTGCGGGTAGCCGATGAAGAATAAAACAGAATCCTTAATTTTATTTCAACTTGTTCTCCATACTTGAAATCTCTTATAGCCTAATGTACAAAAAAAAAGTCGCACAGAGGGTACCTAGAAGGCGTCCTTAGGTGCCGGTCGCCCCTCTCTCAAAAAGCCACCAGTAAACAATACAAAACCTACACATAAAATGCAGAAAAAAAAGTTTTACAAATATATTTACTTTATATTGTGTTTTTAATGTTTGTTATACCTATTTAGCTCCATACGCTTCCTCATCTGCCTTTCCTTGGGTATATTTATATATATATAGGCAATACAGGGCAAAGGTCGTGGAGAGCTTAGCACCAACCTCAAGGAGATGGTTATCCAGACTTTTGCCTGTATTGTGGAACATTAAAGTATCCAGGGTTTTTTGTTTAGCACCAACCTCAAGGAGATGGTTATCCAGACTTTTGCCTGTATTGTGGAACATTAAAGTATCCAGGGTTTTTTTGTGGTTTTTTTTTTTTTTTTGTTGAAAATATTGGACTTTAGTGATTTGTTATTTAACTAAAAGCATTGTCTAATTGCTCTCTAACAGATACAACATATATTAAAATAAACCTGGACATATAACGTGTAAAAAAAAAACAGTCTGGTAGAGGAAAATAATCCAAAATGAACGCGGGATAGTAGAAAATACGAAAGTGGTATGCCAGAGAACAGGACAGTTAAGGCAGGCGATGTCGCGGTATCGATTTTGTCAGAAGTCATTTGTTGCGTTGGGAATTTCATTCAGTCCTCGGCTGCTGGCCCATTAAAGACAATTCTCTTTGCAGGAATGCCCGTAGGGGGTGGGGACTAAGTATGACAATGATGTCTGGAAAAGTTCACTGCACTTCCCGTCACCAGAAAGAAATGACAGATATCTGCTGTTTGTACAGTTTATATGAGTATAAGACATTCATTTTCTTTCTCTCCCTCTCTCTCTCTCTCTCTCCCAGTTGTAATCTGGATTATTTGAGTGAACTAGTCGTGTAGTAGCATAGCAGTCATCATTATGTAAACACAATCCTTCTTCGATTTGTATAAACAGAAGCCCGCTTACGTCATCAAATTGTGTTGTCAAGCTATCTTATAATTTCCCCTTGTGTCCAGGAAGGAAGATCTTAGTATTGGACTGGGCACCACGCAGTCGACTTCACAGTATCGGAGATGTTCACGGCAGGGTAAACACTAAACTAAACACGTGAACTATTGAGAACAGAGGAGCTAAAAATTGTATACCTGCAAAAAAAAAACTAAAAGGCAGGCGACCCAAGGGCAGACCACGAAAATATATATAATACGATGGATTGATGATGTGGAGGCAGATCTACAACAGCTTAGGGTTTGGGCCTGGAGACGAAAGGCTCAAGAGAGACCTGAATGGAGGGATGTGTTGAGGCAGGACAGAGCCCTCCTTGGGCTGTAGCGCCACTGGGATTGAAGGATACACCATGAAGCGTCCCATGTATGAAATCTTGAATAAAGTATATATAAAAAAAAAAAAGAATCATTAGATAACTCAGAGGTTCTCAAACTTTTTTTGACCAGGGGACCCTTTACTTATTCAAATCCTGCCCGTGGACCCCCTAAGTGAAAAAGCTACATAAATGCATAGTATATACATTAAGTCGTCAAATAATAGTACGTAAAAGACATATAAAACAGGAGTGTGTGTGTGTGGGGGGGTATTAAACTTATCCGATCGGATAAACTGGCTTTTAGCGAAGAAGTTATTTTGATTCTACACAATTTTAATATTTCTGGGGACCCCATACGGTCGCCTCACATATCTCTGGGGGTCCGCAGACTACAGTTTCAGAACCACTGAGATAGATGACCTGGCTGACTGGTCGTGCGGTTTGCGCTCTGGACTGTCGTTTTGGATTGATCGATGGTCCCGGGTTCAAACCCTTTCTGCTCCCATCCCCCGTCGTCCTGCGGGAGGTTTGGACTAGGAAGTAAACTATCGTCAACTCTGAAGGAACATCCGAAACATGTCAAACATTTTACAAACAAACATTTTTTTACAAACATTTTACAAACAAACATTTTTTACAAACATTTTACAAACAAACATTTTTTACAAACATTTTACAAACAAACATTTTACAAACATTTTAGTCGTTCATGTAAATGAACCTCCTTTACCAATCGTAAACAAACAACATTTAGTCACGTGATAATGTTGATAAAACAACGGGGAAAAAATATTCACGTGATAGCCATTGTGTATTAATAATTAATTAGATCGTAATTTGTATAGAAGAGATAGAGAATCACATGGCTAAATGTTGTTTGTTTACGATTGGTGAAGGAGGTCCATTGGAAATGTAACGTTTATTTAGTCAATTAAAAAGTAGTCGTAAAGGTTTAGTCAGTTTATTTGTGACTATTTTGTTTTAATGTCAAATAAGAACACATCCTCCAATGGGTTACCCCCCTTCTTATTCAAAGCCACTTTTTTTTTAGTATAAATCCGCATGCATTCCACCTTGGGTGACGGCTTTTTTCTTTAGATTTTGTCTGAGCACACAATCCAAGTGGTTCGCATGGGTATAAGTCTATTTGCTTAACTGCCGCACCGTGCCGTGGCTGCAGTCATTTGTAAGTTTGATTTTGGATGTTTATCAATTAGAATGGAGCCTTTAATCGGACACGTGGGATTTTTTTTTTATTCGACAGTTTCCCTCCGGCTAATTACGAAACTAAAACACGACTGTTTCATAAATGGGCGGGTCAGGCTAGGCAGAAAATAGAAGCTTGTTTGCTTTATGGGCTAAAAGGAAATCAGAGATTGACACGATCTCTCATTCTACTGCTAAAAACTGTTTTAAATCTAGTCGTGCGGTTTGCGCGCTGGACTGTCGTTCATATTTATCGACGGTCGAGGGTTCAAACCCTGCCCGCTCCCATCCCCCGTCGTCCTGCGGGAGGTTTGGACTAGGAAGTAAACTATCTTCAACTCTGAAGGAACATCCGAAATATGTAAAACAAACAAACAAACATTTTACAAGGATATAGATTAGATCTAGATTCTATCCATCCTAGATAGATCTAGGCTAGGTTTTGCCTTCGTTGACTGGCTCTATTAATCATGGTATAGCCTAATCTATAGGCCTACCCCCAGTTACCAAAAAAAAAACTGGGGAGGAGGGAGTTCAGATAATTAGCCTATCTAAATAAGTGTTAACTAGATCTAGATGCGATCTAAGTAGCCTACCGATAGCAGATGATGCAAAGCGCATCTGTTTCTATGACCGATGTTTTATAGGCCTATGTGTCAAGTAAGCGACCCCTGGAATCGGAAGCAAAGACCTTTACCTTTACCACTCAGCCTCTTCGTATGGATAGCAGGCCGTATTTGTGATAGTAACTATTATAGATCCAATTTAGTCATGTCCAATACACAGTGAATCAAATAGCTGAAATATTACATACAATTGATCTAGCACCTTATATACATCTAGAATCCAAATTAACTGCAGCTATCCGTATTCATGTCGTCTGCTTGCTGTCTGACGTCAATGCCCTGTGACATCAACACATTCATTAGCGCATTCTCAACGCACTGTACCATTTAAAAACTTAACTTAGATCTAGATCTACATCAAAGGGTGCAATTTATGTGTTACAAAAACACTAGACTTACTACCCAAATCGCATTCATAATTTTATTTTTATTAGTTGCTAGACTCTACACCAGCGGTTCTCAACTTTTTAGGCTCGGCGACCCCTTTTTACAATCCCCCAGTCTGCCGCGACCCCCCTCCCCGCACACACATATAGGCTACAGCAATAGAAGAATGGACAAAAACAATCCATTTTTTCGATGGTCTTAGGCGCCCCATGCCAAAGTGGTCGCGACCCACAGGTTGAGAACCCCTGCTCTACACCTTTGAAGTTGTAGGCCTACGAAACAATCACGGTAAACCCACCAATTTGAACAATCCTCGCTTATTTTAAAAAAAATGTTTTTCTTGTGTAAAACTGAACTACATTGATGCTTGTATTCTAATGGCGTGTGTCCATGTTGTCTTTGACAGTGCCAAGTTTACTCAGATAGCTGTAGACTGGCAGGTACTAGCAGCCGATAAAAACTACTATGATGTTATGTTTGTTGGAACTGGTAAGCGATACTGTTACTTCTTAGATCCCCTAATAGTCTTTTTAGTTGTTTTTTTTTTTTAACAGTACTTTTATTTAGTATTCAAATATTCACCTGATGGTTTATAAGCAAATTCCATTCAAAATCAAGCTACTTATAATTTATACCAAAGAACACTGTAAAATTGTGTGGTTAGCTCATTAAAATTTCTGTACTAATGCTACATACAGTATGATTTAGGTTAAGGTTTTCCAATGCTGTTGCCATAAGTGCCTCATCCTTTTGTACACATAAAGAATGATCTTTGAACTTGAAAAAGCCTTGAAGTTGGCATTCTTCTGTGATATAGTTTAAGTTAATTGAATTTGCTCTAAATATAGTTTTAAAAAAAGGAAAGTTTCCCTTTTAGACCTTACAATCTAGAGGGCAAACAATGTAAAGGTCATCTGTTTCTGTGGCCCACAGTTAAATTGGGTGCCATGTGGCCAGCGCAACAATAGCGGCCTTTACTTTTCCTCAACTAACATCAGGTATCCATCACAATATAAATATAGGACATGCTTAAAATTAATGCTATAACGACTTATTCACTATACATAGAATAAATGAAACACAATTGTCTTGTTCATATCCAGCATATTACTTCCCAGTCTCTCCCCACTCCTCCCCAATTTGTATAAATATTCTAAAACATATATACATATATATATATATATAGTCAAATTTGGTTAATCAGACATACTGCTTATTCTGACCAAATTCTAAAGTACCAAAACAAATACCATTATAGAGTCGAATCCACCTATTAGGACCAAAACTATTGGCTCCAATTTCACAATGTGGTGCGATTAACCCAATTTTATTGTTTTCTATATTTTCGATTACCTTCCTTTATCATTAACTCTCCTTTGTAGAGACAAAAGAGATCTAGAATAGTGTGTGTGTAGGAAAACATCATGTGGATGCTGTCTGGCAAGCTTTACAATTTTTCTGTACCTTTGCATGTATATAAGATGTGTAATAACAAGAACATTTGTGTGTTGTTTTTTTTAATAGATGATGGCCGAGTTATCAAGGCTATTAATAAAGGTACCAAGGGTGAAATAGAGTCTGTGGTCATCGAAGACATTCAGGTGATGCCCCATGGTGTACCAGTGACCAGCCTCAAGATACACAGTGACCGAAACGACCAATCACAACAGAGACTGATTGTGATGTCTAAGGAACGAATAATTACAATACCACTCCAGCGCTGCAACAGGTCCAATACTTGCAGGTGAGAAATTAGTCCACACCGCTGTTGTTGTCATTGTGTCAGTCAATTGTTCAGATTTTACAAATAGATCTTTAACACTTGGATCAATGTGGATCAGTGATACAATTTTTTTCACTTTTTTTGAAGTCTCATTAAAGTAATTAAAAATAATTTTAAAAAATGATACAAGAATGCCCATTGGGGTTGGGGGCTACATTTGATACATTTATGTTTTGGACATTCCTTGAGATATAAAGATTTTAATTTTTTATTACATCCAATCCTAGACTTCCTGTAGGAGGACAGGGCTTTAACTCTGGACCATCAAGATTACTGTCTGTAGTACACTCCAAATGTCCAAACAGCCATAATATTGGAGAATAATAATTCCCGTAAATTTTGTTAAGCTTTTTAATTTATCTTGTTTACAAACAGTTCTTGTGTGGCCTTACAAGATCCTTATTGTGCCTGGAACCAAGGACTCAAGCAATGTCTAGCTGCAGAAACTGGGTATGCATTTCTATATTTGCTTTATATTGACAAAGCAAATCCTTTCTTTTTAATGGTGAAAATTTCCTATAACTAGGCAAAGTTTTAGAATATAGCCCTTTTGAATTAGTACTTGACAAATATTGCATCTATGAGAATTAAGATTTTACCTACATTGTTCAATTTTTTATGTATTTTTTAGAGTTCAAAGTATAGCCACTGGCACAAATAGTAATTGTCAACCAGAAGTTGAAGGTAAGACAAATTAGTAAATTTCTGTTTATTTCTCTGATTTAATTTGATGTATTGATTTTTTTCTTCAATATTACTTACTATACTGCTCACTATAATATTGATATTGTTAAATAATGAAACATAAATGAAAGAAATCATTTTTAAGTCTTCATCATTTTTTTTTTTAAAGTGCTTTGTATTATTGATGTTGCATGTTTTTCAATTCATTATTTTGTGGATATTATGTCTTGAGTTTATGTATCATTTGTTTAGTAATTGTTTCAATATAAGCATCTTGAAAGAAGTGGTAGTTTTCAAATGTTTTTGTTTCCTAAAGATATTAAAAAAATACACTCTTCTAAATAGTTAAGAAATTACCTGTCAAAACTTTAAATGATAAACTATTTTCTATTTTGAAATTTGATTTGTTAGTATAAATACTGTTGACATTGAGCAACATTTGCAACTGCCATTCTGATTTGATTAGAGAGCTACCCTGCTATGGTTAGTGGAGGAATATGCTTGATACACTTTTTATTTTGGTCAATTTGTTGAATTTAGTTGAACCCAAGACTCAGGCCCCTGAAGTATTGACAACACCTGCTAAGTGCACATGTGCAAATACAAAACCTGAAGATGAAGCAGAGAAAGAAATACTTGCAAAAAACCAGGATAAGAATGGTCAGTTTTGTTACACTAAGCTGAAGAGAACCTTTTTTTCTTTGATATTATAATCATTAACTTTATTGGTCGGAAACTTTAAAGACAGTTTTATCATATTTTAAAAAAAATGTAACTTCTCATTTCTGCAGACCTTGTTTTCATTTACAATCAAATTGGGAACTGAATTCTAGTTTCTGACTAGTACAGAAAATAAATAACTTTGGCGCTTTTAAAAAATGTTTTAAAAACATTTCTGCACTGCTAGATAAAATGTTAACAAGCTTCCATATGGCTAACTCATAGCATATTGCTAAAGAATTCTATTTTTTTAAACCCACAAACTAATCACTGAAGTAGATTCAAAGCTGAAACAAAGTTTAACCCAATTAATTATTCTTTTTTTTTTTATATGCTATGCACATGTAGATTTTGAATTGATATTAAAACTCATTTTATTGTGTTTGAAATCATCTATAATATTATCATACTACGCTTGCTGATTATGTATGTGTCTGTTAAAGTTGTTGCCATTCATTCACTCACATGGGAACGTAGGAAACGATAATTGTAGAAGTTGAAGTTGAATTTCTGTTTCTTGGGGCTACAGTCTCCACTATAAATCTTGTAGCTTTTTAAGAGGGTGAAATTTATGTAATGTTAAGTGGGATTTAAATGTTGCCCTACTGAATGGTGTGTGTGCTACTGGAATAAAACTCTCATCACTTAACGGAAGCCTTTTGTTATATATTTAAGTATACTAGGTAGATAGTAATCCTCTTGAAATCTTGTTATAGTGAGCCAATATAGCAACAGACAACTATTACTGCTTTGTTTTTTGTTTTTTTGTCTCATTTGTGAGGCCCTTCCATAGTAGGCATAGAAAATGAAGCCCCTTTTCTGCTTTTTGGAAAGTGGGTGCTGATGATATGATTTACAAATTGAGAAACACTGCTGTAAAGGGTTTTTGTCTCTGCAATCTCAAGTGGGCTACAAATCCACTATTTGTCTACTTTATTGTTGCTTGTTGACACTGCTGTCATCCACTCTCTCTCTCTTTTTTCCCCATGTTTTGTTAATTTTTTTTCTATCTTTCAGTCCCTCTGTTTCTGTCTTTGCCTCTTACCTATCCCTATCTTTATGTCAAATTGTCTCCCCTTTATAAGTCCAAAGGGGTTCATATTTCTTTTCTTTCTGCTAACCTTTTTTATTTGGTAGGGGACACAATAGTAGCTGCTTTCTATAGAGGCTTTCTGTTTGGGCTTTTGTCTGCTTCTTCCTGTGGATTTCCCTTTTTTTTTTTGTAGTTTTGATGTGCCAACTTGTTTAGATTATCCCTTAGGGATATACCAACATGTTTAGATCACTACCAATTACCTAATCCTGATTTTTACCCCTCCTTGGAATGCCTTTTCTTATACATTGCTATGACTTCAAAAGTTACATTGTAAACTAATCAAGTTAAAATAATCACAATTTCTAAAAATTGGTAAAAATCAAATAGGAATCTTACATGGTTATAAATCAATATTGAGGTGTCACAATGAACAGTCTTAGGCTCAATACCTCTTAAATGAATTTAACTAACTTGTACTGGATACTCATTCCACTACAATGGTGGATTCAGGTCAATATTGCTTAACTAACTTGTACTGGATACTCATCCCCCACTAGAATGGTGGATTCAGGTCAATATTGCTTAACTAACTTGTACCGGATACTCTTTCCACTAGAATGGTGGATTCAGGTTAATATTGCTTAACTAACTTGTACTGGATACTCATCCCCCACTAGAATGGTGGATTCAGGTCAATATAGCTGCGATGTCATGCCATTGCTTCAGCTGTGAGGTTGTGAAACTTGATTTGTTGTATCTGTGATATATTGTGTTTTTATTAGTTTCAGCTGTCATTTGATTTGATTCAGCTGTGATGTGAAATTCGATTTGTTTCAGCTGTTATGTGGCTTTTGATTTGTGTCAGATGTAAAGTTGTAACCATTTGATTTGTTTTAGCTGTGGTGTTGTGAAATTTGATTTGTTTTAGCTGTGGTGTTGTGGCATTTATTTTTGTCTTGAGCATTGCTTATTTTTATTTATTTTTTATTTTTTGTTCACAAACTTTGCTTTAGCTTCTTATTTATATCTCTATCTATTTACAAGTTATTGGCTGGCCTTTATTTTTTTACTTTTTAATCATTTTATTGCACAGACAAAGTTGAAATGGGAAATTCTGAAGAAGTTTTTACTGCAGATCTTGAAGGCAATGGTAAGAATTTGTGGACTTAATCTGTGTGCAGTCCACATAATTATTCATAGGGCTGTTATAACGAATTATTTGACTGAGCTAGCTTAGACATTTGAACTTTACTTTCACAGCACCAAATGCACCATTAAAGTACAAAATTATTTTGATTTCTTTGCTAAAACGATTCTCACTAATTCGATAGTGCAACTTACAAAGAAAAAGTCTGACTTTGTTAGATAACTAATGACTGATGTCAAAAATTAAAATAATGTGTCAATATATTTATTTCTTATAAAAATATATATATCTGCAAATGATAACATAGAATTTATCTTTACTTTATGTAAATTAGCAAATAGAGTGAAGTACATACCAATTTTTAATTTTGAAAGATTATTTTTATTTGATACTTTTTTAATTATTGTGTAGGAGATGGTGGCATAGTGATAAAGTGCTTGGTTTCATAACTGAGAGGTCATAATCTCGATGGAGACTGAGATTTTTTAATTTTGAGTCCACCCAACTCTAATGGGTACCTGACCTTAGTTGGGGAAAATTAAAGGCAGTTGGTCCTTGTGCTGGCCACATTTCCATCATCTGCCCTATAGATCACAAGATCTGAAAGGAGTACTTTGATTAACTTTTTTTTTACTTAATTATTGTAATAATTTGTACTTCATATAAATCATAGCATACAGCTATCTACATTTTTGTGTTTTTCTTTTCAGAAGATGCTAAAGCAGGAGCTACTATGACGGCACAAGCTGGAGGCGCTCCATTAGAAATACTGGTCACTGCTGTCATTATTGCCATTTTGGTCTCTCTGGTAGTGGGATTTTTCATTGGCTACAAGTTTCAGTCTTGCAGGAAAAATCGAGACAGGGATGTCTTTTATGAATCATCATCCCTCCAGAGAGGCAGAAACCGATTGTCCTCTGGTGACAATCCTTATTTTCACACAGACCCAAAGAACATGCAGCCTCTTAAACAGAGCAATATTGTTGTCAACCTTAAGAATGGGAAAGCCAATTCTCTGGCAGAACCTAAGACTGTGATGAAGTCGAATAAAGTTTACCTTTAGAGGCTTCTACATCGACTGCTGAAAACTTCTCTTCTTGCAAACTTTGATCTTAATTTTTCAATGGCTTGTTCCAGTTCATAGAAATGGTTTTCCTATCAAGCTAACTGGATCAGTCAGCTGCGTCTAATGTAGTGTAGAAATCAGCTGTTTGGAGACCCCCCTGTGGTCAGTTGTCTTGAATTATTCATTTGTGTTTGGATCATATTTCACAAGTTCACACCCAAACGCTCTTTTAGTTTACATCTACAATGTTGGACATGATAAACATTTAATCATTGGATCCTACAAGGTAATCGTTGGATCGATGTTGGAATTATGTTTATTTTGAGCTCAAACGAGTTCAAGACACTCTTAAAAACTAAAAGCAAAATATGTGTTTGTGCTTCAAACTAGTTGACAAATCTCATGAATGAGGTTGTCAATGGTCAATTTACAGATTAGCTATGGATTAGGTTCGTTTTTTTTTATGATGTTGTTTCACTTTTGGAAGAAACCTGGCCAAGGACTGAATAACTATTGCCAGACTGAGAGATAGATTGAACTTCATGATTTTTGGCAAGATGGAAGGCAAAGGGCAACAGTACTTGGTCAGCGAAATAAAAACAGTAGAGAAGACTTTCTCAAAAGTTGCACTTTTCTGTTTTGTGGCATACAAGACACAAGCAGCACCTGACACAGGAATAAGACTTTTTAAAGTCTAAAGCTACCAAATCATCTCTTTAGTAGCTTTTAGATTCTCTTGCTCCGTCTAGTTAATGAGGATTTCATTCAGACTGCTTACACAATAATTATCATAAATAATCTCATTAATGGCATAATACTTTAAAAATGACCAACTGAACTCTTTAGGAATTCATGTGTTAATAGACTATGTATGAACATTTACAGCACCTAACCTTCAAAATATCAAAATGTGTAACTACATTTATGTCATCAATTACATTACATTTGTATATTTAGCACTCAAATTTAAACGAAAATGATATTTGGCTGAAAAAAAGAATCAAAACGAATTATTTCAACAATTGTACATCAGATACATACTGTAGCACATCCAATCATATAAAACATACATTTATTAATGAATGCCTTCATGTCTAAATTTTAAAACTGTTCATGAAAAGTGCAAGTTTGTTTTAGTGATCTTTATAAAAAGCTTAGGATAATGAAATTGTTGAAACAAAACTATTTACTCTTAATAAATTGTCTACCTAGGTATTGAATAGTCTTTGGTCAATGTGATATAGTTACTTGCATGTCAAGCATTCCATACCTTAACAGTCCTAATTAAAACCTTGTGGAAAATGACAAGAATAATGTTGGACTGGATTCATTCAGTAGCTGATTGTTTCCTAAAAATGGTTGTGATTTTTTTTCTCTTTCAATGTCAGTGTTCTAGACTGCCAAAAAACAAAAACTCCCACAACATTCCAGTTCATCTAGATGTACATGAACCATTTTCCAGCTTATCCTTTCTGGATCTGTACGAGTGCCATACTTTTTTGTGTGTATGTTTCTGTTTAATTAGTATGTTTGGTTATTGTGAAAGTGAAGGCATTGTTCATTAGAGAGGCTATCCTCATTATGTAGAATTGTAAACAATTTGTTACTTAAACATCTCCTAATTTAATAGTTTTCTGTAGCACATCCAGCACACAGCTAAGAATGTTGCAAAAAAGCTGTTGCAGTACAGAACCCAAGACCATGTGCTGGCATAGTGTAAGCACTACTGTCCTGGGCATAAGGCAAGCATTTTGTCTGACATTAACACATTGAAAAGATACGGTTTATCAAAATACCTGTGCAGCATTTCTTATTCATTGTTAACTCTGTTAGAATCAGGTCCCAGGCTCCTGACATTGTTACAATCAACCTCATGAGTTCAATGTCAGACGAAACTTTGGTCGTATTAGAATCCTTAGAATTTATGGGAATCCTACAAAGCAATTTATCAATTTGTTCACCCAAAAAACAAAGACTGTTATCGTTTAAAGACATTTTAAAATTTTCTAAATTCCTTTTTTTTTTTTTTGGTTAACATTTATATCAAATGCCACATAAAATTTGAAATGTTGTCATTGAGATATTTATGTGTGATCTTAAGGTGTACATATATAAATATATAGGCCGAGCCAGAAAAGGAACAAATCATGTTGTCATCCACTTATGGAGAAAGAATTATATCTAATATTGATAATGAATAGCCTCTGTTATATTCATTGTGATTTCTCTCTTTATGACACCTGTTTAGTCTATATTTACATTTATTCAATACATACACTTATAAATATATATTTGAAATGATATATCTATGTATATATAGGAATGAAATGATAATCTTTGTTTACTGGTTTACATTTGTAATGCTAAATGTTTATTCATGAAATTGTGTGTAATTAACGTTCGCCATTGCTAATGTAAATATTCAATGTTAATCCGTTCTGTCCTGTTCTTCTGTCTTATAGGATCCCACATGATCTCTTTAATGTGGTATTCAAAAAGATTACCTTGTCACACAATGTTTTGATTCTGTGGTAGTAAGTACTTTATGTGACAGTGATTCTTCTAGGAATCAAACCAAAATCAATCAAACTAAAACCAGAGTTTAGCCTGCTAGTCTAATCCATTGCCAACTTTGAATTACTCTTTATGCCAAAATTTTCTGTTTTTTTTTTATTTCGACAAGAAAATACATTTTGAGTTGATAGGACATTGAGGCAGTTAAAAGACAGCTTAGCTGTTCAGAAATGGGAAGTAATGACTCCCATAATTCCTATTGCTAATGTGAAGGTCGAAGGCTATTAAGGTCAAAATTATTTCATCTAAATTTGTATTTGCTTGTGCTAAAATATTTAATGTATAAATACAATCAAATGAAATGTATCAAACTGATTGACTCAAGCGTCACTCTGTATAAATGATTGTTGACAAAGTTTAACATCTTTTTACAATGCCAATAAAATCTCTGAACTGCTGAGTCTATGTTGGTGGTGTTTTGTGAATAGCCATGTCTAAACCAAGTAGTTATTAGTTGCTCAAATAGTGAACTTCAATATTGTTTCTTTTCAAAAGAAGCATTCATCAAAATAGTTTTTTTTTGGTTATAAATCATTTAGGTAGTTGTACAGTGTAATCTAAACATTACAGCTAGGACTTAATATTTATACCATGATAGCAATTAAGTTCTGTTTCTAGATGTGGTGCAGCTAAAAGACGTAAATATTAACATATCATTCTAATTTATATTTGTTTTCAACATCTTTTATTATTTACTTGTGTGTTTGAAGCCGTTTGAATTTTTAAGCACATCGGCACAATTTAGGTAGGCCATGTCGTGCCCGGAAGCCATTTGAGGAATTGTTTTTCAAAACTAAATATAAGTATAGGAATGGAATATTTTTGTTTATTCCCAACCTGCATTCCTATCTCCCTTGATAGACTTGAATAAAAAAAAAATATCTGACAATATAGTTAAAAGTAGGTAGGGTATAAGTTTGTTGTTTTTTTTTAAAGCAATATCAAGGTTTTCAGCAAAGTGAGAAATTAAAAAGACTGTGGAGTGCTAAAAAAAAAGTTGTATTGATTCTTGTAATGCAATTTATCTTATAAAATACAGACGTTACTTTAATATATATATATATATATATATATATAACTTTGTATAAACTAATAGAAATAAATATCTTTTATAGAATACAATAAATTCCAGATAGAATGGTAAAATGGCAAATAGTTTCTCCATGTTGTTTGTCATCCTTTTGAATTTGTATACAACTTTTTTGTGTCTTCCAGCTTACTAACCAGCATAACCAACTTTCATGCCAAATCTGTTCTCTATTTTACTATTGCTACTTTTAGGGCTGTATATAAATATACTTCAAATTCATATATTTTTTACATATTTTGTTATGGTTTGTTAGCACAAAAAGTGGTATGTATCCAGTAACAACGCTATGAGAGACGAGGGCTTGTAGTCAAGGTTTTGATTGTGTGCAAATGGTGACACTGCAGGGAGGTCATTCTATGAGAGTACACTGCGCCTTAACAAGAGCATTGGTGTTTGGTCTGAGAGGCGCTCTCAGCATTGAGTACAATGAAGCACCAGTCTTTGACTCCACTAGACCATAAAGAAAATAAAAGTTGTCATTTGACTTTATCATTAGCATTGACTGACTTCTGTTTAAGCTGTGAGACTTTACAAAAGCATGGTTTTTGTTATGGGTAAAAAGTGAAGGTGTTTAAGTATTAAGTGAATGAAGGGGGTTGAGAGATGATGGTTACAGTTAGTGGTAACTCTTCACTGCCTGCAGTCACTTGGCTTCTTTATTAGTTACATATATATATATCATATTATGTCTACTTAATTCTCTTTATTGACTATATACTATTAGATGAAAAAAAAAATTGTCAAAACTGTGATATATGGCAGCTTTCTAGTGCCCCACTGACCTATATTGTTCAGATATTTTTTTTTACAGACTGTAACGGTGAAATGTCACTATGAAATTTATTTTCATCTGTTCATTATTGATATGATTTTTTTTTCAAAAATCAAAATAGAATTTTTTTTAAATTGTTCACATATTCTAAATAAAAACATGGTCTAGTGCTGGGGGTCCACACCTTGAGAAATCAGAACATAATGTACAGATATTCAGCTGACCATATCATGTTGACTTCATTGCAGTATGTTCTATATATGTATACTTTGGCAAATGTGCTTCCAATAGTTTCATTCTTTTACATTTGTATATGTAGTTTCAACATTTGGAACCTCTTATTGTAATAGTTAAGACAGAAACCTCTTTGGGTTGTAAGTATTAGAGTTTTCTAGAGTCTTCTACAAATGTATAAACACAGAGTTTCTTGTTTATGTCTGAAGGTTGACTGATCTATTTCTATTTCTCATTTAAATATATTTTCTCAAATTTAGGAAAGGGCTGGAGAGGGCAGGAAATGCCTTAATTAATGTTGGAATCATCACTATACCATAGAAATAATATGAATGATTATATATAATAAGATTATATCTGTCTGTATCAGCATGTATTCACTAATAAACTTGTAAACCATCCATGCTTTTAGTGCCACTATCTTATAAGCTTGTTTCCCAATTGTTCTAGTTCTCATTTGATTCTGCTGTTCTAGAATAACCTTCATGTTCTGTCTTGTTATAACTTCACTATATACAACTATATTATACATTGAATAATCTGAATGGAAAAGCATGTGACAATTAAACAAAAAATTGCTTTGAAAGATGGCTGAGTAGAAAGGTGTAGTCTTCTAAACTGCTGTATCTGTTGTTGAGAACATTGTTTGTCTGAAGATTATACTTGTGTTTATTCAGATACAAAAAAAATGTATTTTAATAAAACGATAAATATCTTGAGTTTTTTTTTTCTTCTTTTTACCGGTATTTAAATAAAAAAAAAACAGAATAAAAGTCACCAGAATGAATATTGTATTTATTTGGTAGATCACAAGCTCACAACTGTTCTCTATCTAATGGTAGATCACAAGCTCACAACTGTTCTCCATCTAATGGTAGATCACAAGCTCACAACTGTTCTCCATCTAATGGTAGATCACAAGCTCACAACTGTTCTCCGTCTAATGGTAGATCACAAGCTCACAACTGTTCTCCGTCTAATGGTAGATCACAAGCTCACAACTGTTCTCCGTCTAATGGTAGATCACAAGCTCACAACTGTTCTCCGTCTAATGGTAGATCACAAGCTCACAACTGTTCTCCGTCTAATGGTAGATCACAAGCTCACAACTGTTCTCCGTCTAATGGTAGATCACAAGCTCACAACTGTTCTCCGTCTAATGGTAGATCGCAAGCTCACAACTGTTCTCCGTCTAATGGTAGATCACAAGCTCACAACTGTTCTCCGTCTAATGGTAGATCACAAGCTCACAACTGTTCTCCGTCTAATGGTAGATCACAAGCTCACAACTGTTCTCCGTCTAATGGTACATCACAAGCTCACAACTGTTCTCCGTCTAATGGTAGATCACAAGCTCACAACTGTTCTCCGTCTAATGGTAGATCACAAGCTCACAACTGTTCTCCGTCTAATGGTAGATCACAAGCTCACAACTGTTCTCAGTCTAATGGTAGATCACAAGCTCACAACTGTTCTCTGTCTAATGGTAGATCACAAGCTCACAACTGTTCTCTGTCTAATGGTAGATAACAAGCTCACAACTGTTCTCCGTCTAATGGTAGATCACAAGCTCACAACTGTTCTCCGTCTAATGGTAGATCACAAGCTCACAACTGTTCTCCGTCTAATGGTAGATCACAAGCTCACAACTGTTCTCCGTCTAATGGTAGATCACAAGCTCACAACTGTTCTCTGTCTAATGGTAGATCACAAGCTCACAACTGTTCTCCATCTAATGGTAGATCACAAGTTCACAACTGTTCTCCATCTAATGGTAGATCACAAGCTCACAACTGTTCTCTGTCTAATGGTAGATCACAAGCTCACAACTGTTCTCTATCTAATGGTAGATCACAAGCTCACAACTGTTCTCCGTCTAATGGTAGATCACAAGCTCACAACTGTTCTCCGTCTAATGGTAGATCACAAGCTCACAACTGTTCTCTATCTAATGGTAGATCACAAGCTCACAACTGTTCTCCATCTAATGGTAGATCACAAGTTCACAACTGTTCTCCATCTAATGGTAGATCACAAGCTCACAACTGTTCTCTGTCTAATGGTAGATCACAAGCTCACAACTGTTCTCCGTCTAATGGTAGATCACAAGCTCACAACTGTTCTCCGTCTAATGGTAGATCACAAGCTCACAACTGTTCTCCGTCTAATGGTAGATCACAAGCTCACAACTGTTCTCTGTCTAATGGTAGATCACAAGCTCACAACTGTTCTCTACCTAATGGTAGATCACAAGCTCACAACTGTTCTCTATCTAATGGTAGATCACAAGCTCACAACTGTTCTCTACCTAATGGTAGATCACAAGCTCACAACTGTTCTCTGTCTAATGGTAGATCACAAGCTCACAACTGCTCTCTACCTAATGGTAGATCACAAGCTCACAACTGTTCTCTACCTAATGGTAGATCACAAGCTCACAACTGTTCTCCGTCTAATGGTAGATCACAAGCTCACAACTGTTCTCCGTCTAATGGTAGATCACAAGCTCACAACTGTTCTCTGTCTAATGGTAGATCACAAGCTCACAACTGTTCTCTATCTAATGGTAGATCACAAGCTCACAACTGTTCTCTATCTAATGGTAGATCACAAGCTCACAACTGTTCTCTATCTAATGGTAGATCACAAGCTCACAACTGTTCTCTACCTAATGGTAGATCACAAGCTCACAACTGTTCTCTATCTAATGGTAGATCACAAGCTCACAACTGTTCTCTACCTAATGGTAGATCACAAGCTCACAACTGTTCTCTGTCTAATGGTAGATCACAAGCTCACAACTGTTCTCTACCTAATGGTAGATCACAAGCTCACAACTGTTCTCTATCTAATGGTAGATCACAAGCTCACAACTGTTCTCTACCTAATGGTAGATCACAAGCTCACAACTGTTCTCTATCTAATGGTAGATCACAAGCTCACAACTGTTCTCTATCTAATGGTAGATCACAAGCTCACAACTGTTCTCCATCTAATGGTAGATCACAAGCTCACAACTGTTCTCTGTCTAATGGTAGATCACAAGCTCACAACTGTTCTCCGTCTAATGGTAGATCACAAGCTCACAACTGTTCTCTATCTAATGGTAGATCACAAGCTCACAACTGTTCTCCGTCTAATGGTAGATCACAAGCTCACAACTGTTCTCTACCTAATGCATTGAACTTGAAACATTTATTTTGTTGTTCATGCTATACTTCAAAGCATTCTGGTCCAATCTCTTTTGGAGGACGTGCAAAAACAACTCAGCTGGTGGAGGTTTGAACTTTTAGCCCTCTTGCTAGCGTTTGCCACCCAGCCTCAATTTGATAATTTATTATTTTCTATTTTAATCAGATTTAAGTTGTCAAAAGTTTGGAATGTAGCAATTGTTTTTTTAAAAGTTTCATAGCTTCATATTTGTGGCTTTACAGTAACTAATCTATAGGCCTATGTTTATTCATGGGAGACATTTTTTTTAATGCAATTACTTTTTTTTATCTGTTCTAATTTTGTTTTTCTCACCATGAATTTTAGATATAGTCGTGTCTCTGCTGGCCCTAGTATGATCTAGTACTGATTTTTTTCCTGAGGAGAGTGGCTGAGTGTTTAAGTGTTTGGCTTTCAAACTGGGAGGTCCCAGGAAAGAATCCTGATAAAGATTGGATTCTTTTTCTTGGGGATCTTTACGGCGCCCAGCTCTAATGGGTACATGGCATTAGTTTGAGGGGAAAAAGGTGGTTGGTCATTGTTCTGGCCACAGAAACAGATGACCTTTATATTGTCTGTCCCATAGATCGCAAGGTCTGAAATTTTCTCCTGAAGTGATTTTTCAAGCCTGGGGTAGGCCTTTAGTGTAACCAACAAAAAATTTATCAAAGCCACAAAGTTACTACATTACAAATATAAAAAAAATCATTAAGCTTCAAATTTTTTTAAAAAGTATTGTATTTGTTCACATTTTTTTTTGGCATAAGATAAAAACAATAAACCTTTACAAGTCAATAATTTACACATAATGAATTTCAAGACTGTGACAATGAACTTGAAATTCTTTGAACATGCTTACAATGACAAGATGAACTAAAGTCTGCTTTAAAAAAGACAAGTGTTTATCAAAACTATTCCCTTTTCCTACACATCCAGCACTCACCCTAAGGACATACACACATCTGTTTCGACCCCTTACAATATTGACAGGTGAAAAAGGGGCAGATGACAAGCAAGGGGAGTTAGTCTATTTATCAATGCCGAGTTATCAGGTGGATTACCAAGCAAATAAGGTCAATGCTCTAGAGGGACTAGCCCAAAAAGAAGTGAGAAGGAGGGCGTTCGAATCAAGCACCCCACTAATCAGTTCTCCGGCCTGATCTTGAATAAAACATTCTTCAGCAGCCAAATCTCATTTTCTAAAATCCACGGGGGAGCATCCTCGCCCGCCTTTCCCTCTCGTTTAATCTCAATTTTCACTGACCAGTGCCCAGTAGCATTCAGTGGAAGTCTTCTGTTTCTCCAGCGGTCACCCTTGAGCCTGTCTTCATTTGTTGTCTCCTACTGGTCACTGGTCAGGGAAACTTATTGGCTTTACCCGTCTACCAACTGCCGACCTCACACTAGGCTTTGTTGGCCTTTAAACATTGGCCCATCACTCAATTCATGTTACATTCTCCATTCATCGTAGTCCTTAAGTCTAAATCTTCTTTCTTCTCTCTCTCTCTCACAAGCATACATACACACACACACACAAGCAATGAAAGAATTAAGTTGGGGAAAAAAAAACGTCAATCCTGCTTTAATAACATTGCTAATTGGAAAGAAAAATGTCTGCTCAGCATTGAGGTCAAATCAAGAGAAATTAACTCAGACTGTCCAACTGGCTCTGAATTACCTCCAACTGAAAAAAAAACAAAAAACAGTAGAATTAAAACTTAAAAAAAAAACCCAACTAACTTGCACAATAACAATAATGTTTTCCCGCCATCCGAAACTTCCAACTCTTGTGCTTCCTGGATATTGGGGGGGAAAATGTCTCGTTTGCATGTCAACCTTTGTCCTCTACTCCCGCATAATTAGTTACCTCAGCCCTGATGCATCCTAGAAATCGACACGCGAATTACAAAGTTAAACATACATGTCCTATTAGAATTGCGAGCTCCGAGATGGCATTGATTGCAATAAAGAAACATTTTAAAGTCGATTTAATTGCGTTTTATAGAGCTGCGTATAAACAAGGCACATCGCAGAATTGCCGAAGAATATTCGCTTCACATCAGGGTCGGCCTTAGATAATTGGTGGCCCCAAAAAAAAATAGAAAAATGTAAAATAAATAAATACATAAAATGACGCAATTACATAGGGTACTCAGACAATACCATTGAGCAAAAGTTTCGTTATTTCTTCTCAGTGCCTAGGCCCTTACCAATCGGAGGCCCTACGCGGCTGCCTAGATTGCCTATGCCTAAGGCCGGCCCTGTTAACATGTACTGTTTAAGAGAAACTGCGGTTAAGAGATCAATGCATAGTTTATAGTATAATTCATTTGCTCTTATTGTAAGAAGAATTTCTTCATAGACAATACAAGACTTTTAAAATCATGTTTATGTTTAATCTAATTAGCTGCTCAGACGATTGCAACCAGATCTTTACCCAATACATACAAAAGACTTTACAAAATACCCTAAAGCCAGAAGTCAAAAAAGATTATTAAAAACATAATCGATTCGAGGTAGGAAAATTACCACGTCAAGTAACCATGAAACATTATTACTGAATCAAAACCAGCGTAAAAACGAGATATAATTCAAATCCAAATACCAAAAATCAGAACCTTATAAAATACTCAGAAAGACACGAAGATAAAGACACATTCCTAGTTCCATATGTTAGGATAGATTTGTACACGTGCTCCTTCTTTCCTAGTGCTATTAGAGCATGGAATGGGTTGTCGGAGTCAGACAGGAAAACCAGTGACTTTGGTTGACTTTAAGTCATCGATTAAAAAGCATGACCTGGGATACGCGTAGGACGTAATCATCTTCTTTTTTAAAGTAACGTCTGTATTTTATAAGATACAATTATTGAACACTTTGTTCAACACTGTATACTGTACAGTAAAAAAACACCAACACATAGAATCATGACGTGAGGCCGCGGTGTGCTTAAAGAATCTGCTCCTTTGATCTCACCTTATCACTTGCCACGAGGTCACTCAATGACACCCCCCATTTCGGATGCCGGTGTAATGGCTGCACCGTTCAAACTCAGTTGACACCAAATCAGTGATCTTTGACAGCCGCATTTCCATCCCCATCACACTGGCCCATTTTCCAACGGGGATTCACTCGGACAGGGCGTTCCCTCCCACATCATTCGTTATTAATGAAACGACCCCCCCCTCCCGCACAGCCTCCCCAGGGAAGCATGCCCCCCCCCCCCCGGTCCTTCAACGGAGTTGATGGCAGAAGGAAAACGCCAGTGAATCTTCTCTTCTGGTAACATGTCAACCAAAAAGAAATGAGAAAAGTCTCCAAAGATTGACTGGCTCTACTAGATCTATAAATAATCTGCTCATACGATAGCTTTCTCACCTTCTTCCAATACATTATTTAAACGCGTGAGATACTTGTAATAAAAGTAGGTCAAGGGTTAATGGTACTAAAAGACGTGATGATGTCACTCAAGGTCTCGGTAGAGGCGAAGAAAACAACATAAAAAAATAATTTATATAAATAAATTTAAATATATATATACCATTTGCTATTAGGCATGAGATACAATATTATTATAATGAACTTTCAGTTTGTATGTTAGTTGTAAATGTTTCGGGTGTTTTTTTCAGAGTTGAAGATAATTTACTTCCTAGTCCAAAATCTCCCGCAGGACGACTGGGGATGGCAGCGGGGAGGGTATGAACGCGGGACCATCAAAACCACTGACCAGCGCGCATACCGCACGACCAGACAGCCATAGTTGAACACGTGTAGGCCTGCTGTTCAGTCGTCGCCCTTCTAATAATCTCCTGACATCAACAACGACAAAGAAGACTATGTTAACTTAAACTCATTTGAATGCGGTGTCTGAAAGAACACACTTTAACTATAACTCACAACTCAACACACAGTCCCAGAAGTGACCTCGAGCTAAGTGATACCAGTGTGAGAAGATGGTTATCAGTTATCATTAACAGACTCTAATAAGTTACAGACATTACTTCAAGACATAATATAATGACGTCCTATACACAATCTTATACACTGCAGACGTTATATCAAGTTTTCTCTATAGGAAGAACATAAGGGGCGGGGCCGATCTTAGGCATAAGTAAACTAGGCAGCCGCCTAAAGCCTCCGATTGGTGGGGGGCCTCGCATGGGACTAAAAAAAAATTGGGAAAAAACAAGAGAAACTTGGATCAAATCTCAAACAACGCAAAGCTCTATTTCTCTATGTCTGCTAGATTAGCTCTAAGTTTTTACCAGTGACATATCTTTGTGGAGACCACCCGAACGACGCGAGAAGATCTAAGTCTGTCTAAATGTTTATTAACAAAGGTTTTTACTAGTTAGATATGTTGGAAGGCCTTTTGGTGGAAATATCGAGACTTGGAGTCTGGTGAATCAAAAGGCAAACGAAAAGTAGTATTTGGCTTAAGAAGAAGTGGTCAACGAATAGGCTAATTAACAGGAAAAAGTAATGAACACGGTCAGGGGCGGACTGGCTATATGGGCATTCGGCCCGGTGGGCCGGTACCCAAATGGGCCCGTAGGGCAATCGAAAGGGTCGCAAGCTGCCAATATGTATTAAATTGTTAAAGGTTTTATAATATTCTTTTATAAAGGGGTTTTAAAAAATATCTCTACAGTGTAATACTAATTTAATATAACAAATTTTCTAAAATAATGTAATAGCCTACATTCGTAATGGGCTTCATCCTTTTAGAGTCTACACACTGAGCAATTAGAAAGCAACATAAGGCCTAAATTTCTTATGCACGTGTACAGTCATTGATACTCAAACTGAACAGAATGATTTTAAGGAAAGGTAGGCCTATAATTGGATATCCATCAAATGGTATACTATTTATTGGTATGCAATTTATGGGCCTGATTGCATAAAAATGCCCGGGCCGATTTTGACACCCAGTCCGCCCATGAACACGGTCACGGAAGATTCCGATTCAAGCGATGCAGAGAAAAGCCAGCATATCTGCTTCGTTTGGAAAGATCTAGAAAATCTGGGCTTATGGTCATCTTCAGCAAGCATGGTCAATAAAGAACAAGCCGAAAACATATTGATTGATTTCGATATAAGTACAGATATAAGTACAGATATGTTTTTAATAAATAGTGTGATTTTATTTTTTCGTTATTTATTTTGAATTTCGATTAAAGGCCTCCAATTATCTAAGGACGGCCCTGTCAAGAATAAAAGAGACAAATAACTACTAGGGCGATACATCAGTTTAATCAATCATATCTTTGACATTAGTTTTTGTTTAATAAAGCCAGGCCAGTGTAAAGTAACACAGTGACAACTACTTTGTTCTATAAAATCTTCTCTTTCAATTTAGTGCTGCATTGAATCAATTGTGTAATGGAATTGATATATAGTACTGAGGGATGCAGTTTGGTCTAATGGGATTGTACAATACAACTTAATACAACCTAACCCAATAATATATGTATACATCTGGGACAAGTTATCAATATATTATATATACAATGTAGCATGTGACTTCACTATCATTCAATGGACCATCATCACAAATGCAATGGTTTTAGGTTGTCATTGTTACTTATTGTGTAGAAACCAAATAGTAATCACATTATTACATCAAAAGAATTTATTGGTTAAACCAGTGATAGGCAAACTACAGACCACAGGATAGAGAGGCTTTATCCGAACTGCCTCATGTTTTGTAATAATAATTAAAATTAACAATTTTGCTCACATTGTAAAAATTCTAGTTTTTAATATGTGTCGAAATAGTGGTGTAATATTGCAATGCTGAAACCTAATTCCACAACCAGACTAGTGGACAATATATTGTTGTACATTAAATATAATTAAAATAAGCAGCTGTTAAATGACTTGTTGGCTGTCATGAGGTTAAATTTCCTGACTTATATGAAATAGGAAAAGCTTTAGAATTATGAAGATAACTTGAGTCAACTTTTTGAATGAATTGCAAAGAAAATTTCAAGACTTGAGTGCTATTCAAAAAAGATTTACATATTTTTAGTATATCTTTTAATGTGCATAGTGAACTAGAGAAACCATTCTTGCAGCTTGAATTCATGAAGCTTAAATCTTATGATAATCTTTAAACATTTATTGCCAATATAGGGTAAAAATTCAGTTTTTCAAATTTATCCATATATTTATTTGCATCATATACTTTTGTGAGAAGCTGTATTCATTAATGAAATTTAAAAAGCTGTGTTTGAAATGGATTGGCAGGTAAATATTTCAATCACTTAAGAATACATCCAAATTGGAACTTTTAATACTGTAACGAATCTCCCTATCTAGGCTCTCTGCAAACTGCACCATACACCATCAACTCAAAAACTTGACAACTCAGGGCTCCAAAGTAACGTAACAGTTTAATGTTCGATAAATTACAGCCAATACTGTACAATTGGCAACATGTAACACAGGCTATACAATCATTTCTCCGTATCAACTCTTGCACTTGCCTCTTCGTCTCGTTCCAGGCTTGCACTGGGTTCATCAGTTCAGGACTGACTTCACACACTGGGCTCGTTGTGTCGGACTCGATCGCAGATCAAGACGCCATTTGTCTTGACTGTACTTGACAGTACTCCGCACTGAACTGTCGTAATGCGCCGTACAGAACCACACCGCTGAACCACACTGAACTGTCTGTAGTTGATCGGATTGCATTGAACCAGGCTGTAGTGAACTGTCTTGACTGTGACACCTCCATTCTTTATATATATAGGGTTCCTGGTGGCCTTCTAGAACTGGACAAAACGTTGTTCGACCATTCTAGATCACATGACTACATCCCTCGCTGCTGAGCTCTATTCACAACACCAATCCTTCCCTAACTGTCTTGGCTGACCGTCGTAACTCATCACGGTTGACCGCTTGTCTAGCACTGGCCTGGGGCGATTTGCATCGGCTGTCTACACACATACCACTACCCCCATCTGTGCCACCACCAGGTTTATAACAATACTTACAGAAATTGTAAAAATAGTATAAAACTGAGCCTAAAACTAAATTTATTTTTTTTTTATTTCTTTTTTATATATATTATGACCTGCCAGAATTTTCCTTTTAGGTTTTGTTCAACCCCTAAAAAGTTTGTCAATAACTAGGTTATTTCTCTTTGTTTGACTTAATGATTTGGGATATGTACAAGACTTTTTAAGAATGTCCAACAGACTAAGGGATAGGTGCAGATGAAAGACTAATTTTAATGTTATGGATGCATAATTGATCTTTCAAATGTTTTAATTTGCGACAAAGGAAGTGCAAAAAAATGTAAAACTGACCTGATTATAAAACTCGTAAAGCTCCTCGTGAGTAAACTCCACTGTGATATTTTCTTTCAGCTAAACATGTAATACAATACAATAAAATTATCAGTTATCTTTTATCACATATACAATCAAATACAAAGCCAAGCTAATGAACACTTATATAATAATAACAATGGCTCAGAATTTTATTCAGTAAGTCTTTTTTCATTCCGCCAGATTGTCATTTAGAAGAAATCTATATCAATGTCAACCAAGTCAACTCATAAGACTATATTTACCTGTTAACTAAATGTGATTAAAGCAAAACTTTGATAATTTGTGTTAAAAGAAAAATTATAAAAAAATGTTAGTAAGTATAACAAATTAAAATTGTGTACTTATAAGTTCAAGTTTATATCGATACTTAAATAAAAACAATATCAAATTTAAAACAAGCACAAATATTTTTTTAAAATGCTTTTTTAAAAAAAAACAACAAGGCTTAACTACGGTGAAAAACCACACAATCACTGCCATATCTATCATCATCATCATCAAACTCCATTTGAGTGAGGGCTTGAGAGACTTAAATTCTCTCTTGCAAAAGCCATAGACAGAAACCCTGCTGTCTTGCGTAGTGCATACATGTCACCATACAGGTCGAAAATTTTTGGTTTCCCAGACCTGTCGTGACGGAGATCAGCAAGTCTGGGGCAGTCAATAAGAATATGAGGCACGGTTTCCTCATCTTCCCCACAGCGGGGGCAACGTGAATCAAAATTTGGCCATAGCCGTGAGAAATATGAGCCAACAAGACAGTGCCCTGTCCTGCACTGTGCTATAATAGCTTGCTCAGGCCTGGACAGCTTACATCACGGGGAAGTGCGGTCAGGGCGACTCATACGCCCCTAGACTCAACTGACTTTTTGGGACTTGATATCTATCAATACTGCAAGGTTTAACTTCCCTTTTCTATATAAAACTAAATTAATTAATTACCATTAATTAATTAGCTTATTGGTTAATTTTTTGTATTGATCCATGTATTTTCATTGAATATGAATAATTATGGAAAATTTCAACGGATCAGAGAATGGGAAGTGAGAGAAATAACATAATATATACACGATTAAATACAGACACACACAGAGTGAGTTCATACAAGTTTTGTATAAATAACATAATATATACAAGATTAAATACAGACACACAGAGTGAGTTCATACAAGTTTTGTATAAATAACATAATATATACAAGATTAAATACAGACACACAGAGTGAGTTCATACAAGTTTTGTATAAATAACATAATATATACAAGATTAAATACAGACACACAGAGTGAGTTCATACAAGTTTTGTATAAATAACATAATATATACAAGATTAAATACAGACACACAGAGTGAGTTCATACAAGTTTTGTATAAATAACATAATATATACAAGATTAAATACAGACACACAGAGTGAGTTCATACAAGTTTTGTATAAATAACAAAATATATACAAGATTAAATACAGACACACAGTGTGAGTTCATACAAGTTTTGTATAAATAACAAAATATATACAACATTAAATACAGACACACAGAGTGAGTTCATACAAGTTTTGTATAAATAACAAAATATATACAAGATTAAATACAGACACACAGAGTGAGTTCATACAAGTTTTGTATAAATAACAAAATATATACAAGATTAAATACAGACACACAGAGTGAGTTCATACAAGTTTTGTATAAATAACATAATATATACAAGATTAAATACAGACACACAGAGTGAGTTCATACAAGTTTTGTATAAATAACAAAATATATACAAGATTAAATACAGACACACAGAGTGAGTTCATACAAGTTTTGTATAAATAACAAAATATATACAAGATTAAATACAGACACACAGAGTGAGTTCATACAAGTTTTGTATAAATAACAAAATATATACAAGATTAAATACAGACACACAGAGTGAGTTCATACAAGTTTTGTATAAATAACATAATATATACAAGATTAAATACAGACACACAGAGTGAGTTCATGCAAGTTTTGTATAAATAACATAATATATACACGATTAAATACAGACACACAGAGTGAGTTCATACAAGTTTTGTATAAATAAATTGCATATATCTAAAAGGCCTAACAAGAGCTAAGCATTGAGTTTAGCAAAAGTCTCAGGTCCTGTACTTACCCCAGTTGTGTCATTTCTGATACCCAACTGAAACAATGCATTAGGTAGTTTCATCTTGGACAGAGTGGTCTGAGCCATTTGAAGATTGATTCTCCAGTTAATGTCTTCAAGCTGAAACAAGATTGTATTTCTATTGCTATGACTTTTTCAAGCAGACATTGAGATAAAATATACATAAAATATTTTACAATGGAGACTTGTTCTTTTTTTTTTTCATTAACACTGGAGACGAGTAGACAACTCTTAGCAATCATTTTGTTATCTTACCTGAAGAGGATGAACAGTTCTGTCTCTTAGTTTCTGAACTAAATCTCTGGCTCCTGTGGTCCAAGCCTCAACAATTATGCTGACCTAAAATGGCCAACATCATAAAAAAAGTAAACTATTTAATTTGTGAATTTTAACAAATTATAAAATAAAAGTTATTAAATTAAAGAAAAATGGGAGATTTTTTTTATCCGCATGGATATCAGGTTTTTATAGAAGAATTTTTTTTTTTTTTAAATTCCAATTGTAAAAGAAAAAACACTAAAAAGCAAGTATGCAACAAGTGTATTTATTTTAAACTTAAACTTAGATATATACAGGCCTAAAGAGTAATCAATATAAAGCTTATATGTTTCAATGGTTAATGAGGATAATGAGTAAGAAGCATAGTGACCAATACCATACTATATTAAGCAACCAATAGCAGGTACCAATTAAGCTGGTTAGAATGTTCTCCAATCCCCAAAAAACGCAACACGAGACTTTTAAGTTTAAATGATTTATAATCTAATTAACAGAACTTGAAAATGAAAATGTAATTAGTTCAAAAAAATTATGTTCTTATGATGATAAATTTTTTTTAATATACTTTATTAAAAAGGATTTCATTTCTTTACCTTATCATCATCTAATTGTAAGTCTTTTAATTGTTCACCCAAAGTGGTTGGTTTCGCAGTATGATAAGCAGCCTAGAAAAATAGAGAAAAAAAAAAAGAATAATATAAATTCACTAAGAAGTTTACAGAAAAAACTATCATTCATAAACACCAAAATAAATATAGAACATGTAAACATTCTCACCTGTTGCAAAATAAACTCTAATGTTTGCAAAATCAATTCTAAATCACTGGGTGAAATCTCAAATGCATTTTGAAGTTTCTCTTCTTCTTCTTCCGAGAATGTACGCTCCTCCTATATGAATGTTGATGATGACAAAAATAATCAATAAAAATTGAACAATAAAGCATACATAATGAAAATATTAAGAGTTAAATATAAATAAAATCTAATAAAACCAATGGCTGCCTGGGTTAATGGTATGCTAAGCTGAAATTGATATTTGACGTTTTTCTATGTAAAAAAAAATATGGACTGTTATTTTGCTTACTGCAGCATAAAAATTGGTGGCAGGTGGGGTTCGAACCCATGACCAATGAAACATTAGTCCAGAATTTGGGGAGACAAAAATTGAAAACCAACTTCTTTATGAGGAGTTGTGTGCAGGAAAGTGCTCACAGGATAAAAGCATTACAAAGAAACCTTTAAGAGCTTCCTAAAGGAGTGTGAGATTGACATTCATCGCTGGGAAACACTAGATCTTGATGGCTCATCATGGCGTGAAGTCTCAAGACGTGAAGCAAAGAGATCAGCTGCCATGAAAGAACATAGATCTAAAAAAAAAAGACTGAGAAAAGAAGCAGGCCTAACTGCAGCAGACCCAACCGACCATTCCATTTATGTGGCAAATTTTTAAAAGGGAGGATTGGACTCCATTGCCATCTTTGAGTTCATAGGAAATGTCTCTTCTTCAGCTACGAAGTATATGCCTGCATAAAAAATAAAATTTCACATTTCGAATGTAATGAAGATAAAAGTGAATTTTTTTTTTCTTTTATGAAATCTCTTTTTTGCAAGTTTGACAATATTTCTTAAAGTAATCTCTCCCCTTTAAAAATACATGAAGTGCATGAATAAATTTTAAGTTGGTATCAACAATTTGTACTTGTTCAGAAGATGAATTTTACCTTAACATGTAGCTTTTGCATAATTCTTGATAACAACAATGGGAACTTAGTGACATCCAGCTCATTGATAAGTGCAACAGCTTTCTTTATACTAGAAGAGAATCATTAAATTAGCTCAATATTAAAGGACGGTAAAACATAATAACACATTCAGTCTTACATAGAGTCCAGCATTGTCTAATAAAACTTTATGCTTACAATTCTAATATGAGTAGGAAGAAGCTATAGTTTTAGATTAAAGACTGCATTACAAAGGAAGAGATTAGAGACAAGGCTACTGCAGCAATTAGACCCCATGATGGCCTGCTGGCTATTGTAAAAAAGCACAAATTAAAACTCTGTGGCCATGTTACAAAGTCCTCAGGGCTCGTGGGGACCTTCCTTCGGGGAATGGTGGCAGGAGAGGGAGAAGGAGTTTGGACGGAGAGATCGGAGGGAGGACAGCATGGTGGATGGACGGGCCTGTCACTAAAGGAAGTTCTATCCAGGGCGAAGGACAAAGAGGAATAGAGAGAGATGGTTGATGAATCTTGCATGGTGCCCCCAATGGTCCAACAGACTATAGGTAAAGGTAAAAAGAAAGAAGTTATAGTTTTAGTAGTATGACTATGATAATCACAACAAAGAATATTATATTATTAAATAGTAATTTAAGTAAAGTTCCCCTTTCAGACTTAGTGATATATAAGGCAGATGATGTAAAAGGTCATCTGTTTCTGTAGCCAGTGGTTAACAAGGGTGTCATCTGGCCAGCACAACTACCGTTTACCCAACCAACTACCTTTTTCTTTTAATAAGCCCTTCAAAAAAGAAGATATGATTATGACTTATGTCCTTCTCTTCTTAGGTCACTCTAGTCAAGCATGTTAATCAAGGACTTAAATTCTGCCAAGTCATTTGTTTTCCTGGCTGTCTCAAGCAACCCATTCCATGTTCTAATACTAATTATAATAGCAATAGTAATAGGCTGAATAGGAAAGAATGAGCATTTGTACAAATATGTCCTAGCATATGGAACAATGAATGCACCTTTATCTTTAAGATATGGAATCAACTTTAATTTATAATATATTAATAATAGCTACTCTAGAGCTAGTCTATTAGATCTACATAATAATATAAAGTCATCAAAAGGAGTAAAGACAGTCAGTCAGTCAAGTTGAACATGAATTACTATGATTACTATGAATTAGTTCAATTACATGATTCATTATTTACAATAAAACAATAAGTAACAATAATACAAGACAAGTCTTAAACTAAGTTAAAGTTAGTCTAAGTTAGGTACTTCGATAAACTGACCTAGATCCATTTTTTTTTCTCCCAAAAAATGGCTGAAAAGTGTGTCCGCACATTTTACCCTTTTTTTAAGGGTGGTCATTTCCATCAAAGTTTTAGCACATTGTATTTGATTTCAGGACTAATTGTGATTACTTTTTGTTAAAATAAGATATCAGAGATCATTTTTATTTGCTTTTGGAGCCAATCTGTTAAATTTTTCTTAACAAAAGTTTATGTGAAAGTTGACATTTTACAACTTTTTTCCTATAAAAGTTACAACAATGCTGTTTGCTACAATAATTTATCATATTATGAAATGTGTATATTTCAAATTTCATTAAATTCTCTTGGCGCACTTTAAAGATATTTGATATTAAAATTAACAAAGACAAAGAAGGGTAAAATTTTATTTTTTAAATAAAATAAAAGTGTTTATAGTTACAACAATCTCACTAATTCTATTGAACTTAGCATGTTAACATATATCTGTGTGCTAAGAATGAACTTTGTAGCTTGGCGCATTCTTTAGATATTAATTTTCAAAGTTGATGATTAAAATCTATTTTTAGTTACAACCAACACTGTGATTTACTGGAAATGGTCAATTTCTATCTATCACGTCCTATTTTTAGAAGCACAGATAGGAATTTTTCATTTAGATTAACTTTTATAATTTTTAAATGGTAGATTATGGAGAGGGAATGTGTCTTTATTATAATGACTTTGTAATGTGGAAATTTTAAAGTAAAAATAAATATTTTAAAATAATAATATTAAATTTTTATTTTTTTTTCATATTTTTAGCTCTGCGAACTATTAATTAATTATTTTTTTCTGTGTTTTGTTTTTTTCTATTAGTATACATGTAAATTAATAGTTAATAAATGAGTACATTACATTTTTAAATGATGAGCTATTACTGAACAAAAATTTAAGTAAAAAATCTTTTAATAACTTCTAAATAAATCGCAAGGTTTCTTTTTTATTTTATTGTCCGATGTAAGAAATTTTTCATTTACAATCTAATTTTAAAGCATTTAAATTCAGGCATTTTAAAATGATTAATTGCCAGTGCTCTACAAAAAGGTTTAAACTGTTTTTTATGAAGTTTTTAAAACTTATAGTCATAAAATTTTAGCAAATATTTTTCTGCGCAGTGCTATTTTCATTTTTAATTTATAAAAATTATCTATCTAATGCATATAAATAGCTATTTGAATACAGTAGAATTATAATTAAACAAAATAAAACACACTACAGATCTCTGTTTTGTTTTATTTGTGATTTTTTGGCTCATATGATGACAAAATCACATATATTTTTATTTTTTGTCGAAGGCTTTTTTTTATATATTAATTCACTTTTTTTCAAAGATTTATTGCTTGGTCTTATTTTTTAAATTTGTTTTAACAGAATACAGGTTAATGAAAAAGAGTGTGAAGTTTCAACCCCATATCTTTAAGACTTTTTATAATACGGTTAATTAAAGTTTAACTGTCAGTTGTTTCGGTCACAGATTTTTTTTCGCTTTACAAAGGCTAATTTTTGGCCACTAAAAATTTAATAACTTCCCTCACAATTAACTCAGCAATATAAAATTTGTATCATTGGAAAGCATTTCTCAAGCTCTATCTAACCAAATAGGTTTCATTGCATTGTGATCATTTTGAAATTTTTATCGAAGTACCTATCTTAGATCTAAGTCTAGAATTATCACCTCGCTGAAGCTGTAAACATAGCCATTTTAAGGCGTCTGATTTGTAAAGCCTTGCAGAAGAATGACACTAAACTCTAGATCTAGATCTAATAACGGGTACAGATAAAGAAATATTTGATCTGCATTTAGACACAGATCTATTATTTATTGTAACAGAAACAAGATCATTTCTAATCATTGTTGTGTATATATCGAATGTGTGACACCCTTTTTTAATCGCTGAACGCTAAAGAGGGATAAGCACGGGACCCACCCACTTCGATAAATTTAAAAACTATAACGAAACTTGTGGTTGAAATAATTTGCTTCAAACAGGACATCTTATAGAAAGGGAAAGTTATCTAGGCCTATATACCCTACATAGAGTTTTAGTTTGCGTTTTTTAACAGTACTTAGCAGGTAATTGTGAGATAGCATATATCTAGAATTAGAGAAAAAAAAAAGCCATAAGTGGTTTAGGAATATAGGCACGTCAAAATAGCATGGCCTTAAATAGTGAAACCACTAATTATAATGGCCGTGGAACATATGATACAATTATATTATTTAGGCCTATATGTAGCTTACATAATAGTAACTTGTTAGAAACATTATTGCTAAAATCCTTCTAGGGCTAGGCGGTCTAATTTCGCTACACTTGAAGTCAGTAACCAGAGAAAAAATGTCGCAGACAAAATCTTTGGAGCAAGTTCCTATTTTTCAAGAAGGTAGTTTGAGATACGAACCTAAATTTAGATATGCAAAAACAAGTCGCAATCGTTACAAAACGTCTAGGCCAGGGGTTCTCAAACTGTGGGTCGCGACCCCCTTGGGGGTCGATTGACGATTTGCCAGGGGTCGCCTAAGACCATCGAAAATATGGATTGTTTTTGTCTATTCTTCTATTGCTGTGTGGATGGGGGTCGCCGAAGAGTGAGATTGTAAAAAGGGGGTCGTCGAGATTAAAAGGCTGAGAACCGCTGGTCTAGGCCCTATACAATGAACAAAATAAAGAAGTAGGTTAGTGATGCCCAGATTGTGACAGTGTTTAGGGATGCCTCGAACCAGACAATGAATGGACATCATTCACTAATCGTAAACAAACAACATTGAGCCACGTGATTCTCTATCTCATTCTCTTCTATACAAATTACGTAATCCATATTGGCTGTCATGTGATACTTTGGAGGTCCATTGAATCGTGACCGATTGAATCCCCTGGCCTGCAATAGCGGATTTTTTCCATTCTGATAAATCCCGGGTTTTACGTCTCCATGTCCGAACTCTAAGCTGTTGTAGATCAGCCTCTACATCATCAAGCCACGTGCTCGTGGTCTGCCTTTAGGACGTCTGCCTTTTGGTTTTTGCCGTTGAACAATCTTTGGTCCTCTGTTCTCTGACATTCTTTCGTTGTGACATGCCTAACGTAATATGTTCGCTAAAATATAATTGCAGGCCTATTTATCTCATTTGTCCACTGCTAGTACATAGATAGCCTACATATGATACATAGACTATCTAAGGTGCATTGATCAGCGAAGAAGTTCTTTCAGCGTTAGCGTTATGATTAGAGACGCCAAAGAAATAACAAATATTGTTTCACGAAGGAAGTTGTCAAACATTTTCTTCTGATTATGAATGATCACCAAAAAAAAAAAAGAGAGATCATATTTAGGCCTATATTTAATCCAATGTTTAGGCAACATCAGATCAAGCTCTTATTCTTTTTTATTAAGCAAGATTATGAGTGATCACATGTAAGTCTGCGTGCCTTCCATGACCACCAAAACGAAGATCATATAAAGTAACGCTATTTTTAGGTAACATCAGTGCAAGCTCCTATATTTTTGTATGTCGCAAGATCACATGTAAGTCTGCGTGCCTTCCATGACCACCAAAACGATATCATATAAAGTAACGCTATTTTTAGGCAACATCAGTGCAAGCTCCTATATTTTTGTATGTCGCAAGATGATGATCAGCACCCATCCCGCTTCGCTTTCCAAACATTGGTCAGCTATAGATCTAAATCTAAAAAGTCAAGTCTCCCCTTTCAATGACCAACTGTTGTTGAAGCTGCGATGTGACCTTCCCCTTCACCAACTAGATAACTAATACGACCTACACGTCAGGTAGAGCTATTCATAGAATCATAGTAAAAAATACCGAGATTCGAACGAACCGAACCGTAACCCCTAGATTTTGGAATCCTGGCACTTTAAATGTAGAACTTATGTCTTCATCTTCATACGAGCTGTGGCAGAAAAGTAATGAGACTGATTTTTTATTTATCAAAATTATTGGAACGTTGGGGCACAGCATAAGATCTGTTGACCATCTTTCTCCATTCCTTTCTGCATTTTTCCTTGGATAGAATTTCTTCTAATATTTAAGTCCAGTAGAACGTCGTTTATCCGACTCAATTGGGACCGGACACCGTTCGGATACGCGATTGTTCGGATAACCGAAAACCGAAGCGATCCATGCAGTATATGCAACCGGACACTATACGAATATTGAAAATCATCACATGCGGGATACGTGCGTGAAGAACGAGCAAAATAGGTGACAAATGTTCGAAAACGTATTCATACAGTATATGTGCATTACAGTACATGTGGTTGATAAAAAAAAAAAAAAAAAAAACTGGTCCGGATATTTGACGCTCCGGATAATAAACGTTCGGATAAACGACGTTCTACTGTCATTGGTTAAAATGCATGACTAAATGCATGACGCGTAGGACGTAATCATCTTCTTTTTTGAAGCAACGTGTGTATTATATAAGATAAGATAAGATAACCATTCTTTTATGCTGTTTTCCCATCGCTTTCTCTGTTTCCCTCTTCTTTTTTTTTTCCCAGTAGGCCTGCCGTTCCCTGAAAGAAGGTATTAGCGAGTCTTGAAGACCTAGTGATATGGCCATAGAGTTTTAGTTTGCATTTTTTAACAGTAGTTAGCAGGTAGTTGTGAGGTCCCAAATCGCTGTATTAATCATGTAACGTTTCTAATCTCTTCGTTAGTGAGGCGGTCTATGCATGTGATACCTAGCTAACCTAGGATCTTTCTGTATCATCTCAATTCTATTGCAAGGATCCTCCTGTCTAATTTCTGCAGTCAGCGTCCAAGATTCGCTAGCATATATTATAAGAATGTGGCCATGGCCAAGAGCACATCAGTCTGATTTTAATGCTTTTCCAGATTGTTTTGGGTTTTGCAAGTGCCGCTGTGGACCGTAGGCCTATGTCAGTCTGGCCAGTTGTTCAATCAGGTTTGGTACCTTCATCTGAGACGATATTATAGCTCCGAGGAATTTAAACCCTTTAAAGGCGTGTGGTGGGTTAGCCTCTAAACATCAGAATTGTAATTCCCTTTTGTAAAACAGCTCAGCACTTTAAGGGTTAATAAACTATTGACACTTGTCAGTTTTTCTCCTCCAATGTTATCCCCTTCGAAATAGTTTCCCTTGGCCGGCTACCAATCGATAGAGACGTTGTTCCCACTTTTGGTAGCAGCGTTGGAAGTCCGTTACTCTCTCTCGGATGTTTTCTCAAGTCCCGACTAGCCCATGACGTCATTTGAGGAACTTATACAGTTTAGGAAAAAGTCACAGGGGTTAAGGTCAGGTGAATGGGGGGGGGGCTGGTTGACCAAACCCCACGGGAATAGATATATAATAATTGTGATACATAATGATTTCGATAAAGATCTTCATATCTAGAGCTAGGTCATGGTTAATATCAGGGGTGGGCAACCTTTTTCCATCGAATGCCGCATAAAAACAAACAAACAATGAAGCATAGTCCTAATGTTATTTAATTCACATTTATATATAAATTTTATTTTTACACTTCTAATGAAGAATTGTAACAAGAGTTCGCAAATTTTAAAACTAATTTTACCACTGATTTTTACATTAGACCAGTGGCGTCACTAGGGGATGCGGTCCGCACCGGGTGACACCCGTTAGGGGGTGGGGGGTGACACCCAAGTAAAAAATGCACTTTGCTAATAACTGACAATTACAAAAAACAACAAAGTCTTCAATCGTTTCTATCCATTTGCTTATCTATGGCGTCATGTGTAAAAGGATTTTCACAATTAAAATTGAGAACTTTTTGAGCCAAAGGAACAAACAACACTTTTACAAAGGGGAATTTTATAAAAAATGAGATCGTTAAAGACGATCCCAGTGAACTATAGATACATGTAATAAACAACTGAATATTGAAATTAACAGACACTTATTTTATAGTTGTTAAACAATCAAATAACGTAGGTAATTGTAAACTATATGTATTACAGCGCAACAAACAAAGGGAAAAAAAAAAAGAATTTTTAAAGGGGAGGGGGCGGGGTGACACCCAAGTCTGACAGCACCGGATGACAACCATCCAAGTGACGCCACTGCTTTAGACTAGTGTCTTTTACATCACATTTCACCACAAATGTACAGTTGTTGACTACTTAATTTGAAGCCTTTACTTGTTTGCACTCATGCATAATGCTTCGGAACTGTGAATCAATACATCGTGACTGCTTTCAAATTACAGTCACAGCATCAATCTCTTCTTACAATTGTTTATTTTCAAACAAGAAAATGATTGTTCAGAGATATACGTGGACCCATATACTGTGAATGTTTAGCAGCAAAGTCTTATTTTTAATATATAGATATGCATTTTTTGTATAATGTAATATATATTATGTGTGGCTTGGGCGTAGCCAGGGGGGGGTTTGGGGGTTCAACCCCCCACCCCCCGGAAATGAGGGGGTGTCGAAGTGTAGTGACTGATCTTTTGCTTTAATTTTGTTTATTTTAGGTGAAATTTTAATACTAAACCATCACTTGCCCTAGCACAGCCAAGGGGATTTTAAGTTTAAAACCCCGGGTATGGGGGTTTGAGTTGAAAACCCCCTACCCGGGGGTTTAGAGTTTAAAACCCCATACCAGGAGGTTTTGAGTTTAAAACCACTTACCAGGGGGTTTTGAGTTTGAAAACCCCTACCAGGGGGTTTTAATTTTAAAACCCCTACAAGGGGTTTTAAGTTTAAACCCCTTGTCAGGGGTTTAGAGTTTAAAACCCTCTACCAGGGGTTTTGAGTTTAAAATCACTTACCAGGGGGTTTTGATTTTTGAAAACCCCTTTCAGGGGTTTTAATCTAAAACCCCCTACCAGGGGGTCTTGAGTTTGAAACCCCCTACAAGGGGGTTGTGCATTTAAATCCCCCTCTTCTATAAAACAAAATAATAATGCAAACGACAATCCCAAAATTCCAAGAGCACATCTAAGGAAGATTTTGATTTTAAAACCCTTTCCAAAATTTACGATAAACCCCTCTTTAATCTGTGGCATTTTACGTCTCGAGAGACGATCTTTTCCCTTTGCAACTTCTTGTGTGACTAAAGAGGCCAATCCTTGATACACAGCTGCGATCGCAGGTTGTGCATATATAATCACCAGGCGCCGTTGCATTTTCACCCTTCTTTCTGCTTCTGTTGTGTATGGCATCTGCAATCTTTGACCCTTCCTTTATGCTCTCTCTCCATGAGGATCTGTCCAGTGCCACTTCTTCCCAGTTGCCAGTGTCGATTTTGAAGAGCTTCATGTCGCGTTTGCATACATCCGTATAACGTAAAAGTGGGCGACCAGCGGCTCTCCTGCCTTCTATTAGATCGCCATACAGGATGTCCTGTGGAAGTCGACCTTCTGGCATTCTACGAACGTGGCCAAGCCAGCCAAGGCGTCTGCTGCTGATAACAGAGCGGATGTCCTGGCACCCTGCTCTTTGTAGCACTTCCTCATTGGTTATCTTATCTTGCCACCTTATTTTAAAGATCCGCCTTAGGCATCGGAGGTGGAAAACATTCAGCTTTTTTTCCTGCCATGAGTAGGTTGACCATGTTTCACTTCCGTACAGCAAGGTGCTCAACACACAGGTCCGGTAGACTAGGGCTTTAGTACTGTTAGTCAGCAATATGTTGTCCCAGAATCTTTTCTGCAGCCGTGACATGGTGGCCATTGCCTTGGCTATCCTGTTGTTTATGTCTTTATCCAGTAGAGTGTTGTTGGATATGATGGAGCCAAGGTAACAAAAGTGATCAACAATTTCTAGTGGTTGGCCATTAATGCCCGTGTTGGTGATGGAAATGATGCATGGCCACAATGCTTGGGACCTCATGGTGTTGGCAAAATCAATGACAATGGCCAAAGGCTACGCGAGTTCTGTAGCTCTCCTGAACTGTGTGTAACAAATACATTCTTCTCTGGCAAGGAACGCCATAAAGTCTCTTGGCAGCACCCACGCTCAAAAAGGTGGCACCAGCTTGACCTCTGCATCACCCGAAGTGTCATCCACACCCGTTCATACCATAGTGCGGACTGCAACTCAGACCATTCACTAGTGCTAAGCAAAATCAAACTACTTCTCAAGAAGGCTTATACTTCCACTCAACCCAGAACTAGGCGAATTAACGTCAACCATGTAGGTGAACCAGAGAAGTGTGCACTCTTTGGCGAGCTCCTGAACAGTTCAATCCCCTCGTTAAGTGATGAAGAAGACATCTCTATCAGATGGGAGAAATTAAGAGATGTAATCTACAGTTCGGCAATCACCGCCTTTGGGCCTCAAAAACACAAAAATGTAGACTGGTTTGAGGCGAATCTAGCACAAATGGAACCTTGCATCGAGAAAAAGCGATCTTCACACCTCGCTCTCAAGACAAAGCCAAGTCCAAGATCTTTGGAGGCCTTCAAAAGTGCTAATAAAGAGGCGAAACAAATGGCTAGAAAATGTGCTAACAACTTTTGGAGGGATACCTGCAACAGAATCCAAGACAGTCTCCACTCAGGAAATAGCAAAGCTCTATTTGATGGCATTAAAGCGGCCCTGGGTCCAACAGTGTCTAAGCCTGCCCCCCTTCTATCCAAATCAGGAGAAAAAATTACAGATCAAACCAAGCAGCTAGAACGTTGGACAGAACACTACCTCGAAGTCTATGCCACACAGAACACAGTAGACGATGTCGCCCTGGCTTCTCTACCAGATCTTCCAGTACTGGAATGCCTAGATGATCTTCCGAGCCTCAGTGACCTTAAAAAAGCAATTAACTGCATAAAAAATAGAAAATCTCCTGGGAGTGATGGTATCCCAGTGGAAGTAGTGAAAGTCAACGAATCACTCCTGCTCCCTGAACTCTATATTCTCCTCTGCCGCTGTTGGGAAACAGGTCATGTCCCACAGGACATGCGTGACGCAACTACAGTCACAATATACAAGAACAAAGGGGATCGGAGTGACTGCAACAATTACAGGGGTATCTCTCTCATCAGTATAGTGGGCAAGATCTTTGCTAGAGTGGCACTATCCAGGCTGCAAGTGATAGCTTCTTCAATATAAAAAAAAAGCAAATTACGCACTCAAAATGCTATGAGCTAAGCCAAAGGTTTTTTTTAGTTTAAACCCCCAGCCAGCGGGATTTGAAGCTAAAAAAATAAATCTTCAAAATAAAAAAAAACTAATTTCGCAATCAAAATGCTATGAGCATAGCCAAGCCAATGGGGGGTTTTGAGTTTCAACCCCTCTCCTCCAGATGTCTTTTTTAAAAGTTTAAAACCTCTCAAGATAGTTTTAAGTTTAAAATCCCCCTACTGAGCGTTTTAAGGTTGAAAGCCTCTCTCTTCAATATTATTTCTAAAGCAAACTACAGTTACCAAATTCTATGACCGTAGCTAAATGTGGTTTTGAATAAAAAAAAAACACACAAAAAAAACAGATATATTTTAGTTTAAAACCTCCCAACAGATGATTTTGACGATAAAACTTCCCTTTTCGATATAACATCTAAATCAAAATAGTCACCTAATTCCAAAATCGTAGTCAAGAGAAGTTACACATGTCTACCAGTGGCTGGGCTCCATTAATAAAGTGCAATGAAATTGAAAAGCACTAAATGTGGCTCTACAAAGAAGGCTAAGACGGATTTTAGGAGTCATATATAGAGATCTGGTCTAAATCAAGGAAATCCTATGCCGAAATGGGAGTCGACCCCTTAGTAAGATTGTGACAGAGCGTCGCATGAGGTTTGCGGAACATGTTCTCCGACAAAATGAATTACGCATAATAAGAGTTGCTATGATATCTTAGTACAACTTGGCGCCACACATTCATGCAGGTCCTCAGAGCTGGTGAGAAGAGGCTTCGGACATTGCCAGTGACAGATTTTTGTGGAAACAGCTTGACGGCAAATGCGTCGAACGACGCGGGAGGGTCTACGTCAGTAAGAAAAGCACATTAGTTGTTTTTTTTTAAATAAAACTTTTTAATAGCAAAATAATGCACTGTAGGTACCTCAAAATATGCATTTAGTTGGCTTTCAATACCAGAAATAGTGCTTGGCGGCGGGACTTCGCCCCGCGCTGGAGGAGCTCTCAGAGCTACCCCAGACCCCTTGCTGTCGAGGGCGAGTAGTCTACAATTTTTTCACTAACTCAAGAAAGAACCTATTCTTGGCACAATAAACGTCTTCCAAAAGAATGAAGGGTCAGAATGTAGTAGAGATTAATTAAGTGCACACACACACACACATCCATCCATACAAACATATATATATATATATATATACCCTAACCCTAATACGTAACCCTAACCCTAACCTCTAATTTTATTAGAATGTGAGAAACCAGACATAATTGCAGGAACAGAAACTTGGCTACATCCTGAAATTTATAATGCAGAAATTTTCAATAGTAATTATAAAATTTTTAGAAAAGATAGGGCTGATAATCATGGAGGAGTTCTTTTAGCAATAAAAAAACACTCTTATAGCAGAAGAAATTACCTTACCTAACTCAAAAAATATAGAATCAACATTTTGTAAAATTAATACCACCTCAACATCCCTAATAATAGGCAGCATTTACAGACCACCAAATTCTAGTTTAGAATACATGCAGGAACTATGTAATCAGATTACTACACTTAAAGAGACAAATAAAAATGCAGTTTTTTGGATTATGGGTGATTTCAACCTACCTGATATAAATGGGAAAACACTAACCATAGATAAACACCAAAACCTTAAGGACCTAAATGAGCTTTTCATAGAAACTTTACACAACCTAAGTTTAGATCAAATCATTAAAAAGCCAACTAGATTAAACAACACATTAGATCTCTTCTTAACCAACAGACCTGGATTAGTAGTTGAGTATGATATTATCCCTGGTCTATCAGACCATGAGATCATAAAAATACACAGTCAGATAAAAGCAGTAGCCAATACAAAACCCAAAAGAAAAATCTTACTCTGGAATAAATGTAACCTAACACAACTACACCAAGCTGCATTAAACTTTCAACAAACATTCTTATTAGAAAAAGACATTAACCAACCAGTCGACGACCTCTGGAATTTCATTAAAAACCATCTTAAAAGCATTATAGAAAATCATATACCAACTAAATACACATGAAACAAAATAAATAAATGTTGGTTTAATAATAGACTAAAGACTAAAGAAGCTTTGTAAACAGAAGGAAAACCTATATAGAAAATTTAAAGAAACTAAGGCAGAAAGAGTTTACAAAAGTATATAAAAATTCAACACTTAACCCAAAAAGTAAGCAGACAGCTGCAGAGTGAATACATAAACAATGTAATATCTAAAGATAACAACAAAAACCTATGGTCATACATTAAGTCTAAGAAAATGGAAACAACGGGCATAGCGCCATTAAAAGATGAACATAACATAATACATAATGATAATGAAACTAAAGCAAACATTCTAAACAAATACTTTGCATCAGCATTCTCATCCCCAGCAGACAAAGACATATTACTAAATTTGAACCAAGTAGACAACATAGAAGATATAGTAGTACAAGAAAATGGAATTCAAAAACTATTAGCCAACACCAAACCAAATAAAGCGTCTGGACCTGATGGTATTCCAGCTAGATTACTCAAAGAACTAAACAATGAGCTAGCCCCAGTGTTCAAAATACCCTTTCAGGCTTCGCTTAACCAGGGCAGAGTACCAAAGGACTGGAAAGAAGCTAATGTCATCCCCCTATTTAAAAAAGGAGAAAAATCTGACCCAGGAAACTACCAGCATCACATGTAAAATCCTAGAACACATATTATGTAGCAACATCATAAACCACTTAGACAAACATAATGTCCTCACACCATACCAACATGGCTTTAGGAAATATAGATCATGTGAAACACAACTAATAGGACTAATTGATGATTTTTCAAAAGGTTTAGATAATAGTGAACAAATAGATGCTATCTTACTAGATTTTTCTAAGGCTTTTGACAAAGTTCACCACCATAGTTTGCTTAAAAAATTAAAATATTTCGGCATTAATGGTCCACTGCATCAGTGGATTAAAGATTTTCTGATAGGGAGAGAACATTAAACTGTAATAATAAATGGCTCTAAATCAACACCGATAACAGTAAACTCAGGTGTACATCAAGAAACTGTCTTGGGTCCACTACTATTTTTAATTTACATAAATGATTTACCAAATTGCATTACTCCAGGAACAAAAGTCAGATTATTTGCAGACGATTGCATAATATATAGAACAATAAAAACAACACAAGACAGATATTTTACAAAGAGAATTAGAAAAATTACAGAAATGGGAATCAAATTGGAGCATGTCTTTCCACCCAGAAAAATGTCATTTGTTAAGAGTAACAAAAAAACTAAAACAAATTAATTCCACTTATCTTATTCATGACAAACCAGTCACATAGACTAAAAACGCAAAATACCTAGGTGTTATAATAAATGAAAAACTGTCATGGAATCCACATATTGATGAAACTATCAAAAAATCAAACAAAGCATTAGGATTTATTAAAAGAAATTTCTATAAATCAAATAAGAACATAAAACTAAAATGTTATTTAACCTTGGTTAGGCCAATAATAGAATATGCATCCTCCGTTTGGGACCCCTCAACTCAAGAAAACATTAAGAAACTGGAACAGACACAAAATAGAGCAGTGAGATTCATAGCAAACAAATATTTAAATTTGACTAGAGTAACACCTATAGTAAAATCACTAAATTTAGAAAGCCTTCAGGACAGAAGACTCAAAAGTAAAGTAGCAATTATACATAAGACATTGAACCATAATCTTCAAATAGAAAAACAAAATTTAATAAAATACTCTGAAAGACACAAAGATAAAGGCACATTCCTCGTCCCATATGCTAGGACAAATTTGTACAAATACTCCTTCTTCCCTAGTGCTATTAGAGCATGGAATGGGTTGCCTGAGCTAGCCAGGAAAACCAGTGACTTGGCAGAATTTAAGTCATTGGTTAATATGCATGACTAAATGCATGACGCGTAGGACGTAATCATCTTCTTTTTTTTGAAGTAACGTCTGTATTTTATAAGATATATAAAAAAAATTCGGGGGGGGGGGGGGTGTCCCGAAAAAAAAATCCTGGCTACGCCCATGATGTGTGGGTAAATCGCTCCGGCTTGGGGCATGTGGTCCGCGTTTTGTAATTTGCCCACCCCTGATCTATATAGATCTAGTAGATCTATTTCGGCACACACTTCCGGTTACAACCTGTGTCAAACAAATTCACGTAACGTAAAATGACTTCTTTGTAACTTGATGTAGTCTAGACCCTTTACTAATCTAGAGTAGTCTAGATCTAAAAGTAGAAATGTAAGTGATTTCAAAATCAATTTATTTTTAAAAATTCAGTATATTATAATATTACCATCTAGATCTATTCTAGATCTAGGTGACGCTAAGTCTACTCTGAAACTTTCCTGAGAAAATAGTGTTACACTACACACTACAGTACACTTACAGTCTTACAGCCTATTACAGTAGTTTAGTTACACTGAGACTAGTGAGACTGAGTCTACTTAAATTTAAAGGGAAACTCCGATGGTTTTGACAATTTTTGATATATGTGTTTTGATTTACAGATAAGGAATATAATATATATGATTCTTTTTTTTCTCTTTGCAATAATAACTTAGTATTTAATGTTTTTCCGAAGTAATTTTCCTGCGCATCCAAAACAGTCAGACTTTCACCGGGTTTCTATGTGACGTCACAAATGTGTTTTAATCAATTGACTTATTGTATAACAGGAGACCATACAGCAAAGTTTACATTCTCGTAAAAGAAATATATCTTGGTCTATGCAGTTAGATATTGGATCTTGTAAGCAAAGAAAAAAAATGCGTATTAAAAGTAGATTTACATGCTTGACTAACCACGGCAGTGTGTATTTTCTCGCCAGACCATTCAACACACAACAAACACTTTTGCTTGGTTGTCTTGTCATGACCGACTGACTACACGTAGTCTCGACTAGCCTTACACTGACCAGTTTGTTCGAATCAGTCAGACACACTATCTATTTACTTCTTGGGACAGAGAGAGAGGCCTAGATGAAAATGTTACTCTTTTTCTCGAGTTGATTATCCTAATGCTTTTAGATCTATCTATACATTTATATATATATAACTGTATCATAGCTCTGGACTAGGTCGTCACTAAGCCTAACAGCTACTGTAAGAATGAAGCGATACGATTGGTCAAATCTAGTTTCTCTTTTAGTATAGTTGAGGGAAGTGATGTATGATCTAGCTTAAATCAAAATCTCTTAGAACCCCGTTAAATATGTCAATAACTCAAATTTGAAAAACCATCGGAGTTTCCCTTTAAAGACTTAAAGGGAAACTCCGATGGTTGTGACTATTTAAAAAAAATATAATTTGAGTTTTGATTTACTGATAATGAATTTATTCTTCTTTTTTAAAAATTTGCAATAATAGCTTTAAAAAATTAATAGTAATTGATGTTTTTCATACGTAATTTTCCACAACGGTCAGACTTTCACAGGGTTTCTAATCTATGTGAATGTGATGTCACACATGCCTATTAATTTAATCTATTCCCTTACTGTATAACGGAAAACCATACAGTAAAGTTTACATTCTCGTAAAATAAAAATATCTTCGTCTCTATGCAGTTATATCCAGATCTTGTAAGCAAAGAAAAAAAATGCGTGATAAAAGTAGACTTACATGCTTGACTAACCAAGCCTGACCAAGGCAGTGTGTATTTTCTCGCCTGATCACTCAACACACAATTAACACTATAGCTTAGTCTTCTTGTCATGACTGACTACACGTAGTCTAGGACTAGCCTTACACTGACCAGTTTGTTCAAATCAGTCAGACACACAACCTTTTTACTTCTTGGGACAACGAGAAGCATAGATGAAAATATTACTTTTTTTCTCTAGTTGGTTATCCTAATGCTTTTAGATCTGTCTATATATAACTGTACCATAGCTCTGGGCCTGGGCTAGGCCGTCACTAAGCTTAACAGCTATTGTAAGAATGAAGCGATACGATTGGTTAAATTTAGTTTCCTTTTCAGTATTGTTGAGGGAAGTGATGTATTACATGCCTAACCTAAAAACAAAATTGCAAAGAACCCCGTTTTTTTGGAGATGTCAAGAATTTACTGTCAAATTTATTAAATATAAATGTTTCTAAGCATTTAAATTTAATAAAAAATGGTAAAATGTTTACTATTACATAGAATTTAAATATATATGTCAATAACTCAAATTTGAAAAACCATCGGAGTTTCCCTTTAAGTCTAAGACAACTACTCAATTTGATCTCTAGACAACCTACTACCGTCTCTGGTCTGGGTGTCTACTGTTTACCTGCTGCCAACTTCCACAAATGCTTAATAAATTAAAATATTAATTTATTGATGTTATTTCATCATCTAAATTCTAAACTAAATATAAATCTAAATAATTAATCTACTGTTTTTGTTACGAAAATTATTATTTTTTTTTTTTAAAGATGACATTTGAATTGCATGTGTTTTTGCCAGTCGGCCTTTGTAGCACTTGTATTGGCCTCCCTGGGAGCGCTTTCCTGCACACAACTCCCCGTACAGAGGTTGTTTGGAAAGGTGTTTGTCTGGCATGTGGACTACATGTCCCGCCCATCGAAGTTGGGACCTTTTTACTGTTCCATTGATACTGTACATGTTGGACAGCTTTAAGATTTCTGTTTCTGGTATGTGGTTGGACTAACGCACCTTATGGATACTCCTCAGGTGGGAGGAGTTAACCTTTTTGGTGTGTCAAAAATATCAGGTCTAGGACTCTGATGCATATAGGAGTGACGGGAGGACTACAGCACTGTAGACTTTCAGTTTTGTGGATATGCCGAATCCTCTCCATTGCCACACTTGTTCTTGAAGTCTGCCAAAAGCAGCACTGGTACGAGCAACACGGAAGTCAACCTCATCATCTAGGTTGGCATTTGTTGATATGGTGCTTCCCAGATAGACAAATATAATACATCAGATCATAGATGCCACAAGAATACATTTCTATTGGGAGCCTAATTTTTGTTTTTGGGGGGCATCATAAGTTAAAGTTTTGTGAAACACTATTCTAGATCTAGAATAGATATTTTATAGATGTACACTTCCCGTGTCATATGTTTTTTCCTAAAATCAATTCTCAGCTTGAAATCCTTGGTGGCTTGATGTTTATTTTACATGGTCTGCCATTCATCCTCTTATTCTCTCTCACCCCCTCTCTCTCTCTTTCTGAGTGGTATTTGGCTACAAGTTTGAATCCTGATATGTAGACTACTGATTTTTGCTTAAAGATTTGACTAATGCTGAGTTGTGTTGCTGAACGCCTCAAGTCAGCATGAAAACATTCTCCCAGAAACTCCATTTCCTTACATGTCCACAAAATAAAAGACATTTGATCTCTTTCTGAGTGGTATTTGGCTACAAGAGGGGACTTGAGTTTGAATCCTGATATGTAGACTACTGATTTTTGCTTAAAGATTTGACTAATGCTGAGTTGTGTTGCTGAACGCCTCAAGTCAGCATGAAAACATTCTCCCAGAAACTCCATTTCCTTACATGTCCACAAAATAAAAGACATTTGATCTCTTTCTGAGTGGTATTTGGCTACAAGAGGGGACTTGAGTTTGAATCCTGATATGTAGACTACTGATTTTTGCTTAAAGATTTGACTAATGCTGAGTTGTGTTGCTGAACGCCTCAAGTCAGCATGAAAACATTCTCCCAGAAACTCCATTTCCTTACATGTCCACAAAATAAAAGACATTTGATCTCTTTCTGAGTGGTATTTGGCTACAAGAGGGGACTTGAGTTTGAATCCTGATATGTAGACTACTGATTTTTGCTTAAAGATTTGACTAATGCTGAGTTGTGTTGCTGAACGCCTCAAGTCAGCATGAAAACATTCTCCCAGAAACTCCATTTCCTTACATGTCCACAAAATAAAAGACATTTGATCTCTTTCTGAGTGGTATTTGGCTACAAGAGGGGACTTGAGTTTGAATCCTGATATGTAGACTACTGATTTTTGCTTAAAGATTTGACTAATGCTGAGTTGTGTTGCTGAACGCCTCAAGTCAGCATGAAAACATTCTCCCAGAAACTCCATTGCCTTACATGTCCACAAAATAAAAGATATTTGATCAAACCACACTGCGCTTAAGAACATGGAAGATTCTCAGTATAAAAGCAACAGACAAAAATGATGCACTCAACTGTAATATAATATATATGTATGTCTTGTGACTGTTGAGTTGTTTGATGATCAGAAGATGCATGGATTTAGCTGTGCAGGCGTATTACAATGTTAGCTGAGTTTGATGTACTTAAACAAACAACAAGGACATGTACAAAGTTGAATGAACATGAAATGACAGATGATCAGTAACCAAAGCTTTAATGCAGAATGCGAACATTCTAGTCTCTATTGCTATGTAAGATACTCATTCCTCGAAAGCCACGTGATTTCTCTTATCTCTAATAAGCTATCTAGTCTTGATTTCATTTGTGACATTTTCTTTGCCACGTTCGCCTAAGACCTAAGGTGTGTCAGTACAAAATGGTCTACCATTTATAATGTAGTCATTATGTCTAGATGAGTGTCCCTAAATCGAATTTCACATCGTAAAAAAAAATATTTTTTTTGTGGGAAATGAACATGTAATGCTACATACTTTCAGAGTATTAAATTCATGTTATTTTTCTTTTTGTTCCAGTCCACCATGGTGAAATTTGTTGCCACAACAAGTCTGTTTAAATATACCTGGGAACAAGTTGCAATAAGTTTTTGGCAGCGTTATCCCAATCCTAATAGGTTTGTTGTTAGTTTAACTTGTAAATGAAGTTTCAGAATAATTTTTCCCTCTCATTATCATTATCATGTTAGTTTGTGAAAAACAAAAATGCAGCTAAACCGTATATATATAATTAATGTTTAATCTGAAATGATAAGATATTGTCTGTTTGGCATAGTTAATTGCTAATTCAAACTGTGATGTTTTATGAGAATTTTTAAATGTTGGGGGGAAATTGCTATTGAATTGTATGATTAATGAAGTAAAATATAAAAAAACCCACATCTGTGACATATAACTATTCAAGTTTGTATGTCTATTTGTTACATATGTTAAATTTAGCAACTAGCATTTCTTGTGATAACACTTTAGAGGTTAGTACATGAAAAAAAATCCATTTGACCAACAATGGGAGCAATGGCAGAGTGGTTAAAAGCTTGATATCTGAATGAAGATCTTTAAGATAATATCCCATTGAAGGTGGAGATTTTTAATTTAGGATTTTAGGAGGTCCTGTATTCATTCAAAGTACTTGACATCATTCAAATTAAGTAAGGCAAGGAGTCTTCGTACTCATCATCCTAACCATGCTGCAGCAACAGGTGAGCTGCGCACCATCTGACACTAGGGTCAGAATTTGTTTTTCTCCCAATAGCATAAAGAATTTTAAAATTCAGTGAATTGCTACCTTAGCTTAGATCCTGTGCCGGATAATTTTGAAAACATTGAAAACTTAAATTACACTAGTATATATACACCAACGTATACAGTTATTGAGCTGAAAAATATGAATCTATCCCTGACAATAAATTGTAACACTTTTTTTTCAGTAAGCATGTACTGACTGAAGATGTTATCTCACGTCAAATTGATGGGGACAAAATCATCTCAAGGCGTATGCTCACCAAGACCAATAAAATCCCCAAGTGGGGAGAGAAGTTGGTGGGTCAGAACAAGAATGTATTAATTGTTGAAGAGTCTGTTGTCGACATGTCCCAAAAAACTGTTACTACTTACACACGAAATTTAGGTCTTCAAAAAATCATGGTCAGTAGAACTAGGATATTAAAATATTGAAGAAATAGATTTTTGCTGATTTTTCTTACATGAACAAATTAGTTGTTTAAAATACATTGAAAAAAAAATGATCTTTGAGATGTCCAGATTTCTGTTTGCCATTAGCTAGCTAAAAATGACTTGTCATTTCATGACTTTAAATTTACTGACTGTTGTGAAGGAAAACAAGATCAGGAATTATAAAGATTACTTGAAAAAAAAAGTTGTTTTAAAATTGAAAGATTTGAAGACTTTGGTGCAGTTGTCTTTTAATGTGGACTGCTAAGTAGTGAAATCATTCCTGCTGTTTGTAAAAAAAACAAATCCTGTAATCCTCTTAAAAGTAGTCCTATATAGTTATATTAACTAATTGCTAAAGCCATCTTTCTTTCAAACTTTGCAATGCTGAATGAACATGGTACATCTACTTAAAATCTATTATGGCTTTGGTTAGTGAGTTGGAAACTGCATGTTAAAGTTATTTAAATAAATGTTTTTAAATATAAAGATTATTGTTCAATTGACATGTTTAATGACAGGCTTAACTTAAGTTTCTTATATTCATTTTCATTCCAGAGTATTGAAGAAAAATGTGTGTATAAGATCAACCCAGAGAATCCAGCGTGGACGATATGTGAAAGAACAGCATTTGTCTCCTCTTGTGTGTTTGGTGTAGCAGGTGCCTTAGAAGTGTTTGGTGCAAAGAGATTCCAGAGCAACGCCAAAAAAGCCACTCAGGGTTTAGACTTTGTCCTCACATCATTATTCCGATCAGATCATCTCAAAGACCATCCACTACTTGTGAGCACAAAAATAAAAGACACAGCACGCAAAGCAGCAGAGATGGCCAAATCCAAAGCACCGCCCATTTTGTCAAGAGCATCTTCAACTTAATAGCTTTGACATTGACTTTTAGACATTTTTAACACGTAAATGGCATCACACAGCAAAATGTCTCAGAGTAACAAAGTTGACGAAAAATGTTATTGATGTAATGGCAATATTTCCTAACAGTTTTTAAATACAAATAGAAATAAATCTCAGGCATAAGTTATATGAAAAAGAAAACAATGTATCATTTATTTAGATATTGATTAACCCTTTAACCATATTGATTAACCTTAATGCATTTTAACTTTATAGTTTGTCCTTCTAACTATTCCATTGAATTGGACTACATCTGAAAGTACCATTTTAGTGAGTCACCTGCTGTGTGGAGTATTTGTGCCATTGGATAAACAAAAACAGTTTATTAAATGAATTATTTCTGAATGAGAATATAATTGACGTTGGTAGATAAAGTATGAATTGAACAAAGTATTCTGAAAGATAGAAATACTGTTCCAGAGTGTAGACTATGGCAGCTTGTTTTAAATGCTGGAATAATATTATGTGAGAAAAGGTTTGTTTAAATCCACTATAGTTTTTATAATAACTACTTACAATGTGAAATCTAATAAATTAAGAGAGCTTTTAACTCTTTCTCTCCGTAATTATTTACCACATTCTGGTGGAATCAACGCTGATATCGTCAGTTAGGAGAGAAAGAGTTAAACCCTAAAAAAAGCCAGTCTCTTTTATATTATTTTTTTTTTAAGAAAAAAATTAATTTGGAAAAAAATTATTATTAAAGAATATTAATTTAAATCTAGTAACTTGAAATACATTTTCAATGTTTTGTAATAATTGTTTTAATTTTTTTTTTTCTCTAATAATGTTTTTAACTTTTAGCTAGTTAAATAAATTTAACTGTGCTAGTTGTATTATATAAAGTATCCTCTAGTGAGTGGAAGTTGTTACTTTGTTAGCATTGACCATGAGTAAGGTAAGTGTTTCACAATTTTTCTGAGTTAATGAATTTTTGCCAAAATGTATTTTGTGATTGAAGATGTATACAAGGCAATCAGATATCAGCATTTTTTAGGTACATACCATAATATGTTAAGTTTTTTTTTATATGAAACTATGTAGTGGATAGCATTTGACAAGATAAACACTTTTTAGTCACTGCCACTCTTCATATAAATATTTTTTTGTTTGCATTCAATTTCACTTAACAAAAAAAGGGTGGAGAATTCAGATGATAAAATGACTTCAATATCATAATTATTATTCTTAGGTTGATGCAGTACCATACAATAATACATTTTGTTATTGAATACACAATTACCAATGCAAGGGTTTTCTCCCCTCCCAACAAGCTTATTCATTCAATATTGAACATTTGAGATCTGAGTGTTTTAGAAGCATGAGTGCCAAAAATATATGAATTTATGTTTGAATAGTGATTGTTTGCTAGACACATTACACCATCATATTATGGTGTCTTGATAAGAAGACAAATTTTACAGATGTCCTTTAGTATTGCAGACTGAAAAGCTGACACATTTCCTGTCAACGCATTCTTGAGGCAACTTCTGGTTGATTACTTCGGTCTAGCTTGACATTTTTGTAATGTTTGTATATTTGAATTACAATTTCTTTTTTATTTCTATTTTCTAACATTATTCAAGTGCTTTAATTTTCACCTGTGAAATAATTTGTGATTGATAAATTTGATCCTTTTGAAACAGCAATGACTTTTTTTTTGGTCTATTTTCCCATAAGTAATATGTAGCATGTAGTATGGTATGTGGTCTGTACTGTTGTTTTGGTGATCCCTGATTCTAACCCTGCCCATTGCCAACAAGCATAAAGGGTTGAGCTAGGATGTAGGAATGTCTGAAACTAACAAGCCCAAGTACTAATAGTTTTGAATAACGACTGTCACGATACATATCTTTGATGTACATGCTAGTAGGCTGAGGTTTTTCATATCAGGGATTTCTTATACATGGTGGACAACTAGATTTAAATAGCAAACTTGTTGGTGTAGCCAGTGTACAAACTGAAGGAGGTGCTGAAAGGCTTGTTTCAGATGCCCATGTATTAGGTCATTTTTACAAAGCTTATATAGATCTAATATCAACTCACTCTAGTCTGGCAAAAAGTTTGCACACGTTATTCCTCCCACACCCGATCTCGGATCAAGCTGAAATTTTGCACAATTATCTCTTTTACCTAACAAAAAAAGAATCAATAAAAAAAAATTAAGTCAATTAGTTAATTAACTATTGTAGTGGTAATTAATTGTTGTTTGGTTTATAATAAGGGAAAGAAATTGTACTTCACTGATGTGGTGGTATAAGTTGAATTAGTCCCCTTTATATTTAAAGTTTGAAACTAATAATACATAACTATAAAAACTTGTATTTTAACAAGCTCTTCTCTAGTACAGTGGTAAATGTATTAGAGTGAGAAGGCTAGAGCCCTCAAGTTCGAATCCAGGTCATTCAACTTTCACATTTTAAAAAAAATAAATGCATTTAGAAAGTGATAATGGTGGAATACACCTTTTTTTCTCAAGTGGTCCAAACAAGTGAAGAGAAAATTGAAAAACCTCAGCCTACTAGCATGAAATTGCACTAAAACAAAAACAATTGATAAAAATATTTCTAATATATTTATTTATTATTGTCAGTCTTAGACATTAAAGAATCTAATTATATGACTGACCCAAACTAATTGATACAACTATGCCTAATATAAGGTTGTTGTTTTTTAGCTTAGTTATTCTTGACTTTATATGGCTCCTGTCTCAAACGACAAAGGATGCGCCCATGTGAATCACTGGTGTAAAATGCTTCTTAAGCTGTTTAAGCAGAATCTGTGGCTAAACACACCAATTTTGGAGCCCAATTTTTGCCTTAGTTTGAACTTGAATGAACCCAATTACATGGGTAGATTAAAAAAAAAAAAAAAACTTGCCACAAGGAACTTAAAATTTGATGTGAAAAAAATGTGCTCTTGTAAGTTGGACTTATTACATTCTATTGCATGGTTCAGTGCATAGGGCAGCAAGCTATCACCACTAAGATCAGTCATAGGTGACTTCCACAGCATCTTCCCAGTTGGTGCCCATGGATTTTAGGTCTTCTGAGAGGTGACGCCATGCTAGGCGCAGATGGCCTTGTTTTTTGCTTTCCTTTATGTCAGCTTCCATATTTTGTCTGACTTTGGTAAACATTTTGTCTTGATCAAAGGTATAAGATGTTTGGTCACTACTTCACTAAGGCAGCGAGTGCCCATGCCGGAAAGGATTTCTCAATTAGTGACATGATCTTGACATGCTACTCCTAGGATCATTCTCAGCCATCGCTGATGAGCCTCATTTAGCCCTTTTCTCAACTGTTGTGGATGACTTCATCTCCCAAGTGATTGTAATGGGGTGGATCCTGGTCTTCAGGCTAAATTTATTTATTTGCCAACATTGTTGGAACAAGTAGAAAAATGATTCGCAGCATGTGGAAGTCAAACAAGTTGTTCACAGACAAATATACAGAAATAAAAGAGATACATTGTACTAACATTTGAACAATACAAAAAAAATACATTTTTAAAGACTGAACAAAGCAAAATTTATTTGTAAGAAAGTTACTTATTTTCAACACAAATAATGCAACGCCTGATATATTTCATCAACTTGTTATACACACAGTGGCAGACAAGTGCCAGAGATTGATACAGATTTTAAATTCACAATACACAAATGTGTGTATGAGCTCTGTGCTGGAGGCTGGATCAGGTCATGTTTTGGGACCTAGAGATTCATGAAGCTGAAAGTTCTCCATGTGGGGACAGTAAGATGAAGGCTGGCACAGCCAGTGCACTCATGCCATGGACATAGTAGTGGTGGATGGATGAAAGGATACCCTAAAATCTCAACCAGACAAATTTCTAGAATATTACTTAGCATAACTGAAAGCATGCTTGATACAACCAAATCTGTTCAACTGGTCTGGTTTGTTAAACAATTGTAAATACTAGTTTAACACTTTGAGTTGTAAATAAAATGAGAAAGTAGGTTATAATAACAACAAAGGTTAACTCTTTAATCTAGATATATTCATTGCAATATTTAATGGCACCACAGAAATTACTGATCCAATCTTTCCTGGGACTGTCCAAAGAATGTGTCCAGATGGTGGAGCCAACTCATTAACCTTGTATCTGACGGAGGCTGAAGAAAACAAAAAAGATAAAACATGTATTTACAAACGTAACCATTGCAATAAACATTTATTTTGGGGTAAAAAAAAACAAATGATACAATAAAATAAGGCAAAATACTTTTCCTTAATATGAGGAGCAAAAGAAATATAAAGGACTGGGGGAGAGCACAATGTCAATGGATGTTAACTACTTGGAGCAAAGAGAAGAGAAAGGCAATATACAACTTTTCTTACAGGGACATCTTCAGCTGTCAGTCCTGACGTGTGTCCCATTACATTTTCTAGTAGAATCTGGCCTGAGTGAGGGTATGTGGAAGGAACTTTAAGTGTGCAGACACAGTTTTTTCTCTCTTTTACTATCAGCAACAAGATATTCTTCTCTGGTATCCAGTCGATTGCGTGTCTGATGACAAAGTCAAGAAAACAGAACAAGGAAATTATTCACAAAACTGCTTAAGATAACTTGTTGAATTTGACTTTGTAAAACCAACTCTTCACTTTAAAAAAATGTCTTAAAAGCATTCTCCAAAACAACCTCAATTATCTTATCAGTTGTGGACTCTAACATGAGTTAAGTAAAACCACAAATGAAGATGTTTGGAGTAGTTGTTCTTAAAAATTGCCTTCATAAGTATAAATATCTTACCGTTTTCTAAGCAATGCTATTTCAGAAACAAGTGTTGTTTGGGTCCTCCACAATTTGCTGAGATCCAAAACAAGTTGGACTAAATTGTTGCTTGCTACACTTTTACTAATAATGTCTTTAGCATCTATCGACTGGTTCAGCTATATAAAACAATGAGAATCAAAATGGAAATTAAACATACAAACATTAACAGAAAATTTCAAGCATCTAATATTACCTTTGAATAGAGTCAAATGAAATTAGGAAAGAAATTAACCAAGACACATAGGATGATGCATTTAGTCTTTTAAATGTGACAATGAACAATGTTCTAGTACAGTGACTCAATGGCATGTATGTGATACAATTTATACATGACTTACAAAGGGTGAGATTTACTCTTGCAAAAAATTAACATCTGATATGCCATAAAAGTGTTTATAAATGTAATATAAACCAAATAAAAACCTGTATCTTCTGTACTGGGACTAAGATAATGTTATAACTCTACCCCTTCGTAGGTACTTTCAGTGCACTAATTTAGTACAACACAAGAACATACTGTAACTGTATAAAAGAAACGAGGAATTAGCATGTCACAGAAAATACTAGACAATTTAGCCTGTAATATTATAAGTAGTAACCCCAGAGGCATTGCTAAATTCTAATTGTAGTTATCTGTTACATAATTAAAATTAAAACTACGTATCTACAAAGATTTTTAATTTGACTATCCATTACCCTATTTTTTTTTTGCTGAAATAGGGCAGAACATAAGAACAACAAGCTTTTATGGTGATTTTGTTGGATGGTTCCATATAATTCAGAACAGTAAGCATGTCTGCAAAAAGAAGAAAATTCACAAGTCTGGCATTCTGGAACAAGAGAAATAGGCATCCTTCATCCTGCCTGGTAGATTCGGATGCTGTTGCCTTGGACTGAAACAACACTGGGATATGTATTGTTGGTGCTGTAAGACAGGGGTGCCTGAAGAGTGGATAGGCAGAAAAGACATAAGAACCCGACAAGACTCCAAGCGCAATGGTGTGGTAGAACTATACTCTGTGTGTGACAGAAGAAAATCCAAAGCTGACAGTCACTGTTCAATGTTTGTTGAGATTATCTACACTTCATTATAAAAAAACAACAACATCCATCTAAACTAGTTCAATTGATGAGTTGCCTTCCTTGAATTAACAACAATAAAAAATGAAGTAAAGTAAGCTATCTTATCTTTTATAATACAGACGTTACTTCAAAAATGAAGATTACGTCCTAAGCGTCATGCATATTAACCAATGAGTTAAATTCTGCCAAGTCACTGGTTTTCCTGGCTAGCTCAGGCAACCCATTCCATGCTCTATTAGCACTTGGGAAAAAGGAGCATTTGTACAAATTTGTCCTAGCATATGGGACGAGGAATGTGCCTTTATCTTTGTGTCTTTCAGAGTATTTTATTAAATTTTGTATTTGAAGATTATGGTTCAGTGTTTTATGTATAATTGCTACTTTACTTTTGAGTCTTCTGTCCTGAAGGCTTTCTAAATTTAGTGATTTTACTAAAGGTGTTACTCTAGTCAAATGTGAATATTCGTTTGTTATGAATCTCACTGCTCTATTTGGTGTCTGTTCCAGTTTCTTAATGTTTTCTTGAGTTGGAGGGTCCCAAACAGAGGATGCCTTTTCTATTATTGACCTAACCATTCTACAAACATGTTGAATACTCTACTGAAGCTATCTCAACAAATCCACAAACATGTTGAATTGAATACTCTACAGAAGCTTTCTCCCACAAACAAGTTGAATTTGAATAGTCTACTGAAGCTATCTCAACAAATCCACAAACATGTTGAATGAATAGTCTACTAAGCTATCTCAACAAATTCACAAACAATATGAATTGAATACTCTACTGAGCTACTAAATTGGCTCAAAGAAGTCTTACCTGAACATCAACAAGTTTGCCTTGCTTTGAAAAATTCAGCGTTGCAATCAGCTTGAGTTCTTCCGATGTTATATCCAAATCAGACATTTTTTCATTTAACTGTAAAAATGAGTCAGTTTTAAACTCTAGTTCCAAAGATGTGTCTGATTTAACCTGAAGACGTAGTCCAGAATACTCACTCTTTGCCTCCAGCTGTTCTTGCAATCTAAAAAAAAAAATGAATTTTTCAATAAAAAAAAACAAAACAAACTAACTACAATATAAAAATACAAAGAGTTTGAATAGAGAATTGCATTAATTCACTTTATTTCCCATAGGACTTTTAAATACAATGAGAAATAATTTTTTTCGAATACAAAACAGTTCATCTCTGTGAGCTGTTTGAATAAATAAGCAATGTGAACAGAGGGGATACATTTTTTCACCACAGGATTGTCGCTTTGAGGGTTAAAGACAAATGTTTCCCATCCAAATTTGACGTTTGACTTCAGCCTTGATGAAAGTCAGATGGCAACTACAGAGATCTACATAAGACTAGGATTGTTCTTTTGTGCAGTATTTCAACACCTGAATTGATTTAAGTAAAAAATAAGTTAATTGGTCCAAACAATCAAAATGGAAATTCCGTTTGACTACCGTTGTCCACCTCAGCAGTACTACTATAACACTGACTAAAAAAAATTATTGATAATACAATAATGTCACAAAGTAATCAGGTCAATTAAATCCTTATTTCATTAGAAAAAAAACCCAATGAAAACAACACTTTTTACACATTCCTCTTTGTGAACTAACTAAATGAAGATGCAATGAATATCATCTGTTTTTATGAGTCAAAATATCTTGAAAAAGTTTTCTATGCAGGGCTATTAAAAAAAAACAACAAGTGTGGCAAAATTGTTTAAAAGTCAGATAAGTCTTTCAACTATCTAATACTTGCTTAGTTAACAAATTCTTGGCGGTCACTTCCTTTTCTTCATTCTCTGCAGTTATTGCTTGTAAGTTTTGAACTCTATCTTGAAGTCTTGCCAGTCTTGACTTCAGAAGATCCCTTTCCTTCAGGGAAGCAGACAGAAGAATGTTCATCTTTTCTGATTCTTTGTTTACTTGACATTTTAAAATCTAAATAAAACAATTATATAATATATTATAAAAGCAGGTCGTACAAAAAAATTTAATGAACTGAAAAAAAAAAACAACTTTAATTTTAAATATATTAAAACTAATTAAGCTTCACCATTAAGCCATTGACTCTACTCCTCCAAATCAAAATCTGCCAGCACTGGCTATCACAAGCTAGTTCACTATTCCATGATGTCCAATCAGATTTCTGATAGTAATGAGAGTCAAAACTACATCTCTTGAGACTCTAGCTCAATAATATATCTCCCCTCTATTCTGAAGGACGAAAGCAATCTTTCTATCTAAGGGAGATCATCTTTCATTGGGGGTATGTTAGTGAGAAAACAGACCTTTCAGGAACAGTGTAATGGATTGCATTAGACTTAGAATAATTTCCCACTCAGGCCATGTGGTCCATAGGGTAGATGACATAAAGAACATAAACAGAACATAAAAAATTAGAACAAGCAAAATATTTTTTTAATCTTAAAAAAAAAAATAATAAAAAATCTCAATACAGCAGGACTAAACCTCCTTTTCTATATAAAACAAAATTAATTAACTACCACTAATTGATTAACTAAATGGTTAATTGTTTTATTGATTTATGCATTGTCATAAGGGAAATGACTCAACATATAAAGCCACATTTCTCAATAAAAAGCAGACACCAAAAAAATATAATTAATTGATTATCAATATAATTAATTAACGAATTATTTTTTTTTTTTTACTGAATTATGTTTTTTTAGGTACAACAAGTAATTGTGTAAAGTCTAAACTTGATCCAAGAAAGGGTGTGGGAGAAATAAGGTGTTCAAAAATTGTACCAGACAAAGTTGATACGCTTTGTAATAAAGATTCTCGCTCACAGACCATTAAAATTCTTATGATATATTGTCTTTATTGCTAAACCCTAAATTTACATGCAGCATTCACATCTTTTCACATGAAAGATAATGCAATTAAATTTGTAAATAAATTTTGAAAAATACCTTCTCTTCCAATAACAAAATCTTAGACTCCAGTATAGACAGCTTTTCTTGCATTGTTTTAAGAGCTGTGAAATTTGCATATCAAATGATTCCTAATTAAAACAATGTATATTTTTTTTAAAAAAAAAAGGCAAATTATTGATAACTTAAAAAAAAGTAGCTATAAAAAAAGATCTACATCTTTTAAGGCATGTAAAGTGATTCTAGCACAGAGTTTACCAGAGTAGTGTCATTATAAAGCAAAGAATATTTAATTTATCCAGTGTAATTAATACAACATATCCAGGCCTTTTACAGTTATCAAGTAAATATTGCGATGACCCTTACTATGATCTATTACTGTCACTAAAATGTTAATTTAAAAAATAAAAAAAAAGATATTTTATTTTTAACCTAAAAAGACAACAAAAACTAATAAAAAAAAATATTTTACAAAATCTAAACTATGAAACAGAAAGATGCAACTCTTCTTAATCATTAATAAATAACAATGTTGAAGAAAGGAGTTGATAGTATCAGTTCCTGTGCACTTACCATCAGCTGCAAGGTCAATAGTTTCTTGAATCTTCTGATCTTGATCACTCATTGCATTAATCTCCTTCACTAGCTCTATAGATTCTGACATACTTTTTTCTGAAATGTTTATATACACTTTTTATGGAATAAATAAACAGAGATATAAAACAGAAATGATGTAATACAGTTTTCATCAACCTATACTGATGTAAAAGCTTTTGTTCACATGTTTTTCCAGTTTTCTACACAGCACGGTTCCTCAAGAACCCAAGCTTAAATGAACCCAATACTGAAATGTTAGAGACATTCTAGGCACATGAACTGTTGGTTTCTAATGGCTTAGATCTTCATATATATGATTCTCATGTTTAGCAATACATATAGCCGACCTATGTAGTTTACTCAAAAAACATCAACAGAACAATGGTACTACTATTATTTTATTTCTTTAAATTTAATCTTGGGACTTGAAGCAAAGACATTGCCTTACAAGATATTTTTTTTCTTCTAAGGAAATATGCAAGATGCTACAAACATTTTATAAATGAATAAATCCATCTATGCATACATTTTTAAAAAAATAGTATCTTTCATATCTTAACTTGGGCCTTAGTTTCAAGTATTATGTTAAATGATAAGCAATTCTTCATTACATTAAGTCTTAGCTGTGGTTTTTGAGAGCACATTGCCTAGTTAATTTCCAAAATCATAACACATAGTTAAGTCTTATTTCTCATAAACCAACAGATAAAACAAATACTATTTCTGAACTAAATCTCAACATTTGTTTTGATACATAAATCTGTTTGAAAAATGAGCCCACCTGCTTGTTTTAGTGCCAGCCATTCACCGGGAGGCTTTGCTAATTCTTGGAGTATAATCAGATCTTCAACTTCTGCTAAATATTTCTCTTTCAGAACATTTTTTTGCTAAAGGAACATACAAAAACAAGAAAAATGATATACAAAACAAGGGGGAAAAAAGGATGTTACTTTAAGAATTGTACGACTTATGATGATAATTCTAATAACAACTTAAGACGACAGTGGCAGATACGATTGGTCAAATTTGTTTTTGATTTTTTTTTTTTAACTTAAACTGAATATAATCTTCACATTGCTGAGGTTAAAAAATATGGTTTAATTTAAAAATTATTTCTTACAAAGTAAATTATCAAGCAGATACTCAAGTAATACGTTGTTTTTTTTTTATTGACAGTCAACTTAGAAAGATAATAAGAACATGTTTTTACCACCACTAAAACAGGTTTATTTTCCTCTGCTAGCCCCAAGAAAATTAATGATCACTTTTTTATTTGTTAACATTTGTCAGTAGAAAATTACTTTTTCCATTAAATCTTGATGTTGATGAATACATATATAGTTAATAAGGTCTAATTTGACTAAAAATGAATGATGGAGACAGTACATCATATTAGGATGCTCAAGTATTAATAGTACTGGTAAAAATATAGTAATTTGCGTTACTTTATTTCTTAAGAGACAACTGTTTCTCCTTGTGACGATGTGGCTAGAGAGGCCATATAAAAAATTTAATACTATTTTTCTATGTAGCTAAAGATTACATTTTACCTGTAGTAAATCATTTAAAGTTTTTTCTAAACCTTCAGGTATTTCATGCAGTTTATATCGCTTGGAGCAAGCTGAGTATAAATCACCTACATACCTGTAAAGAGAAAATGAAACTTTTTGTTTGACAGTCAGAGATGCAATGCAAATATCAGATTTTTTATAAATAAGTTGATCTGAAGGCATTTAGAAATATTGACTTAAATTAAAACGCTTCAGATTCCATATAAACTAACTGAAACTAAGCATGGTGCGCGGTGTAAACACAATACCCACATGACTTGGGGGGAATCTGGAACTACCTCATTAGATCTAGTAAGTAGTATAAAAACAGATCTAGAGTAGTTTATAAATTTAATTAGGACATTACATGAATTCGGACATTCACTGTTTTTTGTGGTCAATTTAAAAATAATTATTTTAATATTTATTATAAAACTAGCTTGATGTATAATGTGCTTGTCCATTTTCCAATGATTTTGACCCAATTTCCTTCCATTTAGCTGTCTTTTTATGTAATAAAAACGAATTTCAAATTGGTAAGTCAGGCTGTTGTTTTTTCCTATGTTACCAGGATGACTTTATAGTCTTTACCTCTTCCTAGGGTTAAGACTATTTTTTGATTGGCAATGTAATGAGCCCGGCAATATTTATTCTGTTTTTGGAGCTGATTTATTTGATTCTAAAGCCAAGTTGTTTGATTCCATACAAAACAAAATTAATATGGTGTCCGAATTAAATTACAATTTTCTTACCAAAATTTATTCCAGACAGCCAGTTTTGGACATCAGTGTTAATGATCGTATATTATTTTTTTTTTATAGAGAATAAATGTTTGAAGTGAGCTTGGTACATTGAATGAAGTTAAATGCTTAGATTTAGACCTACTAGACATATCTAGATTTATATATAGAGAGTATAGAGGATTCAGTTAGGCATGCAAGAATGGCTATCCTAACCTATACTATACTACAAAAGATCATCTGTATTAGAAATTTATTAAATTAATAAAAAAAACAACCCGCAAACATTCAACACACATCTAATAATGCTAACATAAAATAAGTCTAAAAGTCGGCATAGTATATAAGTCAGTATCCCAGTGACCTAATTTAGGTCTATACAGAATAAGTGTGTTCATATTTTTATTTTTTGTGTTCGTATTTATCCATAATTTGAAAACATCTGATTTCATGTGAGGGGCTATGCATGGGGATCTTAAAATGTAGTTAATGTTAATATAGAATTAAAATTATTGATGCCTAAATATACAGACTGTCCGAAATAAATTATGGAATTGTGTCCAGAATAAAAAAATGTGGGTCAAATTTGTCTGAATTTAATGAAAATACACTGCCTCTTTGACCTTAAATATAATAACAAATATAGGTTCTAAAGGGCTAAGTTAGAGGTACAAATATAAGTAGTCATCCAGTCATCCTTATTCTATTTTTAATTAAACTAAAGAAGATTTTGATTCTTCATTTTTCTTTTCTATGTCGAACCATTGTAAAATAATGCGCTGTCAAAGTCAAACTTTCAAATTTGGGCCTATAGCCACTATAGACTACAGGTGTAGTATGGGTGTCCGAATAGCATTATCATTTTGTATAGGTGTCCGAATAGCATTATCATTATATGATAAACTACTCTACTAGATCTAGATCTAGTTCTAGACTAGATCTAGTCTCTAAGACTCTTAACTTTAAGTTTACTTTAACTTTAAGTAGTCTAAATTAAATAACTTAAAAATAAGTCTAGAATTATCATAGATAATTTATCTATAATTATTATAATTACTATAATGTATAATTAAATCTACTATACTATTAGTAATTATCTTCTTATCTTATATAATACAGACGTTACTTCAAAAAAGAAGATGATTACGTCCTACGCGTCATGCATTTAGTCATGCATATTAACCAATGACTTAAATTCTGCCAAGTCACTGGTTTTTCTGGCTAGCTCAGGCAACCCATTCCATGCTCTAATAGCACTAGGGAAGAAAGAGTATTTGTACAAATTTGTCCTAGCATATGGGACGAGGAATGTGCCTTTATTTTTGTGTCTTTCAGAGTATTTTATTAAATTTTGTATTTGAAGATTATTGTTCAGTGTTTTACGTATAATTGCTACTTTACTTTTGAGTCTTCTGTCATGAAGGCTTTCTAAATTTAGTGATTTTACTATAGGTGTTACTCTAGTCAAATGTGAATATTCATTTGTTATGAATCTCACTGCTCTATTTTGTGTCTGTTCCAGTTTCTTAATGTTTTCTTGAGTTGAGGGGTCCCAAACGGAGGATGCATATTCTATTATTGGCCTAACCAAGGTTAAATAACATTTTAGTTTTATGTTCTTATTTGATTTATAGAAATTTCTTTTAATAAATCCTAATACTTTGTTTTGATTTTTTGATAGTTTCATCAATATGTGGGTTCCATGCCAGTTTTTCATTTATTATAACACCTAGGTATTTTGTGTTTTTAGTCTGTGTTACTGGTTTGCCATGAATAAGATAGTGGAATTAATTTGTTTTAGTTTTTTTGTTGATTTAGAGCCATTTATTACTACAGTTTGTTCTCTCCGACTCCCTATCAGAAAATCTTTAATTCACTGATGCAGTAATTAGTAACTATTGAGATCTAATCTAGATCTATCAACTAATCAAGTGATCTTAGTTATTCTAAGTCGAGTCTAAGTCTAAGTTATATAAAGTTAGACTTAGTCGACATAGATCTACTATGATCTAGACTTTCTTTTTTAGACTTAAAATTTAATCATCTACTAGATCTAGTATTAAAATAAAGTAGATCTAGAGAGATAATCTATGTAATGTTGTTTTCTTGACTCCATACATTAACGTATATCAATTCTAGATATCTTTAGATCTAAATCTAGATCAATAAATCTCTATTTTTGTGCAAAATTACTTTTTCTTTTCGATGATGTAGGAAAGGTCGTCCATTTTTAAATTGAAGCGCTGGTGGATGAGAATTGATTTTCTAGCACAGAAGAGTCGAAATGAGATATATCTACACAGCACACTTTACACAGCTCTGACCTAGAACTAGTCTAGATTCTAGAATCTAGAACCAAAACTCAGACTCTGGTAAGATAATAGTCTGTAAATACGTAAGTCCTTAGACAGCCTAGATTACAATCTACTCATCACCTCAGGCTCATGTAGTAGATCTAGTCTAGATATTAGGCCAGATAGTTGAGATAGGTCTAGACACACTAGACTGACTAGAGTACTCTAGACTCTAGTGTCTCTAGAGATGATTGAAAATGTCAATAATGATAATCGGTAAAACTTCCCATCGAAAGTTTTACCTGATTATCTATGATTCTAGTAACGTTCTAGACCAGTTCTAGTTCTACTTACTAGAATAATAATAACTAGATCTACTCTAGTAGGCTTAAGTAGGGCTAGGCCTAGGCTTATTTAGTTATTATTTTAGTCATAGAGAGTTATACTAATACTGTTATACTATTACTAGATATATAGAGTAGATTCAGTAGATCTATTTTATTAGTATATAAAATTTTAATTTGCCTAGTTATTAGTATTATATATTATAAATTATTATTATAAAAAAATATATAACTCAATATAAGAATTATGAAAATATATCTAATAGAGTCTAATATCTCTACCTGTAGTAACTAGTGAATAGTCTAACTCTATGATTATGACTACATTTTGTTTAATTAATTATAAAATAGATCTAGACTAATCTAGGGTTTTGGCTTTAAATAAAAAAAAAGTAAAAATTTTGAATATTGTGCCTATAATGCTATATTATACTATACTATACTAGTTGACCTACAGTGCTATATACCTCGAAATAAAGAATCACCCTTTGTGTCAGGATTTTGTGATTTAACCATCACAAAAGAGATACAAGACACCGATAGCAAAGACAAACAGACACAAACACTCTTTTGTTCCCCTGGCAATCAAATCATTAAATAAGAACAATCTGATATAAACCTTATCACCTGTAAATTATGAGTGCGTCTGGTGTGAATGTACACTTTGGTTTCTTATAGTTATAATGTTTTTTGTTTAGTGTAATACACAAATTGTAAGACAAATTTCCATATGGACAATAAAGATTATTATTATTATTATTATTTTGCAGTGGGACCCGCACTTTTAAAGGACCCTCTCTACTTCTAGGTGTAAATTATTAAATTAAACCATTTTATAACTTATAACAGAATTACCGAAGCCTCCTGATTTATCAGGAGCTCCTTGAAATCCCCTGAAATTGAGCTATTGAGTGTGATCTACATAGGAAATAAAATTAGTTCTGTACGTAGTAAAGAATGAATAAAATGCAAAGATGAATTTATTTTCTAATACAAACTCTTAAATTTCATTTTAATCCGTATCCCTATCCAAACTTGGCCATGCGAAATCCAAACTTGGCCATGCGAAATCCAATTTAGATATCTACATTTTGATTAAAATAATATTTCAAAGTATAAAAAAATGAACTTAAATATATTTAAGAATGACAGGAATTTTTATTGGCAATAAAAATTTTGTACAATAATAACATTCTTATTTTGAAATTTCAGTTACTGGTAACTTAAAAAAATAATAATGGACGATTTGACAGCATCTTTAGCTGGAACGTTGGATATAAGCCAGGACCCCAATAAAACCTCTGCACCTCATCCAAGGTTTTGTCAATACAAACAAAAGTCTTTTGGCAATGATCAGGATTCAAGGCGTAAAAAGATATTGGAAAGTCAGAAAAAGTAAGATAGCTAAAGAAAATATATACTATATATATAGCTCCTCCTTCATAGTCCAAGATGAGTATATGTCTCATTTTCTATGAACTCAAAGTTGTTGGCTATGGAGTCCAATTTTCACTTTAAAAAGCTGACCACATAAATGGCAGAGATGGGAATGAAGCTATAGTTAGGGAGATTTGCCCTGCATAATTCCTACTCCAATGGCAGAACAAGGTCCAGATAACGAGCTGGTTTGAGGTGCAGCAAATGACATGCCCCCACCCCCACCCCAGTGCTCTGAATGCTCCAGGATGCTTGATAGGTGACTCCTGATGGCCATAGTAGTCCAGTTTGAAGACTTGAGCGCTATGGAATAGCATTATCTAGACCACTTGTTTGGTGGTGGATAGATACTGTCTTGGCTAAATCTCACTTGGTTTAGCCCTTCAGTCAAGGCAGATTGCTGGGGTGTTGCCTTTGATGCATGCTGACAACTGCTTGGAGCCACAGGTGAGATCTATACTCTGAGTGGAGACCAAGGTCAATTAACAGCTGAAATAGCCTGATTGCCCTGTTGATGGAGGTACTCCTCCTCCTTCAGAACCCCATACACCACACATACAACTATAAAATGCCAGTTATATTAATCCCTATCAATTTGGTACAGAAATCAGTGTGATTGACTTTAACCTATTTAATGAGGCATCTGACTTTCTATGTCCAAAAAAAAAAAGTTCAAGATATCTGAAAGTTAATTGTTGGATCAATGTCAACTACATATTATATGCTTAATATTTAATAAATAAAATTTGTGTCACGCTTTAAAAGACAGAGTTATCTCTTGAATGATTACTGTTATTTGTGATCATTTTTTTTAGTTCTCAGTGACTAAATTTAAAAGGTAGAAGTAACTTAAAAATGTAACTACAGAGAGAAACATCATTTATATTAGACTATCAAATTGTTTAGATTTACTATAATAAAATAACCTTTATTTTCCTATTTAACAATTTTTAATTTCTCACTTTGTTTTAGATATATGTTTGCTGTAAAGATAGCTATATCTATTTAATATATAGTTCCAATAAAACGCTTGTAAGACAAAATATGTACATTTAAATTGCTTAATTATAAAGATTTTCCCTTTTTCTTAAACAGTAGAAGGTTTGATTTCTTAAATCTAGTTAGAAATCTAACTGATGATTGTTGGGATGAGGATTCCAAAGAAGAAAAGGAGGAAGAAAATTTAATGGAGATAGATGTAGCTCTAAAAAAGCCTGGCCGGTTTTATAAAGATCAGGTAAGCATATTTTGTTAACATCAGTTAAACATATTTTATTAAGATCAGGTAAACATATTTTATTAAGAACAGAAAAAAAAATTGTAAATTCACATGAATAATAATAATACATTTTTAAAATTCATAAAGCACAAGTATTTGAGTAAAATAGAATTTGAAAGTTTTAAAAGATTTAATTTCCTTATTGATTAAAAGACAATCAAAATAAAAAGTTTTGAAACTTAAATGCAACGTAATACATCAAAAACATTATTAATTATGTTATTAACAAGTTCTACAAATACATAAAATTTACATTTTGAAGCAGCTTCAAATTGATAGAAATGTCAATTTTTCTATATTTCGAGTAACTAAATTGGCACATATTTGATTCTCAGTTGATGTTATCTGAATGGCTAGTTGAAGTTCCAAATGATTTTGCCTCCGAATGGATTACTGTATTGTGTCCAGTAGCTCGACGTTGTTTAATTGTTGCATCAAGGGTAAGTAGATTGTACAATGTTTAAAATATTATTTAGGAATAAGATATATTATTTTCATAAACATTCAAACTTTGATCTATCATATGATGCTACTTAGAAAGTCCAGTTATTAAAAGATTTAAAATTTGTTTGAAGAGCACTTTGAAAATGATTGGATTTTTTGTTTACATTCAGTACATGTTTGTTTACATTCAGTATGTTTAATTGTCTGCTTGGTATTCAAGGGAACAACAAAGGCCTACACTAAAAGCGGATACTGTATGAATAGTTTTCCTTCACATTTACCTGGAGGCTTCCACAAAAATACTTGTAAAGGTATATATTATTAAAGATTTTTTTTTCTCTCATTATTGGCTTGTTATTGTAAAACTCATTTCATTGAAAACTTGAACAAGTTTAATATTTAAATATCTCCTTTGTTTTTCTGAATGTATTTTTAACTCTTTTTTAGGGTATTATGTTGGGTTTCTTCTTTTTTTTTTTTAAATCTCATTTGCTGTCTTATGCATTAATTTAAATGTAAAGAAAATTTTTTAAAATTTAAAATAAAATAAAGGAAGAAATTAGCAACAATACTTTAAATTTAACAGCTTATACAGTAACTTAATAATTCAAATGTTATAGTATTAATATTAAACAAAGGACAACCTGTAAATCACGATTTATTTAACTTGGATGTGTAAATGTAAACTTGCTGTAAATCACGATTTATTTAACTTGGATGTGTAATGTAAACTTCCTACTCTCTTATGTCAGTGTTTGCTGATTCTGTTCATCTCAAGGTAGCACCATATTAGACTGTTTGTACCATGAGGCTAGTCAAACATACTACATTCTGGATTTAATGTGTTGGAATGGACACACAGTCTATGATACAGAGGTAAGTACAATTTTGTAGAGTTTCAATTGTCTATTTTTTCCTATGTTTTGTTTTCTTGTCACAAATGTCGATATGCTCTTAATCAACCTTACCTTAAAAACGTCTTTTAAGGTTGTCAGATTAATTTCGATTAAATTTTTAAAATTTATATGCATGTAGTTTTTTTTTTAACGGGCTTGATTGCTGTAAGATTATCCTCGTCTTCAGCAAGACATTTTGTAGGTGGGTTGTTTTGTTCACACAAAATATTTTAACAATGCTAGAAGTCGGAGTTTAGAATATAGTCAAGAATTTTAAAAAGCAATTAGTAAAGGTTTCATGGTTGAATAAAAAAAAAATCTTAAAGCTCCCCTTTCAGACCTTGCAATATATAGAGCAGATGATGTTAAGGTCATTTGTTTCTTTGGTCAACATTTAACGAGCACGGTGTCATGTGGCCAGTCATTGACCAACCACCTTCACTTTCCCCAACTAAAAGGTACCCATTAGAGATGGGTGGTCTAAGGCGTGCCCTTAAGTCCAGAAATTCAACATCCCAGTTTTCAAGACTTCAACCCAGGACCTCAGGTTCGGAATCCAAGCGCTTAACCACTCAGCCACTGCGCCCTTGAGGTTGAAGATGGTCACAATCTTATTTCTTTTGAGCTTAAAGATGGCCATAAGGCCCCTTCACTTTGAAGGATTAGGTTGGGTCTGTTGCAGTATTGCCTGCTTTTGTTCTTAGTTTTATTATGGCTCCTACTTCTTTGCTGATGGCAATCCTCTTTGCCTCATAGTTTGAAACACCAAGCTGTGGGGAACTATCATGGGCTAGCATTTCCCAGTCAGAAATGCAGATTTTTGAGTGAGCTCTTGAGAGTATTTTTATATATCCTGCGATTATAACCTACATGTCAATACCATTAGGACTTTCATCTGTCATTGGGGTGAAGGAAAGGAAATCGCCATGATAATCAATGATAAGCTGAGTATGATACACATATTTTTTTTCCTTATCAGACAGAATTTCGCTTTTATTGGTTGCATGAGAAGTTAAGAGAGACTCCAGCACTGATTGAAGTATCCAGAACTAATCCTGTAAGTCAATAGTTTTAGTCCATGAATATTTCACTGTAAAAATAAAACTTCATCATGAATGTTATAACAATATATTATAATTTTATAATAGTACATAATTTTATTCCTTTCACCACACAAATAGACTACGAGGATTAAAACAACTGCTTGAAATAACAAGCTTTTTAAAAAAAATAAATAATACAAGTATAAAAAAAAAACATAACCATTTAATAATTGTCTTGTTAATAAAAATATTTTATAAAATAGAATAAAACTAACAAAAACTGTAAACAATCTAACTGTAGTCTACATAAGATTAAGGGAAACTTGTAAATATTCTGTTTTGACTTACTGATTTCTTTTACTTAGAAACTTCAAACCCCCCCCCCCCCTCCCCCCCCCCTTTTTTTTTTTTTAAGTTTCTCATTTTGCTCATATAATTTTTTAGGAAATCAAACAAAAAGATAATTTAATAAGACAAACTCATTATTTCAGACTATAATAAAAATTTTGTCTTAATTTCATGAAGAAAATGGAATGTCATTATTTTTTTTTAAACATGCATTTTCAAATTTAGAAATTAAGAGAACTTTTGTTTATTTAATATTTCAGTACAAGTTTATTGGTTTGCCAGACTTCTGCAGTACTTCTGAGGACATTTGTTCAGCAGTCACGTCTGCTCAGTTCCCAGTAAGCTGCATTTTTTCTAATGCTGTTCAGAAGTACAAAAACATGTATTATTAGTTTATTTTATTTAGTCAAAATCTACAAATGTATTTAGGTTGTACAACTTACAGCACTATCATTTTTATAATCCCCAAATCAATCTTCCTGGCTAGTATATTACTATGCAAAATAACATGCCATTTCTCATTGGTAGGAATAATTGACAAATAAATAAAAATATTCTTCTTATCTTCTTATATAATACAGACGTTACTTCAAAAAAGAAGATGATTACGTCCTACGCGTCATGCATTTAGTCATACATATTAACCAATGACTTAAATTCTGCAAAGTCACTGGTTTTCCTGGCTAGCTCAGGCAACCATTTCCATGCTCTAATAGCACTAGGGAAGAAGGAGTATTTGTACAAATTTGTCCTAGCATATGGGACGAGGAATGTGCCTTTATCTTTGTGTCTTTCAGAGTATTTTATTAAATTTTGTTTTTGTATTTGAAGATTATGGTTCAGTGTTTTATGTATAATTGCTACTTTACTTTTGAGTCTTCTGTCCTGAAGGCTTTCTAAATTTAGTGATTTTACTAAGGATAGATGAATAAGATTGGTGATTTAGGCACACCAAGGTTAAATAACATTTTAGTTTTATGTTCTTATTTGATTTATAGAAATTTCTTTTAATAAATCCTAATACTTTGTTTTGATTTTTTGATAGTTTCATCAATATGTGGGTTCCATGCCAGTTTTTCATTTATTATAACACCTAGGTATTTTGTGTTTTTAGTCTGTGTTACTGGTTTGCCATGAATAAGATAAGTGGAATTAATTTGTTTTAGTTTTTTTGTTACTCTTAACAACTGACATTTTCTGGGTGGAAAGACATGCTCCAATTTGATTCCCATTTCTGTAATTCATCTAATTCTCTTGTAAAATATCTGTGTCTTGTGTTGTTTTTATTGTTCTATATATTATGCAATCGTCTGCAAATAATCTGACTTTTGTTCCTGAAGTAATGCAATTTGGTAAATCATTTATGTAAATTAAAAATTCTAGTGGACCCAAGACTGTTCCTTGAGGTACTGAGTTTACTGTTATCGGTGTTGATTTAGAGCCATTTATTATTACAGTTTGTTCTCTCCCTATCAGAAAATCTTTAATCCACTGATGCAGTGGACCATTAATGCCAAAATATTTTAATTTTTTAAGCAAACTATGATGGTGAACTTTGTCTAAAGCCTTAGAAAAATCTAGTAAGATAGCATCTATTTGTTCACTTTTATCTAAAACTTTAGAAAAATTATCAATTAGTCCTATTAGTTGTGTTTCACATGATCTATATTTCCTAAAGCCATGTTGGTATGTTGTGAGGACATTTTGTTTGTCTAAGTGGTTTATGATGTTGCTACATATTATGTGTTCTAGGAATTTACATGTGATGCTGGTAAGTGATACTGGTCTGTAGTTTCCTGGGTCAGATTTTTCTCCTTTTTTAAATAGGGGGGTGACATTAGCTTCTTTCCAGTCCTTTGGTACTTTGCCCTGGTTAAGTGAAGCCTGAAAGAGTATTTTGAACACTGGGGCTAGCTCATTGCTTAGTTCTTTGAGTAATCTAGCTGGAATACCATCAGGTCCAGACGCTTTATTTGGTTTGGTGTTGGCTAATAGTTTTTGAATTCCATTTTCTTGTACTACTATATCTTCTATGTTGTCTACTTGGTTCAAATTCAGTAATATGTCTTTGTCTCCTGGGGCTGAGAATGCTGATGCAAAGTATTTGTTTAGGATGTTTGCTTTAGTTTCATTATCATTATGTATTTTGTTATGTTCATCTTTTAATGGCGCTATGCCTGTTGTTTCCATTTTCTTAGACTTAATGTATGACCATAGGTTTTTGTTGTTATCTTTAGATATTACATTGTTTATGTATTCACTCTGCAGCTGTCTGCTTACTTTTTGGGTTAAATTAACTTGATGAATTAATAATGTTTAAGTGTATGATAAATTTAATTTTATGCACACAAAAGAGCTTAACCTTCTTTTTGAACTTGGTTCTATAGATTGACGGCCTATTGTTTTACCATAAAAGAACTCATTACACTTTTGGAAGTACCCCATTAGTGGTGTGGCTGAAACCTTACATGTTACAAGAAATTTTGGGCATTACTGTTCCAGATCATCAGATGACTCACATGCCTAAAGACTACAGTAACTATGCTGACCACATGAAAAAGGTAGGCATGTCCTACCTCTTGCTTTAGTGTACTTTCTATTTCTGAGTTTGGGACTAACTATAAAAAGATGTGTTAGGCTGATATCAGGGCTCTAATCAGTTTATTAAGTCTCTATGGTTTAAGCTTCATGTTAAATCTACTTCTGTGAATTTATTACCAAATTTGAATTTTATTGTTTGTTAGTACTTGAAGCACAGTGTGTGATCTCTTATTTTATGATTTCAACTTGGAAAATTAAATTATTTTTTTCGAAAAAAAAGTTATGTTGCTTCTTCATCCAAACTAGAATCCCAAGCATACAAATTACCCAGAAGTATTCACCAGCTTACTCTAGCATAACACAGTGAGACGATTTGTGAAATTAATCATATATATATATATTGTTACATTTCTCACTGTCCAGGCTCTCTGCAAACTGCACCACACGACACAACCAATCTAAAGAACTTGATAACTCAGGGCTCCAAAGTAACAGCCACAGTTTAATTTCAAATACATCACAGCCGAACTGTACGATTGGCAACAACATTAACACTGACTGTACAAAAACATTGCCTCCGATCCGGACTGACTTCGCCTCATACTGGTCACATTGCGAAGTCATGTGAAGTGTCTTGACTCGAACACACTTGCTCTTATATGGGGTCCTTACAGGTCTTCTAGAATCGGATGGAACTTCACTTGACCACTGGTTGACCACATTCGCTATGACTTGCTTGCGTAATATTTACAACACTGGTCTTTGCAGAAGTGGCGTGTGCTGTTGCTCGTCACGGTTGACCACTCATCAAGCGCTGGTCTGGGGCAATTTGCATAGTCTAAAACACACGCAGCACTACCCCCATCTGTGTCACCACCAGGTTTATAACAATATTATTATTATTGTGGGAAGAGAATTTTGTAGTGTCTTGTCTAGTCAAAAAGCTAACTATAGACTTGTTATTTATATTTATTTTATGTGTTGACATGTTTCCATAGGTCGAAGAAGACAAAAACAAGATTCAACAAGAAAAGCAGAGTAGAAGAACTAAAACTCGTCGAGGCCAAAAGAATAAGATGTCCCTTGAAATGGAGTTGGAACAATCAGATGTGACGAATGGCACATGTCCTGAGAGTTTAGAGGACAATGCTTTAGTTTCTGAAACAATTTGTGACACTTGATTAAAATAATATTGACTTCAATATGTAAATGTAATTTAATTTAATGTTTGTAGTAAGACACATTATTATTTAGTTAAGTTATTTTTTAAAATTAAGTAGTCATCAAAATTTAAAGTTCAGTTTTCATACACGACTTTCCCATAATTCCTGAAAAATATGTAGTGTAAATTTATTACAATTTTGTTATCTAGATTTCTGAAATGCACTTTTATATAATATTTTTCAAATTACTGTTGTTTTACACTCATATGAATAGAAGTTTGTAAAACTGTAGTGTTACAAATAAATCTATTTACAGTTAGTTATAAGATCCTCTAACAATTATTTTAAAGAATTATGCTATTGTGTTATTAAAATACCTAATGGTATAAGTTTGATATTTCTATTACAATGTTGCTGTTTTTTAACTTGTATATAATTTGTACATAATATTCTGATAAATATTAATAAAATTTATTTATCAATTTTTTTTTATATAATTTTCATTTAAATCACAGCTTATTTGATTTTTAATGAAAACAACAAAAAAACATACAGGCCAAAGTACATTTATTCTTAATTAACATCATCAATGAAAGAGCTCTTTAATAAGGAGAAACTTTCATGAGTTGAATAGTGAAATCTCAAGACTTAAAATAGTGTTATAATATAACATTGACAGCAAACAATATAAACATATAACATTTAGAGCAAACAATATAAACATATAACATTTAGAGAAATTTTGACAAAACATTTTATAAAAACAAATACTTTTATATCACAGTCTGTAGCAATGTGTAAAAAGAAAAGAAATAAAATATTGATATAAACATCTTCAAATAGAAACTGAACATATCCGGAATAAAAACACACAAGTAATGCTGTATACACATTGCAAATGAAGATTATATATACAAAAAATATCCTTTAAAAATAAACAGTAATATATTTATCTTTGTCAGTGCATATATAAAAAAAAAATCAGCAGTTTGAAATATCAGCAGAATGTGACATGGAATAGACAAAAGTGGAGGTTTGTAAATAATATAAGTAAATATATATATTTTATTTTTACAAAGCTTATATAAACTCACTCTGTAATCTTTAGACTGTACAATTATTCATTGCTATAACAAAGCATGAATCAATTGAAAAATTAACCAATTATGTTATCAGTTTGTCATAATAAATTAATTTAGTTTTTTTATAGGAACAGTACTAGCTAAGGGGAGATGAGCCTTGTGTTGAGAATTAGGTCATCACCTAATTAATAATCCATAGATAACTAGAAAACCTCTTTTTAACAAGCACTTGGCTGGCTCAGTGGCTAGTGTGTTGGCTTGGCCCTCAATTTCAAATTAAAGTTAAACAACTTAAAAAAAAAATTGCTTTTAAAAAGCCATCATGGAAACCTGATCCCAGATACACCCAACTGGCCCACACAAGTGATTGGACCAAAGCCCATTGGGCATGCTGAAAGCAGCATGCTGAAAGCATGAAATCATGTTTAAGAAATTGGTAAAAATATTTCCAGTCGCACTGATTTATTATTAGCACAAATTAATTACATGATTGATTCAATATTCAGTTTACACTTAACATAAGCTTTGTTTTCAAAAACAGTATTTTGTATATTTGACTTGTTATATCATAGAACCAGTAAAACATGTAACTGTATACTGATCAGATAAATACAACTACACATCTAAAGCTACAGGATTTTGTGTATTTTATAACACATGCTGTACTAAAGCCAGAGATACTCTTCTCTGGGCACACAGAAGTGGTGAGGTTTTTGTTGGTAGTGGGATACAGAACAGCAGTAGGGAATCCTTTATGTGTTCTGGGTCACTTGAGCTACAAATAGGACACATGTACAAGTCCTTGTTTGTTGCAGTCTCTCTACTGACAGTAGAAATAGGTTTCAGCCAGACCACAGGGAATTGGTGGACACCGCCTTCACAACTTGTTGCCTCGGACAAGACACATGTGCGCTTGTCCCAGAATGCATTCTTCAATACAAGACCATTTACATATAATCCTACGCTTGGCTTTGCTTCAGTTTTAAAATCATAAGGCATCACCTTTATAGAATTAAAAAAAAAAAATTAGATAAATACAAAACAACATTATGAGGATGTGGGTGGCCCCTGTGGGTCTCATCTAGTAAATTACAGATGTTCCTGTTGATGTGTTAACCTAGATATTCATATGAATTAGAAACTTTAAAAACTTAAAATTGTTTGTTTTCTTGACCAATTAAGGCAACCCATTCCATGCTCTAATAGAATCTGGAAGTAAAAAGTAAGGTACCCCTTTCAGGCCTTGCCTCTCCTTATCAGCAGTCAATGTTACCCTCTTTAAATGGCCCAAATTTGTTCACCTTAGACAGACCCACAACTAACCCAGCATAACAACCACACAATGTATGGTGTGTGGAGTAGCTGAGAGGAACAAGACTGCAAAAGAGCTTTCAGCCTAGCAGCAAAATATCTTATCTTATATAATACAGATGTTACTTCAAAAAAGAAGATGATTACGTCCTACGCGTCATGCATTTAGTCATGCAAATTAACCAATGACTTAAATTCTGCCAAGTCACTGGTCTTCCTGGCTAGCTCAGGCAACCCATTCCATACTCTAATAGCACTAGGGAAGAAGGAGTATTTGTTCAAATTTGTCCTAGCATATGGGACGAGGAATGTGCCTTTATCTTTGTGTCTTTCAGAGTATTTTATTAAATTTTGTTTGTGTATTTGAAGATTATGGTTCAGTGTTTTATGTATAATTGCTACTTTACTTTTGAGTCTTTTGTCCTGAAGGCTTTCTAAATTTAGTGATTTTACTAAGGATAGATGAATAAGATTGATGATTTAGGCACACCATTCTTTGTTCCAATAGCTCTTGGAAAGAAATGTTCTAACTCTATTTGTACATTTTATATATTAGGTTGGGTTTGAGAGTAAGGGTTTAGTTTACATGCCTCAGTGCAAATGTACATTTTCACACAAAATAGTCGTACCTGTAACTCTAAGCTGACATCTGTTAAGTCTTTGAAATATTTACTGGCATAACTTTGGGTCACAACATGAAAAACTCTGTCAGGCCTCATCAACATGTTCAGAGATAACACATCAGGGCATCGGTTGTAGCACTGCAGGACATACATGGACTTGGCAGGTAACATTGCCAGCCAGGCATCTAGGCTCTTACAAGTGACAAATGTATTCTTCAACCAAGCTGCTGGAACCTGGTCAGCTGAGATGGCATCCAGGATGTTCACCATATCTGGAGTGAGCGTGATCTTGCCAACAACAGCTTTAGCAAGTGTTTGCATATCATTCTGAAATTTTCACCATAATGTGTGTATAAATAAATAAATGTGTGTTAAAAATGAAATATAGCATGCAACTTTTACTACCAGAGTGGGAGAGGTAGGTTGCTTAATCACTGAGCTGAGATTCCAATTCTAGGTTGATATGATTTTACTCAGAATTTTAATATTCCATTCAAAAACAGCACTAAGGCATTTCTGATACCTGTACATGTCTGACATTTGCGTCTGGTATTGTATCTTGACATTTGTACATGTCTGACACATGCACCTGACAATGGTGAATACCAGATATTTGTCGGAAGGGTAAAGATGTTTTCTAAATTGTTTTTGCACTTTAACCTCCTCCCCTCCTTTGCGCAATTGTTGGACACAGAAAAATTTGCTCTAAAGATTTTAAAACACTTAAAAAAAAAACTTGCTTTCAAAAGTAGGATATACTAATGTTGAGATTCCACTTTGGTTCATGTTAAAAAAAAATTCTTTTGAAACAAACCTTAATTGTATAGATCAAATTTTTATACATCTTTATTTCCTGGGCAAAGAATTCATCCATAGGCATAATCTGGTCAACAGAGATATCTGGCAGCATAGGGCAAGCCTCCAAGTGAGCTTGCAATGAGTCTAATACATCTTTGGACACACCATTTAATAAGTTTGCACTGGTTGCATAAGACAAAAGAAGTTCAGGTGCTCCTGTGACTTGAACCATTTCTTTAAAAAATATCCTGCAAATTGTACAAGTGGTCAAAGAAATCAACATGATAATAATTGGCCATTGTTTGAAGTTGACTTTAAAAACAGAAACTAATATATAAAATAGAATGTAAGAAATCAAAAACATTTGAGCAATTTTGATAAAACATGGCATAAATGTTCCTTTAATCATGATGGAGACTGTAGTGTATGTTTAATGTCCCTCCCACAACTGGGGTCCCTAAAAATAAAAAAAAATACCTAAATGTATCTCTATTCAAGAATGACACTTTTTATCCAATCGGGTAAAACTGTTTTCACAGCATTTTTGTGTTTGATATGAATAAGTTGGCAAACCCATTTTTACACTTAACTTTTACTTTTGGGTCAAAATAAAAATGTTAAGGAAACTTTTGCCATGTTTGACATTCAATCTACTAGATCAGTAAACTTAAGTTACAGGTTGCGGGTCATATATAAAATATACAAAAAATATATATATAGTTGTGTTCTTGTTCATGCGTCTGGAGTAAAGTAATGATAAAGTAGGGTAGGAAATTGCAGACTCCTTGACCCACTAGGGAGGGCAAACAACACCTACAGAACAGGCCACAAGTCTTCATCATGCTCTGGCTGTAATTCAAAAAAACGGAAATGGAAAAGTGGTTTGAGTGCTGGGACAAGTTCCAAAAAGCCTGTGGAGTCTGGGAGCGCATGAATTCCCCGTGGTGGAGGCTGTCCAGGCCTGAGCAAGCTATATAGCACAGTGCAGGACAGGCCGCTGTCCTGTTGGCTCATATTTCTCATGGCTATGGTCAAATTTTGATTCACTGTGTCCTGGTGCGGGGAAGAAGAGGAAACCCTGTCTCATATTCTCTTTGACTGCCCCAGACTTGCTGATCTACGTCTCGACAGGTCTGGGAAACCAAAAACTCTCGACCTGTATGGTGACATGTATGCACTATGCAAGACAGGAGGGTTTCTGTCCCTGACTTTTGCAAGAGAGGATTTGAGCCTTGCAAGCCCTCACTCAAATGGAGTATGATGATAAGAAATTAATGTCAGATTGAATTTATCTCAAAAGTTGAGAGATCTGGACTAAGTGATAGGAAAACACTAGTAGAGTTACTAAACTGGGCAAACGATATCTACTTTATTCAACTCTTACTTGCTCTTCAAAGCAATGTGCATCTCTTCATTCTCCTCTGGAAGGCAGTAGGTCTGAGCTGAATTGCTATCTATGGTGTCAAGAGTCTTTTGGAGATCATTAGTCTCTTTGATATTATTGGATAATTTATTCAGCAACATGGCTGCTCCTTGGTTGCCATTGGCTGAATGCTATAAAGTAAAATGTAAAATGAAGTTTAGAGAAAAAATAATGTACACAATCATTATAGACATTCTTTTGGTAGGAATGGTAGTATGCCCTATGAAATGTCTCACTTGTTCAGGGTTTGAACTATATCTTATAGCATCATTCTTAATCTTCTGAATCAAAGACACTGCCATTATTGTTGTAATTGAAAGTTTAACTGAAAAATTTCTTTTACATTTCAGCTTGTTTTCAGCAATTTAGTTACCTTAACGCCTAAGAGATTTTTAACCACACTCGCAACAATCTGTGTATCCCTTAAATCCTGTAAACAGTAAAAAGAAAATCAAATCTCTATTTATTTAACATTGTGATGCAAAATTTCTATTTTTATGTAACATAATGATGGTATTTTGTGACATTTTGTAAAATAAAAAAAAAAAATGAAGGTTGAATGGACAAAACAAATGTATTACCAGACAATGATCTGAATAAATATTGGTGATCAACTTAGGTACAGCTTCAATATCATTGGTCCAAACAGACAAACTCTGAAAAATTTCCACAGCTGAAGCCACATCTGCTATTGTCCAAAAGTGATTGTTGACAAATCCATGGCGCCCATAATAGTTTTGCTGCACAAGTATGGCATGAATGAGGGCAAGTGGAATAACTCTGTTGAACCTCTGAATAAGCTGCCAAAGTATGAGATATTGTTATTTCTAATTAGAAATAAAAGTTCTAAAACAATGTGCTGAAATTGTAACAAAACTATACAAAACAGAAAATCCTCTTGCCTGTTCTCCGCTAGCAGCCTTGGCACTCATTAAGAAAGCTGATGACTTGTAAGCTTTGCCAAGCAGACTTGGGAAGTTAACAGTCAGCTCACATGTAACTCTTAGCCCATGTTGTACCAATAAACCTTGGAGAATAAATTTGTTAAAATCATTAAAAAAAACATAATCTTATTCATTGTAACAACACTTATGAAAAGTAACATTGGGGTTTCATGTAAAATATTAACCCCCCCACCCCTATTCCATTATGACTATACCCACTTCAGTCACTAATGTCCCGCTTCTCTCAGGCCTGTAAAGAATATGGCTTGACTATTAGCACGAAGAAAACAAATGTTATGGGACCACCTACAGCACCACCCTCCATCCTCATTGACGATAACAAGCTGGACGCCGTAAACGAATTCTGCTATCTGGGATCCACAATTACAGATGACCTGTCTCTAGAAGAGGAGATAGAAAAACGCATAAGGAAGGCTACCTCGACCTTCGCTAGACTCAGGCCAAGAGTTTGGGAAAATCATAAGCTAACTACGGTGACCAAAATGGAAGTCTACAAGGCATGCGTTATGAGTACACTGCTGTATGGCAGTGAATCATGGACCACCTACGCAAAGCAAGAGAGAAAACTGAACTCATTCCATTTGAGATGTCTCCGTAGGATCTTGAATGTCACATGGAAAGAAAAAGTGTGCAATACTGAGATCCTTGCGCGATCAGGTATTCCCAGCATCTTTACAGCCCTCAGACAACGCCGTTTGCGCTGGCTTGGACATGTTCACCGGATGGAGGATGAGCGCATCCCGAAAGTCATCCTCTATGGTCAACTCGCGACTGGCACAAGAAAAACTGGTCGCCCCCACCTCCGTTACATGGATGTAATAAAATGAGACCTCAAATCAGTGAACATCAATACTGACAATTGGGAAGACATAGCTCTAGACTGCAACAGATGGAGAGAGACAGTGACCAAAAAAGCTATGGACAGTGAAAGTACATGGGTCTCAGCCCAGGAAGAAAAACGTACAATCCAAAAAACGGCCAGCTCCTCTACCACCGAAGCAAAAGCCACCTTAACCTGCGCTATCTGTGGATGGGAGTGTCTCTCCAAAATAGGGCTCCACAGCCACATGAGGATCTGTGCTCTGAGATGAAGCATAGTCGTTCTACGACTGAAGGAGGCCAATGATGGTGATACAAGAGTGATTCCCAAACAAAGGCCCAAAGGGCCATATCCATCACAAAGCTTCTGTCCACATTATTTTTTGTTATCATATGCTCTTATGTTTGGTTATGTGTAATGTAGCATTGTAATGTCAATGATAATAAAGATTATTATTATAAAGCCTCAGAGAAAGAACATAAAGAAATTTGATACAATCATGTTGGCTACTCAAAATTGTTTATAAAAAAATGAAGACTACGATTGAGATAGATTTAAGGACTTGAAAAAAATCCTTAACAGACAAATTTTAAAACAACTGATTCATACCTTTACATTACTATAAATAATTAGATAAACCAACCTGGCATGATTCTGTTCCCATCTGCTTTTGTAGTTATCCACAATCTGAAAGAGTTGCTCAATTTAGCAGCAGGCCTAGAATGACTAGAGTAGCATGACCTGGTGACAAGACTTCGTCCAGTATCCTCTGTTTGCTCTTGGTTGTTACCATCATCAGACCACCGAGAATAAATAATGTGCTGGAATGGATTTAGATCAAAATTGTAGCTTGATAGGGCATATTCACAGATAGATATATAAGATTATAAGAGAGGTTTTGAACAAAAAAGGAGACATTTTGTTTCAGAAGTTTTTATATTTGTGTAAATTAATTTGAACATCCCATACTTTTCTTTTGAAATACCCACAATTTTTAAGGCATTGTCTTAAAGTTCATAGATTAAGGAAGAATGCAATATTTCTCATGACATTGCATATCTAATTGTGACTTGATATTTTGTCAAATCTGGCTTAGACAAAGCTACAGTTAATGGCAGGGTCTGTTTAAGTTCTCTTTTCATTATCTGCTGGTGTCTTTGGAAAGGTTGCTTCTTTGGGTCTCAAATGTGTGTCTTTGACATTTGTAGAAATTTTCCAGATGTCAGAAAGTTAAAGGACTAAAGTTCTTAAGTAATGTAAATAAATACAAGGCTTAAGATTAAATTTTTGCTACTATAAAGTTCACAAGATCTAACCTTAAGCAAATCAAAAAAACTTGTGTTGGGCTCCTCTGCCAAATGATAGTTTTGCAAAAGTAACCAATGGCCAGCCTGCATGCAGTCTTCTATTGCCTGGTTGACATCTGCCATCTGTGAGCCGACACCAAAACTTAAAACACACACTTTTCCTTCCATGTCCATCTCCCTAGCCAACCTTTTGATTTCTGGGACTGGATTTGCAAAAACTAATCCTAGAGATTGAAAACAACTATTTAAAAAAAAATTTAAATTTCTCTTTAAAGTAGTATACTGAAAATCAAATACATTTTATAAGATCCAGACAAACCCTATTAAATAAATTTTGCCAAACAAAACAACCAAATATTTCAAATGTGTCGTTTGAGTACTAAATCACAGCATAAGTGAGGATGTGGGACCTTGGTCTAAGCTATAAAAAGACGATTTAGAGATGGTCCTCTGTTTTGTGTAATCTATTCATTGTTTACCTTGAGTGCCATTCATCAACTTGTTCTGCTCAGAGGCTGGCAAGATAAACACTGTGGGTGTGTGCTTGTCTGTGTACTTGTAGACCTCTCGTATGTCGTAATTATCTGGAGAATCTATCGTGTTTCCCAGCTCATACAGAATGATGGCATTAACCAGCTCTGAAAACTGAAGTATACCACAAAGTTTATTGAATATTTTTACCTAGAAATGCACTAAAAAGAACATTGATTGTTCTTAAATAAACCATTAAATTAAACAATAATATCAACCTAGAAATGCACTAAAAAGAACATTGATTGTTCTTAAATAAACCATTAAATTAAACAATATCAATCTAACATTTTTTTTGGCCAGGTCATAAATTGTTTGGTTTCCTGAGGGATCTTGAGTTTAAACCCGGAGAAGACTAGGATTTTGTAATTCAGGATTTTTAGAGCTCCTCTGAGTGCACCCATCTACAATGGGTACCTGAGGTAGATTGGGTAATTAAAGGCAGTTGGTCATTGTGCTGGCAACAAAAAACTCTCATCAACTGTCAGCCATAAAAAAATAAGCTTTACATCATCTTGCCCCATAGATCACAAGGTCTAAAAGAGGTACAATACAGCTAGTCATTTCTTGACTGCATTTTTTTTTATAGAAATAATAGATGAAAAGCTCCTCTAGAAGGTTTTGAAAATACCTTTTTGGGGCAAACAAATTTCCACAGCAAACATTTCTGGAAGAGGGAAAGCTCTTGAAGAGTGCTGCCTGGCACAGAATTGACAAGACTAATCTGATGCTGAAATACAAAAGTTACAGAAGTGTATGTTAATGTAAATAGTAAAATACAAAAGTTACAGAAGTGTATGTTGATGTAAATAGTAAAATACAAAAGTACAGAAGTGTATGTTAATGTAAATAGTAAAATACAAAAGTAACAGAAGTGTATGTTGATGTAAATAGTAAAATACAAAAGTTACAGAAGTGTATGTTAATGTAAATATTAAAATACAAAAGTTACAGAAGTGTATGTTGATGTAAATAGTAAAATACAAAAGATACAGAATTGTATGTTGATGTAAATAGTAAAATACAAAAGATGCAGTAGTGTATTTTGATGTAAATAGTAAAATACAAAAGTAACAGAAGTGTATGTTGATGTAAATAGTAAAATACAAAAGTTACAGAAGTGTATGTTAATGTAAATATTAAAATACAAAAGTTACAGAAGTGTATGTTGATGTAAATAGTAAAATACAAAAGATACAGAATTGTATGTTGATGTAAATAGTAAAATACAAAAGTTACAGAAGTGTATTTTGATGTAAATAGTAAAATACAAAAGTAACAGAAGTGTATGTTGATGTAAATAGTAAAATACAAAAGTTACAGAAGTGTATGTTAATGTAAATATTAAAATACAAAAGTTACAGAAGTGTATGTTGATGTAAATAGTAAAATACAAAAGATACAGAATTGTATGTTGATGTAAATAGTAAAATACAAAAGATGCAGTAGTGTATTTTGATGTAAATAGTAAAATACAAAAGTAACAGAAGTGTATGTTGATGTAAATAGTAAAATACAAAAGTTACAGAAGTGTATGTTAATGTAAATATTAAAATACAAAAGTTACAGAAGTGTATGTTGATGTAAATAGTAAAATACAAAAGATACAGAATTGTATGTTGATGTAAATAGTAAAATACAAAAGTTACAGAAGTGTATTTTGATGTAAATAGTAAAATACAAAAGTAACAGAAGTGTATGTTGATGTAAATAGTAAAATACAAAAGTTACAGAAGTGTATGTTAATGTAAATATTAAAATACAAAAGTTACAGAAGTGTATGTTGATGTAAATAGTAAAATACAAAAGATACAGAATTGTATGTTGATGTAAATAGTAAAATACAAAAGATGCAGTAGTGTATTTTGATGTAAATAGTAAAATACAAAAGTAACAGAAGTGTATGTTGATGTAAATAGTAAAATACAAAAGTTACAGAAGTGTATGTTAATGTAAATATTAAAATACAAAAGTTACAGAAGTGTATGTTGATGTAAATAGTAAAATACAAAAGATACAGAATTGTATGTTGATGTAAATAGTAAAATACAAAAGTTACAGAAGTGTATTTTGATGTAAATAGTAAAATACAAAAGTAACAGAAGTGTATGTTGATGTAAATAGTAAAATACAAAAGTTACAGAAGTGTATGTTAATGTAAATATTAAAATACAAAAGTTACAGAAGTGTATGTTGATGTAAATAGTAAAATACAAAAGATACAGAATTGTATGTTGATGTAAATAGTAAAATACAAAAGATGCAGTAGTGTATTTTGATGTAAATAGTAAAATACAAAAGTAACAGAAGTGTATGTTGATGTAAATAGTAAAATACAAAAGTTACAGAAGTGTATGTTAATGTAAATATTAAAATACAAAAGTTACAGAAGTGTATGTTGATGTAAATAGTAAAATACAAAAGATACAGAATTGTATGTTAATGTAAATAGTAAAATACAAAAGTAACAGAAGTGTATGTTGATGTAAATAGTAAAATACAAAAGTTACAGAAGTGTATGTTAATGTAAATAGTAAAATACAAAAGTTACAGAAGTGTATGTTGATGTAAATAGTAAAATACAAAAGTTACAGAAGTGTATGTTGATGTAAATAGTAAAATACAAAAGATACAGAATTGTATGTTGATGTAAATAGTAAAATACAAAAGATGCAGTAGTGTATTTTGATGTAAATAGTAAATCATTTAGTCAATTGATAGTTAAAATGTTTCCAACTTACTTGAAAATATTCCTTCCACTGCTGGGCATTGTTGACCAATGATTGACAGAGACCATGAAATGGCTGATGCAATGATTCAAGAATACTACAGTCTATCCACGACTAAGAAGAAAAGACAAAAATATTAATAACAATTTAATAACAATGAAGGGAACCGTCAAATGTCAGCTACGTTCATAAAAATGCTACTTATTTCTACAATGTCCTGGAGCAGTCTGTTTATGTCGACTTCTATTTCGTTCTGACTCTAAAACCCTATCCTTCTTTTTAAAGTCATGTCATTGTCACTAAGTAAAAACTTCAACTATTTTCGAAACGAATAATTACTTCCTAATCATGCCATAAAAATAAACATCTTGGCTTTCAGTTTAAGCTGTCTAAACATGTTTAGACATTATACAACTTAAAAATTATGTTATCTCATTTTGTAATATTCTGTATACTTTCAATACTAGAGTTTTCATATATATTTCAATAATGTAGTATTATTTTAATAAATTAGTATTATTATCTAGCTAAATATGAGATTTATTAAAGATTTATTTGAAACAGATTGTTAAGATTATTACGTTTGTTTCCATCCAGTTTGGTTTCTGCTCAGCCAAACTGGCATCATTTAGACCCAACTTCTGGCAACCATTAACAAACAAACTAAGCTCTTTATTATTAGTCTTGTGTTGCCTGAGCATTCGTTCCAAGCACACAATCAAAGCCAGCAAGTTGTAATGTTGTTGAAACATCATCAGCCTTGCATAGTTAAATACTCCATGCGTCACTGCATCTGACAATTCTTGGGCTCTCATTTGTGGTGCCCCTGAAAATGGAGTCAGTAATATTTGTTTCACAGAATCAATTTTTTCGATTTTAAAGTAAATAACACATATGCATTGAAGGTCAATGATTTAGGTACTGACAGGAGCTTAGTAGTAAAAAAAAATAAAACTTGGTAGATTGGGTTTTGACTATTATACTTATGGTTTAGATTTTACAAACTAATTGAAACCCATAAAACAAAAAACAAGGTCTGCACCAGCTTAATGTTCCAATCTTGTAGAGGTTTAGTTGCCTGAAATGGAGCAGATAAATAAGCTGGATTTTTGGATGTTCCTTCAGAAATGATGACTTCAGAAATGATGACTTCAGAAATGATGACTATAACATCTTCCTCCAAACCTCCTTTAGGATAATGTATGTGTATACTTATGGCCAGGCAGGAAACAAAAAAAATATGTGGAAAGCAGTTTAGTGTTTGTTAAATGTTTGAATAAAAAATGTTGGACAGATGGCACCCAGCCATTTTGTACTGCATTAATTCTCAAAGGCTTGAATTTTTTGAATTAACATCTTGGCTTTCAGTTTAATGCTGTCTAAACATGTATCAAACACATGCTCTATGGATCAAATGTTTAAAATAGATGCTTGTTACGTGTGCATGTGGAATGGTGCAAATGCGTGTTGAAAGGAGAAGATAGAGGAGGATTAAAAATGGAGTAATGTAAACAAGGTTATTATTAACATATTATTATTTGTTGAATCAAGATTAAAGTCCTATATATACGAGTCCGTTTGGTGTATGATTAAGAGTCTCATCTGCTCGTAACAACGCTGGTATCAGACTTTCACTTTAAAAGCAGGTAAAACATGAAAAGCAAAAGTATTGAAGATGAAGATGGCATAATTAAAATAAAAATTCCCTATAAAACTTACAACTAAGATATGGTTGACAAAATTAACGACAGCAAAAATTCTTACCCACACTGCCTTTGCCTCTATCTCTACTTCTGATCACATCAGCAAAAATTTCCACAAATTTGTAAAATGGCAAATAGTAGCAGGGGTACAGGACAGACATCTTGCCAATGACATTGTACAACATAACCGAGTGTTTGACAAAAGGAGTGTAGTGGGCGAACTTTTCCTCAAGATGATCTCCCATGAAACGTGTTTCCTGCAGGATCTGGCGGTTGTGCTCTACATTCGTTTGGCATGTCAACAATGAGTCTAACATTGTCTTATCATCCAACAAAGGGCCTGTTAAGTTCAAGGTCTTCTCTCTGATGATTTCCTGTTCAGAATTAAATTCCAATAAAAGTGAGTAATCGGAAAACAAAATTCTTTAAATATGATACACATAATTCAAAATAATTTGCAAACAAGTTAGTTCAATTAGTTGTAAACAATGTTTAAGGACAATATCTGACAAATATTTTATTCAACTATAAAAAAAAATATAAAGTATAATTATAGTTGAATAGCTTTTTATTCTGATAAAATCCTAAAGTACTAAAACAAATCCTATTATACAGTTGAATCCTATTAATTGGGCAGTTATTAGGACCAAAATGATTAAGTGAGAAGTGTGGTCGAAAGTCTAAGTACACCTGAACTTGGCTTGGCTATTTATGAAGGGGGCTCCAGGTTCGACATCAGACTTGAGCAGAGTTGAGTTTACTGAGCGCATAAAGGCAGCACGGAAAACCTTCTCCCAGATACCCCCACACACGAGATTGGACCATAGCGTTCTGCGCATGCTATAAGCATGAAAGTAGCGCTATTTAAAAGCTATAATAAGTCCAATGTGGTTTGATTAACCAGATTCAACCGCATTTGTAAAACAAAAATGTGAAAAGCAGAAGCAGAATTACATGTTCTCTGGCTAAACGTTGTCGATGGAGAATAATGTCATTTTCATTTGACCTTCTTTGCCCTTCAAACTCTTTCTTTTCCACTTGCATTGTTTCAAACATCAGCCGATTGATAATAGCTTCATCACTGACAGCCATGTTGATGACACAGACTCTGTTTAAAGGGAAACTGTAAAGTCCATCACCTAAAATGTAAAGTGAAATACATTTAATAATAACTTTTAGTCTAAAAATCTAGTCCTATGATGTTTATTTCAACTCTCTAACCAAATTATGTTTTATTTTAAATTCTCTGACCCAATAATGTTTTATTAGAACTCTCAAACCCAATGATATGTTTTTTTTTAAACTCTCTAACCCAATGATATGTTTTATTTGAAATTCTTTAACCCAATGATATGATTTATTTTAAACTCTTTAACCCAATTATATTTTTTATTTTAAACTCTCTAACCTAATTATATGTTTTGATTGAACTCCCTAACCCAAGGATATGTTTTATTTGAATTAGTTGTTATTATTTGCTATTCATGTATGAAAATAACAGCCTGGTTAAAATAACATTTATTTGAAGAATTAATTTACCTTTGACAAATAAAGGGACACTAGTGCTCAGGTAAAGGCAAAAGTTTTGATGGTAATTAAAGACCATATCTCCAACTCTAACCACTTTGTTGCCGTCTTTATCAACATAGAACTGTTTGAGTAAGAGTCCTCGGAATAATGGATCCAAAGGCCTTCGCTCCAGGTGTGTTATTAGTACTGTCACACCTGAAATGTATTAATGAGCAGAACTCAATTTATAATTGAAACAAATAAACAAAACTTCACAACAATATAGCATGCAGTCCCTGTTAAATTGAAATTTTAGATTTATAAATCCAGATATATTGTTGTGGGGGCATGGTGGCTGAGTGGTTAAGCACTTGGCTTCCAAACCTGGGGTCCTGGGTGTGAATATCCGTGAAGACTGGGATTTTGAAAGTCGGGATATGGGTTCACCCAGCTCTAAAGGGTACCTGGCTTTAGTTGGGGAAAGTGAAGGTGGTCGGTCGTTGTGTTGGCCACATGACATCCTGCTTGTTAACTGTTGGTCAAAGAAACGACCCTTAGATCACAAGGTCTGAAAGGGGTACTTTACTAATACCATTGCCCATATTTATAAGAAAACAAAAACAGATCATACTTAGTCAAATAATATATGGGTCTGAATATTTTTAATGCTTCATAATATGAAAACCAAAGAGACGAACCATGAACTATGGCATTGATCAATCTGGAGTTGATGTTGGGATCATCTGCTTCCAGCACCCAAAGGTTTGAGGACGGCAGGTCTATCTCAGTGTCTGGATGTAAGTTGTAGTTATCCCAGCTATTGGTGACAGAGGTCACTGGTAGAAGCTCTTCTGTGTCAGCAGTGTGCTGAGACTGTCTGCCCCTAAAAGATTGGCAATTTGAAACAAATAGAATCAGTTTTACTCTAATGAAGATGATATTTTAAGTCGACCTATTTTAAACATCAAACTATTATCACATCACAATTTCTACAAAAAATTATTTTCCTAGTCTGCATAACATGTACACGTAATATTATCACAATGAAGCAAATTATACTAAAATAAAATGAACACAGAACTAGTTTTGACAAAAATAATAATTTCATCAATGTGTTTAGACTATAGGGCTTATTGTACCCATTACTATTCACACAATTATTTATTCATTTCAATGTTAGTAAAAGACTAATTCTAATAAATTATGTGTCAGACCTCATATAGAACTAGAAGGAAATGAGAAGGCTGACTCACTCGCCAAGAGTGGGAGAATTAACACACTAATAAACTCTGCACTCTATCCAGAAGAATTGAAGGAATTAATAGTAAATAAAATAAATGAGAAATGGACGAGCTCTCATCCAAATCACAAGAAAGATGACGCTTACTATAAGCTATCCCGACAAGACCAACGTCTAATCTTTCGACTCAGGACCGGACACAACAGAATGCGACAACACATGTACCGGAAACTCAAAATTGGAACCAGTGAAATCTGCCCATGTGGAGAATCACCAGAGAATACAGACCACGTCCTCCAAAACTGCTCTCTATACCAAGAGGCTCGTATAAGACATTGGCCCCAAATCACCCCAATAGAAAAGAAACTATATGGAGAGCTCCCTGATCTGGAAACCACTGCGCATTTCATCTCATGTATTGGTCTATTCATCTGAACACTCCAACATAATCAATGAGAACGAAGAAGAAGAAGAAGAAGAATGTGTCAGACATCAATATCAATGAACACTATATATAAACTCATGTATATAAATATATTTCATTTTCTTATATTCATCTCACTTTAATATTTGAAATCTAAATGGATCTAAATATATAAAGTTAACTTTATGATCAAGTTTTAATATAATGCTCAAAATGTAACTTTCTCATTAGATTAAAACCATGCTTTGAAGGTAGTTCATGTACAACTTTATATTCAATACAACAACATAAAGCTTTAAAAAGATGAAATAGTTTTTTTTTAGTCTTAAAGTTTAATGAGTAGGGAGGATTGAACTAAGAGCATTAGATCAAGTGTTAAAAGCATTGGTCTTAACTGATTATAAACATTTTTTATTCTTCACTGTTTTGATAATTAGTAAAATCTCATTATTTAAACCTGTCCCTGAAATGATTTATCTCATAATTTAACACATGCCTTTGAGTTAGTAATTATTTAAAAACAGAGTAACATAATCAATCTTAAGTGGCTAAGCGCCAAAAACAGTTGGGCTTCCTATCAAGAGTGTTAACATTTATTTGAATCATGATTTGAATCATGACTTGAGAATACCTTTCAGATACCCCTTTCCCCCACAAAAGAGATTGGACCCATGCTTATAACAGGCAAAATGTGTTATGCCAAAGAAAATTTACAAAAAAAAAAAGAAAAAAATGTAACAGACCTTGTATTAGGTCTTGAGTAAGAATATTGTGAGGATTCCGTGAGGTTATAGGTCAACATTGTTTCTCTGCTAGGTGGAGGTCGTGATGTGTCTTCTGCATCCTCACTTTTGAAAAAGGATTCATCATATGGTATGTCTGTCGAGAATAAACAATATTAATGTAAGACTTAATCGTTGAATACATCTAAAAACTTTCTATATAAAATAAGAATATTACCAATTATATGCTTATTCACTGTTTTCCTATCTAAGCTAGCCATCTCATTCTATGCTCAAACAGCACTAAGGCACTTTTATGTGTTTGTCGAAGTGAATGAAATAGAAAATCTTATTTCTATCTGTGTCTGAGAGTTTTATAAAGTTATGTTTTCATGTTTGAAAGTTTTGATTTCATTCTTATTGTATCTAACCTTTTAATTTTCTTTCCAAAAGTCTGACTAAGTTTTAGTAATGATAAGAAGCGTGGTCGAGAGGCCAAGTGCGCTTGAACTTGGCTTGGCTACCTAGAAGGGGGCTCGAGGTTCGACACCCGACTTGGGCAGAGTTGTGTTTACTGAGCACGGAAAACCAACTCCTAGATACCCCCTCCCCCCCCCCCCCCCCCCACCAGTCCACAAATGAGATTGGACCAAAAAGCGCTCTGAGCATGCTATAAGTATGAAAGTAGCGCTATATAAAAGCTATAATAATAATAAGAATTTTTTTGCTAACTGCAAATATTCACCAGAAATATAGGTTAGTGCTTTTTTATTTTTCTTTACTGTTTCTTCTTCTAGTCTTTTTATATAGGTTAGTGCTTTTTTTCTTCTTTACTGTTTCTTCTTCTAGTCTTTTTATATAGGTTAGTGCTTTTTTTTTTTTTTTTTTACTGTTTCTTCTTCTAGTCTTTTTCTATTCTATTGTATAGCTAACAGGGTAATGATAATTTAATTTACACTAAATCTCTCTACTTACCATCATCTACGACAAAATCTGCGACATCTTTCTGAGTGAAGATGTTGTGACTTTTATGAAGAGCTTTCACCCACATTTCTGCCTGGTTGTCGGGATCAATGAGAAGTGGCCAGCAATGTTTGCGATTATGGCAGCAGACGCGCATCATGAGGGCATTCTGGACCTGTTATCATTGAGAAATGGTAAGTTATAGTCTTAATCTTATAAATAAAATTTCTTAAATGAACAACATGAACCTTTGCTATGCTATTATATATGTATATATATATATATATATATTTGCTGGCTTGGAGGCTGAATGGTACAGCACTTGGCTTCCAAACCCTAGGTTTCAGGTTGGTCCTAAGAGTCCACCCAAGTCTTATAAGTACCTGACAATAGTAGTGAAAAGTAAAGGCGGTTGGTTGTTGTGCTGACCACATAACACCCTGGCTTGGAGGCTGAATGGTACAGCACTTGGCTTCCAAACCCTAGGTTTCAGGTTGGCCCTACGAGTCCACCTAAGTCTAAAAAGTACCTGACAATAGTAGTGAAAAGTAAATGCGGTTGGTTGTTGTGCTGACCACATAACACCCTTGCAAACCCCATGAGTATTTACAACATCTCATCTATAGACTGCAAGGTCTGAAAGGCTTCCTTTAGGTTTTTATTTATATTTATTACTAACGGTACCACATGTTCTCTTCAAGAATATGTCTCAGCATCACAGTTGAAATAGTAAATGACTGGCCAAGTTGTAAAGGGCTTCGCTGATGAGTCTCAAGATAAAAGGTTGAGGATGTTGTTCTAGTCACTGCTCAATATACATAATAATTCAAGAAAGAAACATGATTTATATACTTCAAAAACCATAGAAACTTCAAGGGGATGTAAAATCTTTTTTTAATGTAATGTAAAAGAATAGACTTCGCTTTATTTTGACTAAATTTTTTACAAAGTCACTGCCCTAGAAACAAAATAAATAAAAACTTTAAAAGAAAAGTTACTCTTTTTTTTTTTTGATAAATGAAAACATTATTCTGCCTACCCCCCCCCACCACCCCCCAAATATTTATCAGACTTGTAACAAACTATGGTGTATATTTCTAAAATTATTTTTAACAATTGTCAGAACTTTTGGGTTAAACGCGATACTATAAAAAAAGGGAAGTTTCCCTTTCAGACCTTGTGATCTATGGGGCAGATGGTGTAAAGGTCACCTGTTTCTGTGGCCCATATTTTTCACTAAGTATACAAACGTGACGCTAAGAATCAACTTACAGAATGCAAATCTGTCGGCAGGTTCAACATTCGCCATTCACTGAGCTCATCGAAATCTGATAAAATGTCTTGCAGAGTTAAATTCGGGCGGGTGGGCAGGATAACGTTTTCATCATCGTCATCATCATCCTCAATAAATTCTTGCTCTGGCCCCACACTTTCCATAGTGCCTTGTCTCTTTAGCTCAGATCTGTAATACTTACTGCTATCATACACAGCTGATATATATTTAAATGTCTTCACCTTAACAAAAAAAAAGAGAATAAATAATAGCACATTAGCTGAACTAAATGAGCAGCTATAAAGGCCACACGTTTCAATAGTTTGTATAGGTACATTAAGACAGTGGCGTAGCTAGGAATTAGCCATCAATTTTGAACATTCATTTGGGGCCATCCTCAGGTGGGGGCCCGGGGGGATTTTCAAATTCTCCCCCCACCCTAGCTTCGCCACTGGGCAAATACAGTTAATTATAATACTGGGCATTACCTAACTAACATTGAATTGACAGAATGAATGTATTTTGTTGCTGAATGCTAGAATTGGAATGAGGCATGGTCTTTGAGTCAAAAGTTTAAGGATCAGTGAAGTATTTTATGTGACAACACAGGCCAGTTGTGACCAGAATATTTTAAATACATCTGGCTTGAAAGACAAGTCCTGAATTTGGTGAAGACTTGCCTCAAAGCAAAAAGTCAGGTGTTCTTGAATTTTCATGTTTATTAGTATTAACATGTATTTTTAATTTCGAATCAAACAAATAATTTTTCAATGACATTTGTAAAAAAAAACAGTATACCTGAGGGCATGTTTGCTCGATCAAGCTGAAATTGTTGTCATTTGCATCACCTCCTGATTCACTCTGATCATCACTATCCACATGGCCTTCATGTTGTGAGATTGAATCTTTCAAAAACTCCAGTTTAGCAGTGATAGAATATGGCTCACATTCTTCGTACGTCTGAGCATTCAGTGTGTTCTGTTTGATCAGTTCCAGCCAGTTCTGCATAAGATCCAGACGAGACTTATCATCTAGTGGCCCATGGTAGGCCACACAAGCAGCGGTCAGCAGGGCATCTCCAGGGGCGCAAGTAATCTGCTTTCGAGTCTTCTTGAGCTCTGAGCGCCACAAAAAGTGCTGCATGGACATGTTGTCCATCAAGTTGCTAGCACGGGCGATTTTCTTTTCAACAGCCTGCAATATCAAAGTAAGTTTTGAGATGATGTTTTAATTTAGCTTTAAAAGGTTTTAAATATTTATCCTTTACATTAACAGACTCATATGAGAAAAGATTTGTATGACATATCTCTGTAATATAAAAGTCAATATTTTGTTGTAGACCTGTTTCCCCTTGACTAACCATTTTTTCCACATGCGAAGTAGCGTGATTTTTTTTATGCTGTCGTGTTTAAATGACCTAAGCTAGTGTGCGAATGTGTTAAGTTTTGATTTTGTATTTCTTGACTGAGGATTGTTTTCTTTAATTTGTGTTGGTAAATTGAATCGGATTGTAAATTTAAATTGGAGTATTGTGGAATTATTTCATTTTATTGGGATTATAGTTGAATTGTGCAACCTGAGAATCTGTGAGTTATTTTCTTTAGTTCACTCCCATGTCATAACAATATCTAAAATAGAAAATGCTTTGCAGGTTCTCTAAGATTGTTTGATAAGTGTAGCTATAAGATTATTTACATATTTTCTCAAAAGAGCCTAATATTCAGATACAGCTTACTTTCACAATCGCAGCATGAAACCTGAAGCTTATAACTTTGAAATTAAATATTTCTTTTCATATCTAACACTGCTTCATCAATGCTTAATACAGTCATTAAGATAACTTCCTTTTGTTTCCACCACCACTTGTTTGTTGTTTTCCATTTGGGACAGCAATATCTTCTTGCTGTTTGGAATTTGGGGTGTTAGACACTTCACTCTTACACATATTTGTCATTTAACCTTGAAGGCAAGCCTTATTATTATTATTATTCCTAAACTAAGAAGAGAACATGTTTCTCCTGTGGCTATTGGTTAGGTAGGCATATTGGCCTGTTTTATTATGCCCTATTCCTACTCTTTTTTATTCTTGAAATTGTGTTATGTGACCATAGTTTCACCATTCACATGAAGTGCTGCCGCTTTTTGCATTTTTTAAAATCCTCAACCACAAATAAAATAGTTTGTGGTTTAGATTAGGAAATGGCTTACATTCAATACTATATGATATTCAAAAACAAAAAGATTATACAAGTTTTTGAGTAAATACCTGTATTTGTTTTTCAATAGCCTTTGCAGCTTTGATGGCTTCCTTGTGCTGGTCAATGTACTGCTCAAGGTTAGTCTTTATCTGCTGAGCCTCGACTCGAAACTGTCCTAGCTGAGCTTGAGCCTGAATAATAATACAAAAACTAAAAGTATTTTGTAGAAGACTATAAGTTTTACTGAATTTACAAATAGACTTTTGCCTCGCAAGTAAAAGAAGCACTGTATACTGGATAGAAACACAGCTAGAATGTGGCTGGGAACACTATGAATTCTAAATTAGCAACAAGAATAAATATTTCCTCAATAAAGAAATTTAAATCAACCCTTGGAAAACACAGGAGGCATGGTGGCTGAGCAGTAAAATGTTTGGCTTATGAACCAGGCCCCAGGTTCAAAACTTGGTGAAGACTGGGATTTTTTGAGCTTCAAGATTTTTAGGAGTCCACCCAGCTCTAATGGGTACCTGACATTAGTTGTGGAAAAGTAAAGGCGGTTGGTCATTGTGCTGGCCACATTACACCTTGCTCATTAACCGTTGGCCACAGAAACAGATGACCTTTAAAATCATCTGCCTTATAGATTGCAAGATCTGAAAGGGAAACTTTACTTTACTTAGAAAACACAACCATTTGACCTTTTTTTTTCATGATAGTTAATCTTTATAATAATTGACATCTGTTGTCTGAAAACAACTTTAAAAGAAAAAGACTAAAAAAAAACACTCACTTTAAACCAATAGATTTTAATTATCATCATAATCACCATATTTTTAAGCAACACTAAATATTAAAAATTATAGACTTTTTATTTACCTGTGTGAACTTATTTTCTGCCTCCATCAAATCCTTCATGCGAGGCTTCATCTTTCTCTGAATGGTACTGTAAGCATAGACAGCATGTATCCAGGCACAAATAGATGAGGCTGCAGAACTGGCCTGAGCGATAGACTCAGGCACAAAAGATGGGTCATTGACAAACTTTTTCATCTCTTGAAATATGGGTTCAGGGATGTCATCCTTCTTGTAGAAAATAAGCTCTTGAAAGAAATCTGGATTCACCATTAATGCCTTAGCACCTTCCCAGCTTGAACAGAAAATAATAATAATAATAATAATAATAAAAATCTTTTTTATCCAAGAGGAAATTTGTTTTACAATTGTGCACTAAAAAAACAATACATGATTAGAAAAAACATTTGTACAATAGCAATATACGAAATTATAAAATATATTGCAAGAAATACCTTTTTCAAACAAAAAATATGAGATAAAATAATTTATCTATAAATACATGATTTTTATGAACTTAAACAGCATAATGTACATTACTGACTTCCATTAAAAATGTCTTTTTCTGACAACTAATATGTTAACAAGGTTCCCTTTGAGACCTAGAATCCATGTAGAAGATGATAAAACAATCAACTTGTTTTTGAGGATATTGACTTATAAAAGGTGTTATATTGCCAGCACATATAAAGTATCCATTAGAGCTAGGCCTATTCAAGGATTTTCTAAGACCTAGGCGTGTTCAAGGATTTTCTAGGATCCTGAATTGAAAATATGAGTCCTTTATTGGCCCTTTAAGAGATTTTTATTTCAGAAACAGAATATTTTATGGCCCTTTATCTTCTTTTTTTTTTTTGTAATGTACACCTGCCTCTATCACCTGCCTCAAACATCTCCCTCTCCCCTCTAGCACCTGCCTCAAACATCTCCCTCTCCCTTCTATCACCTGCCTCAAACATCTCCCTCTCCCCTCAATCACCTGCCTCAAACATCTCCCTCTCCTCTCTAGCACTTGCCTCAAACATCTCCCTCTCCCCTCTATCACCTGCCTCAAACATCTCCCTCTCGCCTCTATCACCTGCCTCAAACATCTCCCTCTCCCCTCTATCACCTGCCTCAAACATCTCCCTCTCCCCTCTATCACCTGCCTCAAACATCTCCCTCTCCCCTCTATCACCTGCCTCAAACATCTCCCTCTCCCCTCTATCACCTGCCTCAAGCATCTCCCTCTCCCCTCTATCACCTGCCTCAAACATCTCCCTCTCCCCTCTAGCACCTGCCTGAAACATCTCCCTCTCCCCTCAAACACCTGCCTCAAACATCTCCCTCTCCATTCTATCTCCTGCCTCAAACATCTCCCTCTCCCATCAAACACCTGCCTCAAACATCTCCCTCTCCCCTCTAGCACCTGCCTCAAACATCTCCCTCTCCCCTCTAGCACCTGCCTCAAACATCTCCCTCTCCCCTGTAGCACCTGCCTCAAACATCTCCCTCTCCCTTCTATCACCTGCCTCAAACATCTCCCTCTCCCCTCAATCACCTGCCTCAAACATCTCCCTCTCCTCTCTAGCACTTGCCTCAAACATCTCCCTCTCCCCTCTATCACCTGCCTCAAACATCTCCCTCTCGCCTCTATCACCTGCCTCAAACATCTCCCTCTCCCCTCTATCACCTGCCTCAAGCATCTCCCTCTCCCCTCTATCACCTGCCTCTATCACCTGCCTCAAACATCTCCCTCTCCCCTCTATCACCTGCCTCAAACATCTCCCTCTCCCCTCTAGCACCTGCCTGAAACATCTCCCTCTCCCCTCAAACACCTGCCTCAAACATCTCCCTCTCCCCTCTATCACCTGCCTCAAACATCTCCCTCTCCCCTCAAACACCTGCCTCAAACATCTCCCTCTCCCCTCTAGCACCTGCCTCAAACATCTCCCTCTCCCCTCTAGCACCTGCCTCAAACATCTCCCTCTCCCCTGTAGCACCTGCCTCAAACATCTCCCTCTCCCCTGTAGCACCTGCCTCAAACATCTCCCTCTCCCCTCTATCACCTGCCTCAAACATCTCCATCTCCCCTCAATCACCTGCCTCAAAAATCTCCCTCTCCCCTCTAGCACCTGCCTCAAACATCTCCCTCTCTCCTCTAGCATCTGCCTCAAACATCTCCCTCTCCCCTCTATCACCTGCCCCAAACATCTCCCTCTCCCCTCAATCACCTGCCTCAAACATCTCCCTCTCCCTTCTAGCACCTGCCTCAAACATCTCCCTCTCCCCTCTATCACCTGCCCCAAACATCTCCCTCTCCCCTCAATCACCTTCCCTTAAAAATCTCCCTCTTCCCTCTAGCACCTGCCTCAAACATCTCCCTTTCCCCTCTAATCACCTGCCTCAAACATCTCCCTCCCCCCTCAATCACCTGCCTCAAACATCTCCCTCTCCCCTCTATCACCTGCCTCAAACATCTCCCTCTCCCCTCTATCACCTGCCTCAAACATCTGTCTCTCCCTTCAATCACCTGACTCAAACATCTCCCTCTGCCCTCAATCACCTGCCTCAAACATCTCCCTCTCCCCTCAATCACCTGCCTCAAACATCTCCCTCTCCCCTCAATCACCTGCCTCAAACATCTCCTTCTCCCCTCTATCACCTGCCTCAAACATCTCCCTCTCCCTTCTATCACCTGCCTCAGTCATCTCCCTCTCCCCTCTAGCACCTGCCACAAACATCTCCCTCTCCTCTCTAGCACCTGTCTCATCATCTCCCTCTCCCCTCTATCACCTGCCTCAAACATCTCCCTCTCCCCTCTATCACATGCCTCAAACATCTCCCTCTCCCCTCTATCACCCGACTCTAGCACCTGCCTCAAACATCTCCCTCTCCCCTCTATCACCCGCCTCTAGCACCTGCCTCAAACATCTCCCTCTCCCCTCTAGCACCTGCCTCAAACATCTCCCTCTCCCCTCTATCTCCTGCCTCAAACATCTCCCTCTCCCCTCTATCACCTGCCTCAAACATCTCCCTCTCCCCTCTAGCACCTGCCTCAAACATTTCCCTCTCCCCTCTAGCACCTGCCTCAAACATCTCCCTCTCCCCTCTAGCACCTGCCTCAAACATCTCCCTCTCCCCTCTAGCACCTGCCTCAAACATCTCCATCTCCCTCTCTAGCACCTGCCTCAAACATCTCCCTCTCTCCTCAATCACCTGCCTCAAACATCTCCCTCTCCCCTCTAGCACCTGCCTCAAACATCTCCCTCTCCCCTCTAGCACCTGCCTCAAACATCTCCCTCTCCCCTCTATCACCTGCCTCAAACATCTCCCTCTCCCCTCTAGCACCTGCCTCAAACATCTCCCTCTCTCCTCAATCACCTGCCTCAAACATCTCCCTCTCCCCTCTAGCACCTGCCTCAAACATCTCCCTCTCTCCTCAATCACCTGCCTCAAACATCTCCCTCTCCCCTCTAGCACCTGCCTCAAACATCTCCCTCTCCCCTCTAGCACCTGCCTCAAACATCTCCCTCTCCCCTCTAGCACCTGCCTCGAACATCTCCCTCTCCCCTCTAGCACCTGCCTCAAACATCTCCCTCTCCCCTCTAGCACCTGCCTCAAACATTTCCCTCTCCCCTCTAGCACCTGCCTCAAACATCTCCCTCTCCCCTCAATCAAGTATTTAGGCTTTTCATTTTCTCATCTTAAATTTTAGAACTTGAAAGTTTCTGTAAAAATCATTAATTACTTTAAAACTATTATCCGTAAAGAAAAACAGCATGCAGTTTATATTAATAAAGACTATTGTCATGCTGAATGAAAAGCTTTTACATAAATGATTGTAGATCTAGTGACTTTTATGTGATACATGTCCAATTAAGCACAGGAACAATCAGTGAATTTAAACTTGAATTCTTCAATTAACTAAACAGGAAAAACAGAAGCATGTAAGTAACAGAATATTATAAAATATATTTGATATGTCCACAAGTAATTCTTTTAGGTAAAATTACTTTATCAACTAAGTCCCTCAATCTTCTCTTTATTTTATGCTTGGGAAATTCTTGAGCTATTTTTAGCTATTCTAGAAACAACACATAAGTTCCCAGAGCATGTAAGTTCCTAACAATGCCTGTAGATAACTTCCATTGTTACAGGCAACACCTCCTGTGCTTGTTGAATTGACTTGTAGCAACTTTATCTTTTTTTTTCACTTTAGAAAGAAAATAAACACACACCCTTCTGTTCAAACATAAAATTTGCTTCACATTTTTAAGGCTACAAAATGTATTTCAGTGTGATGCATTGCAACAAATCCAAGTGAGACATTGAATGTAAACATACCAAATATAGTCATTCCAATTTTATAAGGTTTGTAATGAACAAAATTAAAAGAGATACTTTAATCGTTTGAAGTGAAGACATTATATTCAAGCAAAAAAAAAACATTTTTGGATACTTACTACATTTATATTTCTATAACGGCATGAATATAAAACAAAATGTTAATAACAACATTTTGGATTAATGCAATTAAAAAAAAATCAAATAGTTGTAGGAAAAAAAAACACCAATGAGATTCACTTATAAAAACAGATTTCTTTTCAACCTTCTTAAAATTAAGACACAAGTAATCTTTCCTGATAATTGTCATTAAAGTTAAAGCAAAGAAAAGAGTGATTGTAATAGCTTTGAAATAAGATAATCTTATTTACATTTTAACCAGTAAAAAGAGTAAGAATTTCCATAGAAATAAAAAAAAATTATATGCACAGGTATAATTTTGAATTATTATTTTCTACTCATAACATAAATTATTTTACTTTTAATTAAATAGTTCTAACTAATTATTTTAAACAATTCCATTTTTTCTTTTCTCAATATTTTGATCAGTATTTTAGGTCAGGTTAAGATCTAAGAGCAAAACAGAAGAACTGTGACCTATATAACTTACGTTTGAGGTTTGTTGAACAGAAGGCAAACAGCTTTCATGACAAACTTAACTCCATCTGGTGGAGAGGGATAACTTCGTAATTCTTCCACAGAATTTAAGTCTAAGTTGTCTAGAACTTTCACAGCTGCTTGATAGATAGGGTTGACCTGAAGAAAATGATTTGTAAAGCATTTACTGTATAACTATTATTCTTTGCAAGTCCCTTTCTGTGTCTGTCTTTGCTATCGGTGTCTTGTATCTCTTTTGTGATTTAAACTAAATAGGTAAACATAAAAGTACATAAAATATAAAAATTTATGAAATTTTTAAAAAATCCTTTAAGGGAGGCAGTTTGTTAGCTGGACATAGGTCTTACACAGACAGTAGAGGGTTGAGTTTGTGTTTAACCTTTTCATAACCTTTTGGTATAAGTGCACGACATTTAAAGTTCACACTTGAATACTTCACTTACCTTATCAAACTCTGTTTGTGCAGTCTGACGAAGAGACTCCAATGGATTCTGAAGCTGGTAGATGGTTTCTTCCTGTATCTTACACTGCTCCAATGCCTGAGAGAATTGTAAATATAGTCATTGCAACATGCCGTAGTGGACCTTTATAGTTTGGCACACAATATGAGTTTCTTAAAGGTAATAAAGGACTTAAATCAAATTAATTTAACAAAAATATGAGTGACATGATTAATTCGTTTTATAATTTATGGGGCATATTTCATGGAGTCCCAAAAAGACAACTGGATGCATTGTTGTCTAATTAGTGAAGGGGATATCTATGATTAGATAAGTCATCTTTGATCTTGTAGTTAGTCAAATGAGTTTCAAAATCTAACAAGATCTTGAGAGTGATATTATTATTGTGTGAAAGAATATTAAGGTAATTTTACAGAAAATATCTACAACTGTTCATACTTCTGGATTTATGTACTTGTCAAGGAGTGACATTTGAGAGTGATATTATTATTGTGTGAAAGAATATTAAGGTAATTTTACTGAAAATATCTACAACTGTTCATACTTCTGGATTTATGTACTTGTCAAACAGTGACATTTTTTTTATTCAATAAAAAATTGTTTGCATGACTTAAAATGAAGTTTAGTATTCATTGTTGTCTGTCTGTTTAGAATGGTTTCAAACTTGTGAACTGAAGGTAAGTGGAAGTTAGAAGATAAGATTGATAATTATAGATTCAATTTGAAGGGTAGCAGCCTAGGTAAAAATCCAGGCTGTTACAGCAGTAGAGGAAACATTTGTGGAAATTTCATAAATACTGAATGGTGAATTTTAAAATCCATAAGACACATATGAAATGAAGTGGCATAAAATATATAAGAGGAAAAAAAAAAGCAACCCCAGAAAGGTGCACAGTGATACTAACTTTGATGTAGTTTTGCTTTGAACTTTCCACCTGAGCCACCAAATCTGTCACTTGTCTTGCTGCTGACACCTGCTGTGGCACTAAATCAGACACTTCATTCCTATAATCTGCTATGCTCCCAAATGCCTCATTAATTTTATTTAAAGCTTGTTCATATTTTTTTCCTTTTGCCTAAAACAAATGTGAAAATATAACAAGAGTTGTATTTTTAAATTATTTGTCTCATATAAAGATCTGATACCACATCAAATTTTTTAGTAGCATTTAAAAAATGGATAAAACACTAAATGAGATATAACAAAAAAAGAATTTACTCTTTCTGTTTTGACAAGAAAAGCTGCAATTGTTTTAAATAAGTGGACAAACTCCAAGAATGTCAGAGGAGTAAAAATCCTGAGAGGCTCCCTCTGGTGACAAAATTGTCTTTCGATGGCTGTCTTCGAGGACAAGTGAATGAAGGCCATAGCATTGGCAGTGGCCTCCAGCTGTTCATTGGAGTGCTGTGGGTTCCATGGAACAGCTACCTGTTTTACAGATAAAATATCGCAATGATCAATTTATGCAATGAAACTTTTACCAAACTTGTACATTATCCTATAACCTTATAAGTTGTTTGGATTCATAAAGAAAATTTATCTTAATTATTAAGCAAATCTTTAGATAGTAGAATTACTTTATAGATTTGTGTACTTTTACTTGACTTGGGAATTGTGGTTGAGAGGCTAAGTACCCTTGAACTTGGCTTGGCTACCTATGATTGGGGCTCGAGGTTCGACACCCGACTCGAGCAGAGTTATATTTACTGAGCTCCTAAAGGCAGCAAGGAAAACCTTCTCTCAGATACCACTCCACACACTGGTCCACAACTGAGGTTGGATCATAGCGCTCTGAGCACGCTATAAGCATGAAAGTAGCGCTATATAAAAGCCATAATTTATTATTTATTTTACCACACTGTTAGTTCTGTTAATCTACATGTGATCTAGTAATGCCACAAAATTGTACCTAGAGATGATCACAATGATCTGGGCTCAAATTTGCAGATTATATATCATCTACCTACTAAACTTTAGAGATTTTAGGCAGTTGTGGCTACCAAGTTCAAGGACATAACATAAAAGAGAGGTATTCTTTTTATTTACAGTTGTAACATCAGAATACTAAATCAAACGCTTCTTTATCACCTCATAATCCATGTTCATGAGAGATTTAAACTATATCAGGTGATTGCCTGAGAATAAGCAATTAGAAATCCAATCTGTGTTTCTCAACTCACCCCAGATTTGTTGTCCTGAAGCCATGTTTTAGCCACTTGTGCCAGAGACTTGAAACTCCAAGGCAGGAAGATGTCTATGCAGACGCAGTGTTTTAACAGCCCAGGATGTTTCTGAAGCTTGTTGTGAAGTGCATTCACCTGAGTAGAAAAGTTGTTACCTGTGGCCAAAACAAAAGTCTTAAAGATCAATAGTACATTGAAAACAACTTATCTAAAAAATGCCAAAATATTAACTGTATTAGTTAAACTAAAGATAAAACAAACTGTTATTGAATATAAAGACTTATTCATTATATCCAGACTATTCCCCCAAAATATATAGCAAAGTAGTACTCAGTCTGAATTGAGGATGACACTTTACAATAATATATAGAGCTCACATATAAACTACCAAAAACAAGGTGACTTTAAAATCTAATGTTAAACAAGAGCTTACATTAAATCTACAATTTAAACATAAAGACCTAGTATATTAACAATCAAAGAGCCACAAAAATGTTTTTTTACTAATGACTTTTATGTACCAAACAACATATAGTATCAGTTCAAACACAGCCTACACAAATAATTTATAGACTGTTGTAAAGACATTCACAAGAGGAGTTACCGAAAAATACAAATTAAAGACAATAACTAATTTCAATATGCACCATTTGTTATCCTGACTTATGACCTTGGCATAATATAAAGACTTTCAACTTTTCAATGAGATACCAGCACACCAATAATTTATAATCATATAAAACAAAAATACCTTTATAGTTGAGGCAGACAATGACATGCAAATTTTGCTTGATTCGTTTGATGTATTTATTAAAAACTTGTTCAATCTTCTCTACTTTCTTGGTTTGCACTCCACCAGGCAACAGCTGACCCACTATGTCTTGTATTTCTGTTTCACTGTATAAGCCTGGAGCAGTACCTGCACACATAAACAAATACAGTGCAGTTTTGGTAATGGATATTAAACTCCACATTAAATCTGTCCTACTTAAGCAGAGCTGATTATGATTCCATTTTTATTTGCACAAATGTATTTTTAAAAATTTATTTTACATATTTCAGATGTTCCTTCAGAAATAAAGATTATTAAATCCTAGCCCAAACCTTCCACAGGACAGTGGATGAGAGCTGGTAGGATTCAAACATTGGACCATCGAGACAACAGTCCAGAGCGCATATCACATGACTAGGCAGCCATCCAATATTAACTTTGGGGATAAACAGTTCAAATGTAATAAATCTATTTTTAGTCTCTTTAACTAAAATAAGCTTCAGAGAGTGAATTAAAAGAAAAAGAAATACAAAAAAGGGGTGTCAAAATATAACATTTGATATGGCCAGCAAAGACAAAAAAAATCACTATCCATTTTTCATAACAAAAAGCTTCATTGCTAATAAAAACTATTCAAAATTGTTACAGTTACCTTCAGCCATAATAGAGGCAATGTCATAGAGTCCTTCCTCTCCTAAGTCTTCATGTACCAGTAGCACAGTTTGCTTGCCAGATACACCAGCATGGAAGCAGCTTAACTTGATGTATCTTCTGAGGACTTGCAAGTTGTGGCCAGGATGAGACTGGGTTTTGGCTTCAAACAGTTTGCAGTGGGCCACGTAGGCTGCTAACCGGGTCAGAGTGGCTCTGCCAGTGCAATAACTCATTCCAAGAAGCAGTGCATGTCCTTTAGGTTGAGCCTGCAAATAATAATAAGCAAAGTAGTAATAAGAGATGTCTGTGCTGCAATACACAATGCAGTTCTGATGAAAGAAAAAGAGTTTAGATAATATACTAAATACAAGACCTAGATTTGAGATAATTTTGTTAACATAATACATTTAATTTTGCTAAATACTAGATTTGAGATAATTTTGATAACATAATACATCTAATTTTGCTAAATAATAGATTTGAGATAGATTTCACAAATATCTGATTTGAGATAAATCAATGTATAGTTTATTTACATAATTTCAATAAATACTATATTTTTTATTTAATTTTGCTAAATTTATTTAAGATAATTAATTATACCTTTTTTTATATAGCGCTACTTTCATGCATGCTTATAGCATGCTCAGAGCGCTATGGTCTAATGTCTTTTGTAGACCAGTGGGAGGGAGGGGGTAACTGGGAGAAGGTTTGCCGTGCTGCCTTTAGGTGCTCAGTAAACACAATTCTGCTCAAGTCTGGTGTCAAACCTCGAGCCCCCTTCATAGTTAGCCAAGCCAAGCCACGTTGAAGCGTACTTAGCCTCTTGACCACGTTTGGGTAATGACAAAATGTGAGATATTTAGCTACATAATTTTGCTAAATGCTTCAATTAAAAAAATGTGCAAGTAATTTTTGGTGCCGATTAACTTCAAACTGTCTCAAATTCCAAACTTTCCATTATTTATGTGAGAAAAATTACTCTGAAGCAATGGCTATTTTAAGTTTTCTATGCAACTCAGTTTGTCAAAAACAAACATTTTTTAGCAAAATATGACTTACAAGTACTCTGCTTAGCCTGGCTGCATGATGGACTGCTTCTGAGAAAAATACTAGGTCAAGCCTTTGTGATGTCCCTTTGTTGTATTTTTCAAGACAGCTGTACAGAGCCTCAGTTATCTTTTCTTCATTTTGTTGTGTGTAACCTAGAAAACACACAACTCATTTAAAAAAATACAAAAATAATATAATGTTTCACATGAATATAAACACAAAATAATAAAGATTCATTTTTCTGAATAATTATTTTCAAACTTAACAAAATAAATGTCTGAATCACCTTTTTCAGCCTGAATGCCAACAAGCTCAGCATGACAGCTTAAATAAAACTTGCTGAATATAAAATTTGTCACATCACTCTGAGTTCCTTTAATCTTCAATGAGAGAGAATAAAAAAGGCACAATTGTAACCTATTTAAGCAAATACATTTATGTTGTTATAAATTAATTTAAAAATTGTTTTTTTAGCTATAGTTGCATGAAGACTTATGAATGTGAAAGAGAAAAGATAAAGAGATTACCTCATTTATGGAGAGCAAAGGTTCGCTATGTAAAACATGTTTTTTATCTGCAAGAAGCCCAGCTTTGAAAGAGACAACTTTCTTGTTAGAGTCTTGTCTTTTATACAACCCTTTCTCCTCCTCTATAATTTATCAAACAGAAAAAGATAATGAGTTTTATTCAACAGATATACAAATCTTATTAATTGCAATATATTATACAAACTGTAGAATGTTTACCAGGGATTTCTTGATTCTTTGTAGACATTTTGTGAGATCTATTGTGTTGTTCTGCAGTTTGCTGACATTGACCATTTAAAATTCTTGATATTTCTGTAACATAAATATTGTAAAAAGTTTTTTTTTTTTTCAAGTGTTTTAAAACAACATTTAAATAAGAAACAACAAGTGCACAGCTAAAATTATTTTATCAAGGTTTTCAGTTTTATAGATTATATAGATATAGGCAAATGATACACTGACCTATGTCATCTGAAGCAGATGTCTCGCAACTGGAGTCTGAGTCTGATTCATCAGTCTGGTTGAGGTTTTCATCTTCTGTTTGTGATGTTAAATCTAAATCTATTGGGTGGAACAGAAATTAAAGGTTTGAATCTAGCTAATTGATACTTTTTCCCTATCAATTTATAGGCTCTAATATCTACATCAGAGATTTTGAGGGAAACGTCGCAGCAAAACTAAATATTGCTTTGATACCTTTCTCTTTATAATTGACTTGTGTTGATGGACAGGCGGCAGGTTGATGGTTAGAAGCGTAACTAACTGATCTTCTTGGTTTATTTTTGGTACTAGATTGGCTAGGAAATGACAATAAAATTAAATCAGCTTTTCAACAGCATAAATTTTGTTATGTTTCAAAATCTTTGTGATAACCTGATAATTTAATAAAATGTTTTTATTAGCAAGTGCCGCTGCAATGCACTTTTGTCAACTTTAATTCAATTTAAAAGTGAAAAAACTTTTGTGAAAACCTTTTGACAGCTGCGTCTAAGGCTTCTTTTACTTTTAGGCTGGAAGAAGCTGTCCCCTCGTTTACACTCATAGTGTCATGATCTTGTGGATTGTCTTCTCTTGTATTTCCAGTCATATTTTGTTGGCTTGTAGTGTCATCTGTATTGAAACTCTGAAATATATCAATTAACTAATTAATTAAGAAAAATTAATGTTTTGATTTTTGTTCTTTTCTATTTAATTCAAGTCTGCTAAAAAAATAAAATAGCAAAGTAAAAACTCACAGATTCTTCTTCTGCTTTTTCTTCAATGATGTTTTCTTGTTTGTACTTAAAGTTTGGGGAACAAAAATGTCTGACTACCAAAGTCTCTACCGTCTGACTGAACCAGGCAAAGTCTTTGTGTTTTATAACAAAACAAAAAGGAAATTATGTCACAGTGAGAAAGATAAATTTACAATTTTAAATACAAGTGAAACTAATTTTAATCTTTTTATTAAAAAAATAATTTTTCTTAGTACAACTTTAAGTTATACAACTCGAAATTTGTAATAATTTTATCAAAATTAACTGCAGTAGTCAAATTAATAAAAAAAAAAACTCATTTGTACCATCACAATTTATTAGTCTGTCTCCGAAATTTCGAGAAACTTCATGACACCACAACTGAGCAATAACTTTCATCATAGGAGCAGACGTGAACTCGTCAGCCTTCTTACCAGTATCTATTTTGAAATTTACCAGGCATTATTAACTGAACATTTAAACAAATGGTTATAAACATGTATATCAGTATAAATATTTATATCATTAGCTATATCTGTAAATAAATTTATAAAGATATAAAAAATTATATCAGTATATACTTTAAAATTCTTGTATTTATTTCTAATTTCCTATATCAAAATGTTAAGTCAATTTAAACTTTTAAATATGAAATAGATGAAAAGTTTATTACTTTTTTTAAAAGTTTTTCCTTTCTTGAGGTGAATTCGAGGCGACAAAAGAAGAATTCCTTGAACAACTTTACTTAAATCATGCAAAGAAAAAATATAATGAGGTTTGGATGGGCTGGGCAGGAGCCTGTCTCGGACTGTTTGGTACAGATCAAGGAGTGCACTGGACATTGCCTGATTTTAGAGGGAAAGAAATTCAGGCACATGTTTAAGGTTAATTTTCATAGTATTAATAGTAGTAATAGTATACTTAGGGTAAATTTTAACAAAGGAAAGAGAATGATAGTATGTTAAGTAAGTTTAGATGATTATGTAAACATAGTATATGGTTCTGCAAGGTTGTTATTGTCGGAAGTGGTACCTATATATATATATATACCAACACTACCTATAAAATGCTTCCTAATAGCATGCATCTCAAACAGCCTCTGATAATCCAACGCCTGGCCTTTAGATATTAGAGTCCGGCGAAAGTGTTTTCACTAACAGGAGAAGGGGTAAAGGCATGAAACTGGTGCCTAAACCAGTAAGCTTTGGGCAGAAGGGGCTCGTTAGCCATTGCTGGTTACCCACTTAGGAGAAGAAAAACTCTAAACTTTGCTGCCTTGCAGCTATTCCCAATTATGGAAAAGGTTTTGGGAGTGAACCCTGAGGAAAAATATAGAGTCCGCTACCCTTAGGCAGTTTGCAGCACCCAGTGCTACATCCTGTGACACTGCTGACCCCAAATTGTATTGGCACATGCTACTTCTTTGGATACACATGCTAATGCCCAGGCATTCATATATAAATAAATAAAAAAATATTTTTACCCTTGAAAATTCATAGGTATGTTCCACTGCAAAGGTAGGAAACTCTTCCAACCACGTCTGCAAAGGCTTTGAAAACAAAGTCACTAGTGAGTCTTCTGAAGGACTAAAGACAGTCAGATTGACAAAATGCCTTGTCAGACGTGTTGATATCAAATGACATGCTTTGCCAAGACCAGAACCTGAAATAACAAAATTTGAACACAAAGAATTAGAATAGTCTTATTAATAGTAGATTGCAGTTGTTCAATAGTTCCCTGCTTTATACAGGTAATTTTTATTTCAAGATAGGTAAATGTTTAATTTACTTTCACAATGCTTACACAAAAGAGAAAAACAGATTTAAAAAACTTTTGACAACAAATAGGATTGTATTACTTGAAGGCAGACAAACAGACCAAAAAAAAACCCAATTATGTTCTTTTTGTTACTTTAAAAACTGGCTGAACTGGCAGCTGCTTTAGTTACCTGGGCAACTGGGTATAGTAGTTGCAGCAATGAAAGATGCTTCTTTGGTCTTCAAAAACTCTTTTCTGTTTCTGTCATGCATCCCTCCAGTTGACAACAAACATCTCATTAGTTCAAGAGGGGGCTGGTAATCTACAAAACCAATTTTAAGATGTAAGATTTTTTTAAAAGAAAAGAAAAAAAAAAAACAACAAAATACACCAAAAATAAAAAAAATGTATCTAAATAGGCCTGAGAGACAAATGTAGTTTTTATAAATGGGAAAAATGTCTGACATTTAAGACAGTTTTGAATCAAAGGCCATAATGTCTTAAAAATCATTCACTTTCTACTCTGTCAGGGGTCACTGACTCAAAACCTGTACTATGGATTTACAAAGCCCTGGTCTGTACCCTCCCCCCCCCCCCCCCATATAGTATAAACCAACCCGCAGTGGATACCAAGTCACATAGGCATAGCAGTCTCCTTGGTAAACCAGGGAGCACTAACAACACCTACAGAGCAACCTATTTCCATCATGCTGTGGAAAACAATTCAACTGATGGAAATAGAGAAATGATTTGAGCGCCCTGGCCAAAACAAGTTGTTTTAGCACAGACTTGATGATTCCATCTCGACAGATCAGAGAAGTTACAAGTTCTTGACCTGTATTGTTACATACAACAGCAGGTTTTCTGTCCATGGCTTTTGAGTTTCTATTAGGCCTTCACTCAAATGGAGTTTGATGATGATGAAAATATTAAAGACAAGATAAATCAAAGATATTAATCTCAACTTTGAGTGATTTATACGTAACTTTCACATCTGATCATGTTCAAATCAAAGTAAAAGTGTAGTCATTAAAAAAAAACTAGTTTAAACCCACATGAGTAACGGAGCAAGTTAAAAAAAATATTATGGGTACATTCTATGTCCAAACATATCAGATTTATGCTTAAGTGTAATTATCAGATCAAAATTGTCTTATTTTAGCATATAGCCTAGCATTCCTAATTGATCTTCGGACTTGAAGACAAGCTTTATTAATGTCATCATGATGGTTATGAGCATGAACCCTGAATTTTGACTAGGAAGTAATAATCATAACTTTTGAAGGCATTGCCAAAATTATTTTTTTTTAAATCATGACATTGCAATGGTCCTTCAGAATTTTAAAAAAATTAAGTGAAACTTTCAAATTTGTGCAATTCATATCTAGTGAAATATGCAATGTTTCCTTTAATACCTAGTGGATGTTGTACCCAGGAAAAAGATCAAAATGAATCCTCTTAAGATTTCAACCTTTATTCTGAAATCTCATAAATGCATTTTTTTCAACTATTATTATAAATACAGCTTATAAGTAATAAAAATCAAAATTTGAAAAAAAAAATTGGAAAAAGAAATTCTTTACCACCAATCATCGGTGCCATATTTAGGTCATCAATAAAAAACAAATGTTTTGATTGGTCCAGCAAAGAACTACTTGGACCACCTGGTCTAGGGTTGTTTTTGTTTTGAATAGCTGAAACATGAGCCAAGATAAGGTCTTGAAGAATTGAAGAAGTTAGACCATTGGACATTATGACCTCTGTAGAAGGCAACTTGGACAGGACCATGCTCTGGAGAGAAAAAAACTCTCTAAGAATGTGTTTTAAAAAAATGGAAAATATTAATTGTAAATTTCATTAAAAAAATATAATTTTTAATGAATTCAGTCTAAAATGTAACTAACTTGTACAAAAGAAGTTTTGCCAACTCCAGGTGCTCCAGCTAATAAAATAGGTATGTTGGCAGACATCAAAAATTCAGTGAGGTAAGAATAACGATCAACCTAAAAATAGCAAGATAAGTTTAGAGATTAACACAATTAATTTTACTTTTTAATTTCAGATTTGGATTTTTTTCTCCTTTTTATAAAATTTAATAAAAAAATAGCTTAGAAAATTAACTGTATATACACAAATATTTAAACAAAAAATGTCTTATAAAAAGTTAATGTTCAACGAGCACACCTCAGGGATGACATAAAACCCTGCCAGATTTTTTATTCTATCTTGCTGTTGTCTGCAACTCCAGTTTGCAAACTCTGAGGTTTTCTCATCCAAATAATAATCAAAAACATGTCCAGCAGATGGTAGCTGAATAGGATGGGGAGTACGGTACAAGGCATTATGAGCAAAGTTACTGAAGGTTTCTTTGTAGCTAATGGATAAAAGAAAAAACAGATATTAAAAAAGGGGACAATGGTTTTATATTATAGTCTAATACAAATATTTTTAATAGTTATTTACATTTACAGTCTGTGGCATTTTATGTTTTGAGAGATGGTCTTTTCCCTTTGCAACTTCTTGCAAGGAGAGCTGCTGGTCATCAACTTTTAAGGTATACTGATGTATGCAAACGCAACATGAAGCACTTTAAAATCGACACTAACAGCTGGGAAAAAGTGGCACAGGATAGATCCACATGGAGAGTGAGAATAAAAGAAGGGTGCCAGAAAGAAGGGTGAAAGTACAATGGCGCCAGGTAATTACAGATGCCAATCCTGTGACTGCAGCTATGTATCAAGGATTGGCCTCTTGAGTCACACAAAGAAGTCAGGAATAACATCCAAATTTACATGAGTGTCATAATGAAAAAAAATTCTGTTTATTAATACTGATTGAGCTAAGTAAATCTAATTTAAAAGATGTTTCAATTTTTGTTCCAATAATCACAATGCTATTATTTTATTATTATTTTTCTAAACATGATATTTAAAAAAATATTTACCACACTTACCGGTCATGCAAGTGACCTCCAAACGCCCAAATATAGGCAAAAGCAAAAATATTCTTCAAATGCTCTTGGTAGTTTGGTATGACAGCCTCTATTTGAGATGTGTTTGTTAGACTGCTGCTATTGTGTCTTGTTGGTGTTTTACCATCTTCATTGCTGGTGCTACTGAATGATGATCCTTTATTAGAAGAGAAATGAATGTGCAAATACTTGAAGATCTTATAAAATTATTCAATGATTATCATTAAAGGGAAATTTAACCATAACGCACCCCATCTGCCATTCCCTACTGCACACGGGAAGATTGGGGATAGAATTTATAATCTTAAGTTTCAAAGGAACACCTGAAACATGAAAAACAAAGAAACACCTAAGATTTATGCAATGTGATTAATCATTTTAGTCTTGGGATTTGAAAATATTTCTTTATGGTCGAAAAGTTTCAGGGACTTCAGACATGATTACAGAAAATTAATTAACATGTTTTATCCTGATGTTCAACTTGTTATTGTCAACATTGTTTTTATGTAGCTCAATATATGTTCAATAAGAGTTAACAAAATGGAATCAGGAAAGAATTGAAACCCTAAGATCAAGAATCAAATTCCTCTCAACAAGCAATATATTTATGATTGTTCAAATTTGGACCTTTGTAAAAGTGAATGGTAATAAAAGTTTTGATTATAATAAATGGATATTAAACTTAAATTCCTTACTATCATCTATTAAGCGTTTTCTGTCTTTTTCTTCTCTTTTCAGAGTTCTGTCTAACAAAGCCGAGAAGATATTTAGGAATGCAGAGACTTCTGAGATTCCAGGAGTGACCTGATTGGCAGCTGTGCAGACCTGACCTACATCAGTCAACAATGCAGATTGGCAATGGGTGGACAAAAATTTTATGGTGGCAGGAAATAGATCAGAAATGATTTCATCAAGTACCTTTAACCTGAAACATTTGTAAACATTCATTAGTTTGAATACTATATTGTAACAAAAAGAAAATAATGGTAAAAAATTAATGAATGTAAAAAACAATTTGTTTGTGGTAGATTTTTTTGCATAAATTGAGCATTCTAATTATTCTAAAACATACCCTTCGGCTGAAAGGAGCCATCTATTGTTAGCTGTTTGTTTCCAGTTGAAATAAAGAGATGACCAGTTGGTGGTGCCAGGGCCAAGGTAAATAACTACACTGTGAGCTACACTAGATGGCGCTGCAGTTTTCAGATCAGTAGTTTCAAAGATAATTTTGGTTAAATCTGTATAAACAAATAAAGCAGATTATAACTTCAATTACATTACACAATTTTAATAATTCATTTTTAAAATCCTGATTTCTCAACAAAGTCAATCCTCAACTTATTATGCACAATCATCACAATACTCCATTTGAGGGAGGGCTCAAATCCTCTCTTTTAAAAGCCCTAAACAGAAACCCAGCATTAATGCTGTCACCATACAAGTCAAGAACTTGTGGCTTTCCAGGTCTGTTGAGATGAAATTCAGCAAGTCTGGGGCAGTCAAAAAAAAAGCGGGGGCAACATGAGTAACATTTGGCCTGAAACTTGTGAAACAGTAAACCATCCTGCACTGTGCTATAATAGCTTGTTCAGGCCTATGCAGCCTCCACCATGGGGACCTTAGGTGCTGCCAGACACTGCAAGCTTTTTGTTACTTTTCCCAGCACTCAAACCATTTTTCATTTCAATGATTTGAAGTTTTGCCACAGCTTTATGGAAACTCACAGGTTGTTAATAGGTGGTGTTAGACCTCACTGGTGGGCCAAGGAGTCTGCAATGGCGTTGTTAATTTTACACATTAAGATGTTTTATTTATCTTAGTTGTTAATTTTGCACATTAAGATGTTTTATTTATCTAAGTTGTTAATTTTGCACATTAAGATGTTTTATTTATCTTAGCTTATAGAATACAGACATTACTTAAAAAAAGAAGATAATAACGTCCTCCGTGTGTCCCTAGGTCAATCTAGTTTTTATGTTTTGTTTGCTTGTAAAATGGTTTACATGTTTCGGATGTTCCTTTAGAGTTGAAGATAATTTACTTCCTAGTCCAAACCTTCCTGAAGGACGACGGGGGATGGGAGTGGGCAGGGTTTGAGCCCGAGACCATCGATAAACCTGAACGACAGTCCAGCGCGCAAACTGCACGACCAGGCTTAAATATATCAATAAGCTAGTTAAAGCAATAAAGTTGGATAGATCAGAACTTAAATTGTATATTTCAAAAATTATAAGTAAAAAGAGAAACAGCTGTTTACTTGACTCACCCTTGAGTTGAATTGTTTCACCACTCCCTTGTGACAAATGTTTCTCTGAATCCAGTAGTGTCTTGATTCCCTCTGTCCAGAGTGGGTGAAGGCTGCCATCTATCATAATCCATCTTTTTAAAATTGATGGCATGGCTGCTGTATATTTGGCCAGTTTTTTATCCTGTGGTTTGAAAGTCTGAACAAAGCTCATCGTAGCCAACCATTTTGCGTAGGAGTCTTTCAATATTTTACTCAGGAGCCCACACTGCCAAACACCATCTTCAAAACTTCCTAACAGCTACAGAAAATGGAAAAAAAAAATGTTTTAAGGTATTTATACATTTATACAAATAAGAATCTTTTTACAAAACCAATTTTACCAACAAAAGTCAACACCTCTATGAAAATTGTCTACCTGATCAGGAGTCATTGAACCTGGAAAAATATGAACCATATCAACTTTGGGAAATCTAGACAAGTCTCGTCCATCTTTATTAATGATTGATGACTGAAATTAAAGTATTGAATAATTAGTTGTAAAAACCTTTTGAAAAAAAACAACAACATAAGAGGGACACAACTGGGAAAGTGACAAGTAAATTCACTCCCTTGTACCTGTATGTTCTGAGAATGGTGGTTTGACACTTGACTCTGTGATCTGTTTTCTTCTTTAGTGGCGTCATTGGAAACCATTTTGTAATTCAAAAGATTGACGGCCTTGGCTAATGTGTGGCACAATTTAGTTTTACCACTTCCAGGTTGACCAGCGAGGATGACAGAAGAAGTACAATCAAGTGACTTGTACAGCTCCATTATCTAAATGGGAAAATTATTTTTTTTGAACGTTAGAAGCTTTGGATTAGCAAATTTTAGAAATTGAAAATCTTAAAGGTATAGAAAAAAAATGTTAGATATAATATAAGAGAAATATAAAAGAACATGGCTGTAATAAAAAAAAAATCTTTTTATAGGAATTATAATTCAGTCCAGTCACAGATGAATTTGAGTCCAGCCAGATCTAATGAAAACCAGATAAAGTGTTAATAGTTGATTGCTGTGAACATAACAATCAGTTATTGAAACTCGTTAAGGAAAACATCTATTTTTTTTATCAATTAGTGTTAACAAAAGATTTTAATACTGCTTATAAAGTCAAAGATTTTTCTTAGACAAATACTATATTTAAATATCACTCTTACTTAGGATTAGTTTTCAACAAAAGATTTGTAATACTGTTGTTAAAGTCTATAATTTTTCTCGGGCTAATCAATACTATATTTAAATCTCATTCTTACTTTGCTTAGCATTAGTTTTCAACAAAAGATTTTAATACTACTATTCTCAGACTAATGAACACCATAATTAAATCTCATTCATACTTTGCTTAGCATTAGTTCATTGCGCTCCATGCCATCCTCATCGAAGATTTCTGAAACAGCTGCAATGAGTTGCTGTTCTTGTGCTGTGCTGCTTGTCTGCTGCCCAGTTGCCTGAGGGAAGATCTGTCTCAGTATGTTGTTGAAAACAGCTCTCTCTGACTCACTCTCAGCTGCTGTAGACATCAACTCTTTGACTGCAAAGACAATGCTGAGCTCTTCTTTGTTACATTCCTCACCTGAAAAATGAATTTTAAAATTAAATCTGAGAAACCTGTTTGTGTTACACATGGAAAAAACAACAACAACAACAAAAAAACAGTTTAAAAACATGAAAAAAAATTTTTTTTTACCATCTAATTTTTCTGTACTCAGTGATTTAAATTTTGAACCAACTGCCAACTTTAAAACTTGTTTCATTTGATGCAAGCCAGTTAAGTGTTTCTTTTGTCTACACATCTGCAAAGATGTTTATTTATAGATTTTAAAATGACATTACAATTTCCATTAAAAAAACAAAATCTATATATATTTTAAAATGCAGACATTAAGCTTTCTTTTATTTAAACATGAAAAGAAAAACAAATGATTTGTGAATCCTTATAGGTATTTTAAAAACAATCAACCAAAAACTTTGACTTCAATAAACTGGACAAAACAAGTGGCTCAACAACAGTACACAAATCTAGCATGTTGTGAATACATTGTCATAATTAGCTACAAACACAAATTAACAGATAGATAAATAAATAAATCACATTAGCTGCAAATACAAATAAATACCTGAGATTCAAATTGTTTGAAAAGAAGAACTAATTTCTTAGCCCAGAGGGAATGCTTTTCATAACCATTACTTTCCAAGTGTACAGAAACAATGTACTCCACATCAGGGACTATAATAGCACAGGGTCGCATCAGTATCTGGTACAAGCAACAAGAGTTAAAATCACAATCTTATAAAAATTGGCTGCCTGTATGGTATGTGCTTTGGACTGTCCTGCTTCCTGTCATTCCAAGCTGCCCACCAGGAGGTTTGTGTCAGGATGTTATAATCGTCATTTCTGAAGAACTGTCAGAAACTGGTAAAAACACAAAAATATCTAATAAGAATTAAATTTAAAAAAAGTAAAGTTCCCCTTTCAGACCATGCAGTCTATAGGGCAGATGATGTTAAGGTCCTCTGTTTCTTTGGCCAACCATTAACAAGCAGGGTGTCAAGTGGCCTGCATAAAGAATGAAATGGATAGAGTAGATGACTTTTTCAATGGTAGACTAATTAAAATTGTAATAAAAATAGACAACAAACACATTTATTGAATGAACTCTTTATATTGTGCCTATTCTAATTATGTGTATGTTTCTGTTGTGTTGTCTTTATAAGAGAAAAGATTCTTTGTAATCACAACAAATTTCTATAAGGATCAATACAGCAGTCTTAGTCTTAAGTAATTGTGCAATTTTCTCTTACCCTAAAACTGTAGGGAATCTCAGAGGATGCTGCACTGGTAGCGTTCATTGTCATGAAACAACCAAAGTTGCAGCTGGCCTGCAGCAGTTTACCATTGAACATCACATTACCCAGCATTCTGTGCACATAGCTAGGCTCAGAAGTCAGCTTGGAGTAATCTGGCTGGGAACGCCTTCTGCTGGCTTTCACATGCTCTGGAAAATAGTCCAGAAATTAAAAGGGTTGGCAACAAAGTTATCTTAATATCGGATTCTCACGTACAAGACATAACAGGAATAAATATAACATAAAATGTATAAATAAAAATGAGGGAATGGAGAAAGAGTTTAGAGAGAAAAAAAAACCAGGAAAAATCATTTAGTGTTAAGTTATCATAATATGGTAGATTTTTTGTTTGAAAGTAAAAGACTATATAAAAAACTAGTTGTACTCATATTTTGTTTAAATGCTGCATAAATTTATCCATAAACTCTGAAGATAAAGAATTCAATGGAACAATGAAAGTTCAATGTTTCAAACTGACCATAGAACAAGGGTGGAGGCTTATTACTTTTATACAATTCTGACTCTTGAATTTTGATCTCCCGCTCAATGGAATGTCTTCGTTGATCTCTTTCAGCCACCCAGGTATCCTCGAAATAGGTCACCAGACCTTTTTCCTAAAGTGGACATGTGACAAAGTACAAAATCAAAATGATTTGTAATTTTTACATGGGACGAAACTTTGATGATCATAAAAAAAAATCTTTAAAAAAAAACACACAAAAAAACTAACATTGAACCCATGCGGAACAGTCTTCTGTCTCTCAAGAATCGGCACAAATTCTGTTTCAGGTTTAGGCAATGGGTGAAGAGTTGTCAATGAGTTACGTCGAATAACTTTATCACCAATGCCAGATTTCTAAATGGTAGAGATAGAAGAAAAACAGTTTGTAAACATGAACCATTTGCCTAAGGTATCAAATGCTAGAAAAATTATTTTAATTTTGAATATATTTCTTTTTATATTTCTGATTGCAAAAACCAATTAGTTATTTTAAAGTAAGTGTTTTCATTTAAAGAAAAGAAATACGGTTCTTTTTTTTTAAAAACTCTTTTCTTTTTTAAATAATTTAATGTTTATTAGATGAAAAAAAAATTCTTTAAACAAATTTTAATACAGTGATATTTATTTCTACAAGGTTTTGGAAGCATGAAAATAAATGAACATAATGATAAGTAAAGAAATTCCAAAGAAAGCATCAAGGCAGAAAAAAAAGGAGAAAAAATGTATCTACAAAGAATGGAAAAAAAAAAGCAAATTTTAAAACTGAAGTATACATACTTGAATATATTTTAGTATTAACAATATTTAAATATATGATAAAACATTAGATTGGTGAATTTAGCAATTTCTAAAAGTAAATTGTATTAATTGTAATTCAGTTAGTTCATTTTTTGAAAATGTTTTTTTTTTTTTTACTGAGTTTTTTCGGGTTGCAAATTGAGTAAGTCAATAAAAACTCAAAGTAATAAATACTGAATGAAATGAAAAAATGAAAAAAAAAAAACCAAAAGAGAGTTTCTATAAGTTAATCTATCTATTGATAGAGCCAGCTAAATATTTCATAGGAATGCAACATACCATTGCAAAAACCTGTAAGCAAACAAATAATTTGAAACATTATTCAAGATGTTTTGTTGGATATGAAATTAAAGATCATTGAGTTGTCCTTTTTAAATTAAAACTTTTTTTGTCACTGTAACATTTTGTATTTTTCAAATGTTGAAAATCTTCTTTCTTCAACCAAAAAAAAATTGGAAGAGTTGAATTGCTTTTCCTGTGTAAAAACAAACAAAACTAGATTTTTTTTCTGTATGAAAATGGCTTAAATTATATTATAGTCCATTTTACCATTTTTAGTGCATGTGAAATAAAGTCTTTTTGACAAACTAATTAGCCACTCTGATTTCAATGGCAACATTGAACTTGAGCTCATTTTACCCAGTTTTATGTTTTTAAATTAAAAAAAAAATTCTTGCAGTTGAATTACAGTGTGACAGTTCAATCAAGAAAAGAAATTGCTTTAAAATTGACCAACAAACAGGATTTAAAATTATCCAATACTATGAGGATAAAAGTTCTTCTACATATGAGTGCATATATGTATATGTCACAGGAATAGGAGTTAGTTGGTGGGTTAAAACACTTCACAAAAAGTTATCATTTTGTTAAATTATAGAATGTATTAACATTTTTAAAAAAATACATTTCTCAGATCTTTTATAATGCATGTCAGTAAAAAAAAGTTTTAAAATAATTCTTTCCTTAGAAAATAAAAATGATTATGTGTATTAACAAAAAATTGGCACTTCACATCTTTAGGTCAAGGTCAATGAGTGTAGCATAAGGTGTGTTGATTGATTAATCCAGCAACAAATTATTAGGCACATTTTTCTTATGCTGTCAATACTTACTTTGTCAAAGTGGGAGTTGCCTCTTATTTGATACTGGTTCTCACTGGTCATGGCTAGTGCTCTCAAGGCAGTTCTCAGATAGTCTAACTGCTGACCCACGACAGACATCAAGCCTACAGCCATAAAGATTGTTTCAATAGAAGTAATATGAAGAATTTTTCATAGAATTATCTATACATTATGACAATATAATATAACAATTTAGACCAAGCAAAAAATGTTAACAGTTCATATAGAACCAATTTTAAAACATTAATTATTAAGGAAAAATTTTTTTTATCATTCAATTTGCATTGTTTGATTTAATGACCAGCTAAAGATATTTAAAGTCATACTAACAAGTCAAACAAATATTTAGGATCGCTTGAAGAACAATCATCAAAAAATAATTATTTACACACAAAAAAAGTAACTCAGAGGCTGCTTTTCAACATAGATTTTATTGACGTCATTCACCCCCCTAACCTTTCTGTTCAATATTTTTTTTACTAAACTTTTGGCTATATAATGCCATCCAATATTTGGATCAATATACTACCACTTATATAGATAATACCTTTGGTAAGTCTGTCACAATCATCAAATACAGCCCAGCATCCAGACTGAACTAGACCAGTCAAGTATTGCAACATTACTGGAAGTGTGACTGTATTGTGACAGGTGATAGTAAACAGACATCTCCCTAGCAACTGGAAATAAAAAATGTAATGTTGCATATTAAATATTTGAACAAGCTCTTCTTTCTTCTCAACTGAAACACTGAAGTCAAATGAAAAATACATTAAGGTCACAATCTTTGTCTTATACTCATGTGAAACTTTAAAGATCTTGTTCCAAATTATCCAACCATATAAGTTGAAATAAAATGCTCTTGACTTTTATGCAGAACAAAATAGTGTTGGGAGATCATTATTATGCAAGGACACATTAGTTCAAGTGCTTCTTCCCTAGTGCCATTACAGGTATGAAATGGGTTGCCTCAAACATTTACAACTAGATTTAAACATGGATATGCATAAGACCATAAATATCTTATCTTTTGAAGGAACATCTGCAATTTATAAGAGAAGATAAGCTTGCAGTGTCTTGCAGTGCTTGAGATATTCATTCTGGAAAGACAATTTTTGTATCTTAGCCCAAACCTGTTAGGCAGTTCAGAAGATGTGTTCATTACAACATTGAAACAATGGAAGAGTTATGAGATAGCTCATAGAATTCCTAGTATTTGTTAAATGTTTTGAAATGACCATCAATCAGCATTAATCACCTAAACTGTTATAGAAATGTTGATGATTATGCGCACCAGTGATGCACTTTTACATTACGTCTCAATCTAGGTCATAGGGTAAACAGTTAACTAGAATTGGTAAATGTCAAAATACCTTCTCACAACTTCATTTCCTTTTATTAATATAAGTAGATAGTTTATATTCAAGCCGCTCTAATTTATGTTTTTTCTTTTTCGACTTTTGAAACAAAAATCTTGTTTTCATCTATAGCATACAAAGTGATAAGCAATGGATGATGGTAGAATACATTGCTTTAGCTCACCTTGCCAAGCTCGCGTAGGGTTTCTGTTTTGCCTGTTCCATTTGGACCAATCAGAGCACTGCAGTGAAAGCTTTTCAGGGCCTGGCCCATAGACAGAAATACTCTTTCAGTTAGAGGTGTTATGACCAGTTGGTTGTAGGGCCCCAGATACTCATAGTCATAAGTAAACACCTGGTTGAGCTGCTGAGCATAGCATGTGCTGAACTGATAGTCATTGGTTACTGTGGTCTGAGTACGGGCCAGCTTTGGAGCTTCTTGTACTGTATTGACAGAAGAAAACTAGAAATTAGAATTATGCTTCGCTTGATGTCTTATGAATAAAGATAAGACTAGAAATAATGAGTAATAGAAGATACTGAAAAATTTGAGATTCAAACTCTGGATCACTGTAAAAGTTTGTATAATGTCACAGATGAATGTGTGTAAAATCTATTTTAACTTATATGTCAGTTGGAACCTATGCGTGAATGACCAGAAGGGTGTTAGTATTTACACAAGGACAGAGGCCAGTGTGTGATATATATGCAATAAATTTTTTCTGTGTTTGTCTTGACAGAGTTATTAAGTTTTTTGTTATTACAGCTGAACCCAGGGCACCTAGACGTGGTGAGGAACTAATGTAGTTTCTATAGAGCTAGATAGAATAGAAAGCTGTAACATATATATTTTTAGTTTTTTGGAAGTAGAGAGCTCTTTAGTGTTTGAATGGTAAAATGAGAGTTTAAAATCTTTAAAATAGTAGTTCAACATAGGACTCAATATATATTTTATGAGTCTTTTCAACTCCAATAGGTGGCTGACATTGAAGGAAGTAAATAAGAAACAAGTTTACCACATCTAAAAAATTCAAGTTTAAAAGTTTGACTATTTCTCAACCTATTAAGGGAATGTTTAAATTAAATTTGAGTTTAGGTTCATTTAAGAATGATGTTATAATTACCTTCTGAAATTTAGTAACAATTATTTTACAAATGCTTTTCTGACCTTAAAGAGGGTACACAATTGGTCAATCTTATCTCAAGTCTCATTATGCTAGGACAAATTCGTACAAATGCTCCTTCTTCCCTAGTGCTTTTAGAGCATGGAATGGGTCGCGTGAGCCAATCAGGAAAACCAATGACTTGGCATAATTTAAGTCATTGGTTAACTAACATGCATGACTAGATGCATGATGCTTAGGACATAATCATCTTCTTTTTTTGAAGTAACCTATGTATTTTATAAGAAAAGTTTGCCAAACTCTAATCAATCATACAAGCTAAAACTAAATCAAATACCACAGAGCTCTCTTTTGCGCTTGTTTGTAGGATTTTTTCTCACAGTTCTAGACCTGATACTGTCTTCTGGTGGTTTTTCTGTGACTACTGTTTTGGCTCTCAAGACATTTCTGATGTCCATGCGCAGTTTCAGAATTTTCAGCCAATCAAAGGCTGAATCTGTAACTTGATTTGTTTCAATCAAGTCTGATACAAAATTAAAAGAAAGCTAAAAAATAATAATAATAATAATAAAAATAAATGTTTTAAAATTTTGACAATATTAATGATAATCATTTGTATTTAATATAGTGCTGTTAAGTGATCCATTCACTATGGTACACCTGGTAGTTTTTTGTCAAATGTACAGGTGATAAAACAAATCTTGTAAAGGAGAAAAGATTGAGCAGAGGTATGTTTGGATAAAATCCTGTCTTTCTAAACTCTGCTATTATGTAATATATCTATTAAACAATACGTTACATGATTTAAATTACATTTGTATATAATTACCCCTGAAATGACATATTAACAAAGTATCAATGAAAATTAATACATTTAAAACACACTGAGTTTCATTTAAAAAGCTAATCTTGACTTTATATGAATGTGTAAATACTGCACCACTAGATAAGCTAAAAAAGATTTATTAAAGTCAAACGTTCAGTATGCTTTGACTTACTGCTCATAATATCCCTGTAGTAGATACTCTGGGTCAGCAGGGCAGAGATGAGCAGATTCAGTCTCTGTTGATCAGTTTCTGTCATTTCTGTTACTGACTGGAACTCGACAAGAACTCTAGTAAGTTGGTCAAGCTTTGCATGTAATAGTAATCTGTTAGGAATAAGAATATAATCAATATAAACTGAACAAAATATATTTAGACATGCATAATTAACAGAGGCCTAAGTTAATATTTAACTTGTCAAGACTGCTCAAGCTCATTATTTAATCACCTCTAGACCATATGTAAATCAAGAAAAATTCGATAGATAATCTCTTTAAACCTATTAGTATATTTCTGGTACTAGATATGTTAGATTTTAAACTAGAGTAAAGTAGACTAACACACATATACTTGCTAGATTTAGATAATATCAACATTGCATTTTCAATGTTGAAATGGATTGAGATAGTTCATAAAAAATTATTATATACTTAAACTAAAGAAGAGCTCCATTAGTTACTAACTTTTGATTTTTCAGTTCTTCCTTATCTTTCTTATCTAAACTTCTGCTCATGCTGCGCTCCCACAAGATGGCTTCCGCTGTTAACACTGACTGTGCTGGGAACCTGAGAAGCCACTGGCGAAAGATGGACTTGATTTCATGAGTAATCTCTTCCTGGGCAGGTTTGGGGTGACTGTGAGACAGTTTAGCCAATTCCTCTAATACCAGAACTGGATGCTTGGTGCCTGATGAAGTAAGTAGCCAATTAAGTCAAAAGAATTTTAAACATAAAAATAAAATATTAAAAAATAAGAATTATTATCAGTCACTTTTTGTTAGAAGTAAAAGTTTATCTTCACCGAATGCACTTAGGTTTGCTAAAAGCTACAGTTGTTTGAACAATGATGGCAAGCAACTTAATCAAGTTTAATTGAGTAATGGATAATTACATTTATTGTTACCAAAACTGATGTACACAAACTGATATCAAGTAAAAAGAATTATGTTTCTACCACTAAATTGTCCTTTTCCAATTGTCTGTTAATTTAAAAATAGTTTATTCCAAAAGAAAAAAAAAAGGTGTTTAATGCTCTATTGTACAATGTTTCTCAGAATGGGAGATAATTTGTTGCTCTAAAACTTGATAAATAAAATCACATTATTTATGGATTTGCAAGCCAACAATTACAAGAAAACAAGTTTCTGATAAAGCTCAACCAAGTGTATTTTCTAGTTCAATAAATTCCCATTGTCACGTATTACGAATTGAATTCTACTTTTAAATGGCTTGCCTAGGGGAACGTGACAATAGAAAAGCAGTTGTGTCACTTATCTTAAGTCTGAATTTAATCAAAGACTTACAATGAATAACAAAAAAAAATGACACAAGAAATCGGAAGGTAAAATATCAACTTAATGTTTAATAAAAGATAACTCGAATAGTACTTTTAACTGTATCACATAAAGCAAAAAAAAAACAAACATTTACTCAATACAAATTGGAAGGGTTGACCAAAACCCTTTTACAAAAATGGCATGTAAAAATATTACAATACAAGAGTTTGAAAATATAATTACAAATACAAGCAAGGCCTTGAAAAAGAAAAAACTTAACTTACACGATAAATGGTATACCACGCACGGGTCACGCAATGTCTCCGCTATTCTGTCTCACGGCTGTCTCCGTATGTCTGTCTGTCAACGTTACGCGGGCGGTCTTTATATAATCTACCGCGCGTCGATCTCAAGACAAATCTAGTAATTTCTAGAACAGAATAAGTCATCAACACCCAGATCTAGAACGCTCTTCAAAGAGACAGAAGAAAAAAAAAAAAAAACCACCCTCCTTTCAACCAGAGGTACACACATAGGTCAAGGACCGGTCACACTGTCTGTGTGGCTTGACGAATAAAAACTTATTACACAAGGGGCAGACAACCTCCCCGTCTCTCGACCGCAACAGGTCAAAGAAAAAAAAAAAAAAAAAAAAACAATGCCTAGATACGTAACACCATCAATTAAGAAAAAGACAAACAACAAACTTGATCATATCCACAGTTCTTATACCTTCTTCTAGTCTGGCCTGGACGCAAGCTTTTAAAGCAATGGTCAGTGTGTTCTTCAGTACTTGATTAATGTTATGCAACCACTTGGGGGCTGAGGCTCCAGGTTCAACTTTGGTGTACAATGGCAGCTCCTCTCCAAGTGAGCCAGTGATGCAGGCTACTTCAAGCTTGTCACCTTAAGACAAAATATTGTTCTTAATGCATTTCTATTTTATAATGAAGACTTATTCACAACTACAATTAAAATAGTATATACACTATCCGAAGGGCTTGCAAAAACCTTCCTTCAGGGAACAGTAAAAGGAAAAAGAAGAAGAGAGGCAGAAGAGAAAGGGATGGGAAGACAGCATAAACGAAGGTACTGGCCTGTCGTTGAAAGAGATAGAGAGGAATGGAGAAAGAGGGTCAAATGATCTTGTGTAGTGCCCCAATGGTCCAACAGACTAAGAGATAGGTGAAGGTGATACATTATTTAATAGTATAAAAAAAAACAATATTTCTGAATTTAGACACACTAATGTAATGTATAATGGAAATAAAAATAAAAAGTACTATTCAGTCAAATGAATGTTTTATGAAACAAAATAGGTAATATTTTTTTTTTAATAAAAATTTTTATGTAATACATTTTTAAGCTTATGCGAGCGACAGAGTCAAAAGTTTCTGAAGTTCATTGCAACAATTAGGTTATTGAGTAAGTACAACAATAGATTTTAGCTTTATGTTAAACAGAAAATGGCCCATAATCATAAAAAAATAATTTTATCCTTGAAAAAAAAAATCCCTGATCACAAAAAAAAATGATGTATGATAATTTAAAAATAAAGAGTTATCATTAAATTTTTTTTATTGCTACTTACTATTTAAAGAAATGTCTAGTTGAGAATTCAATCCCCCCATTGCAGTCGGTAGGGTAAAGGTCAGATTTTCTACATGAGGGAAACATAACCGAACAAAAGGCAGAAGAGCTGGTGGGTTTCTAGACACGGCCAGCATTTCAAAAATTTCATCATTGCTAAGAAAATACAACCGATGAAATGTCGCTCGGCACTTTTCAATGTAGCCACCAAGATCTTTCAGAATTTCCTCCTGAATGGATAAAAAAAATGTAAGAACAAAAGGAAGCAATTTTTTTTTAAAATTTGAATTCTGTTGATAATTATAGGAAAATACCTGATCTTTTATCAGTGACTGCAGAAGTACTCTAAGATTATCCCCCTGAAGTAGCCTGTAGCCTTTCTCTCCTCTACGCCTGTTGATCACAGACATGCATTTAGAATCACTGGATGATACACGCATCCAATCCTGTTAAATAGTAAACCAAAAGTTGTGCACAGCTAAAAAAATTGATGATGTGACAGTTTAAGAGAGTGATATGATAGTAGGATGTAAACAAATTGAGTTCAAATTTTAGCGCTAAGCACAGAAGTATCAAAGTATCGAATTCCTATTAAGAGTCAATGAGAAGCACTGACAGTTCTAAAAAGTTGTCAACAAAACTTTTAAGACTGTGCAAAAACTTCTGTCTTCTAAGAATTCATTCAATATCTTGTATATCAGTCAGTTATAGATTTTTTTGTCTTTTTTTTTTTTTTTTTAAAGTTTAGTTTTTGACAATAGCATTTTTTTTCCTATGAGGGTTACTAAAAAAGGTTTGGAAGAAATAAAAAAAACATATTATTAATGGCTGCCTGGTAATGTGGTTTATGCTCTTGATGGTCCTGGGTTCAAACCCTACCTACTGTCAATCCTACCATCAGATGGGTAGTTTGGACCAGGATGTAATAATATTAAATTCTGAAGGTACCTACCTTAAATTTATTATGAACTGATTCAAACTTGAAAGCATGCTCAGACAATGTTTGGTACAGGATTGGCTGCTCAAAAATCTTCACAAGATATTGCCACTACACAAAAACAAAATGTCAAATAAATATTCATTAAATATAAGCAATTGTACAGGCTTCAATATGTCACAGTCTTAGTTGACATTGCATGATCTAAAGTTCACGTCATGTTAAGAGTTTAAAAGACACGTGGAATTCCTGATGTAGAAAACAGGAAGTAGAATGAATAAAGTTGACTTTGAGTTCAGTCAGTGAAGTCAAGCAGTCAAGTCAAGTCAAGTTAGTCAAGTGGTATTCTTTGGAACGAGTGGTCAAGTATATTTTGGTCCGGGATGGCGACTTAGAAAAGACTGTAGTAATCTCAGTTAGGAAGTAATTTATGGGCAGTTGTTGCCAGTGGTCTTTTTAAGACATGTATTAGTTGATCTATATTTCTGCACAGTGTTACCCGCTGAGAGGCGGACGTGATTAGTGATTAACGTATTGGATATTTTTTATACCGCTGTTGTGCGGATAGGATTGTTTATTATCTCTTCACTTGTAGCACTAACAAGGAGTGCAGTATTATTATTATCGTGTTGTAAAATAAACTTCATATTTGTCTGCTGAAACGGACTTAGGTCAGTTTATAGTATTTGTCTTGTCACGTGTCAAGAGTACTTCAGGAAGCAAGAACCCAGCATTACACGACATTCACATTCTGCAACCTTAAACCATTCAACTTTATTTACACAATACAGCTACACTTTTCACAAATTTTAAAAAGAACTTGAATAAACTCAATAAAGAAATGAAATATAATCTATAGTTCATGTTTTTAAATTAACTAATAACTTATTAAACGAGAAAGACATAGCTAACAGTATGGTTCAATACCTTTTTCTGACAATCAAACCATAAGTCTGTTATTTCCTCAATCTCTCTGAGAGCTTGACACAAGAATTCAACTTGAGATTTGACATCATTCACATGTGGAGAGGCCAACATAGAATCTAATGTAATGCGACTATCCTGGATAATTATAAATAATACACCAGTAAGAGATGTGAAGATATTTTTACAAAATTAGTTATATATTTAGGATTAAACATAACAAGAGATGCAGAATCAATAAAAGAGACAAAACTAGTTTAAGCTTAGAATTCAAAGTCGTGAGCAAACTGTGGAAAATCTGGAAGAGTAATATCAGCTTCCATGTAAAATTAAAAAAATCTTTTTAACTAGTGGTCTCTTTACTTACATATGGTTGTGAAAGTCAGACACTTAACACTGAGGCTGAAAGAAGAATTCAAGCCTTTGAGAGTATATGCTACAGAAAATTGCTGGGTATCAAAGGAAAAGAAGAACAAATGAGTTTGTACTTTTACAAGTCTACACCTGGCAAAAAGGAGGAATTCCTCATTTCTGTAAAGAGATGAAAGCTGAGCTGGTTCAGCGATATTGTTAGACATAAAAAAAAGTAAAGTTCCCCTTTCAGACCTTGTGGTCTATAGGGCTGTGATGTAAAGGTCATCTGTTTCTGTGGCTTACGGTTAACAAGGGTGTCATGTGGCCAGCACAACGACCAACTGCCTTTACTTTTCCCCAACTAATGTCAGGTACCCATTAGAGCTGGGTGGACTCAGAGGCGCCCAAAGATCCCGAAATTAAAAATCCCAGTCTTCACTAGGATTCGAACCCCGCTTTACCGCTCGGCCACGGCTCCTATTGTAAGACATGACTCACTGTCAAAACTCATCCTTTAAGGTACAGTGCAAGGAGCATGAAAAAAGGGTCATCCAAAGAAAATCTGGCTGGATAACTAAAAGAAAAGCGGCTGACTGGGAAAAGTGGAGGGATTTGGTCGTGCAGCCTGTCACAGCATCACTATGAAGAAGGTCAAGGGACACATGATGATTATGTTGATGATGGTAATTATCATGTCAATCCACAACATGCAAAATACATGATACATAGGTAAGGATCAAACAGCAGACTTTAGGATCTTGCCATGCTTCTATTTTCATTTCAATTTGAATCAAAGTAATATGATATAAGTTTTTAAAAAGGTTTTTTATTTGTAATAAAAAATGTCTAAAATGTTTTGCCTCTGACCTCCAACTGATATTTTAGCTCCTCCACTTCAATCAACACATAAAAGTCATCAGAAGAAACATCTAAACCTCTCTGGGACCCTGTCTGGGCTGCAGCTCGCTCCTGACGATATCTTTCCAATTTCTTGATTCTAGCATTACTTGAGGTGGATCTTTTTGGTTGTTCTAAACATAGGTATATGAAAATAAAAAAATTATTGCAGTAAACAAAAGGAAAAATTTTTTTTTATCTATACAAAGAGAGGACTGGAGAAAGAAGGTCAATAGATCTTGTATGGTGCCCCAATGGTCCAACAGACAAATGGATAGGTGAAGGTGATACAAAGAGATCTAAAAGAATATAAAACTGGTACCAAAATAAAAGAAACAAAACATAAACACTGCTTGATGCATAGCGAGAAACTCTCTAACCTTTATTATACAAACTGTCTGGTAAATACTTGGCCAACTTGAAATGTCTTTCTTGCCAGAAGGAGATGATAGTATCAAGTCTGCTGGTGACATTGTTCTCTGTCAAGGCACTCAGGTAAACCCTATTGATTAGGTCAGCATGATCAGCAAGGTTGAAAGAGAGCAGGTCAGCTACTGTCAACTGGGCATTGGGATCGTAAGGTACGTTCATCCCCAGGAATATAGTCTGCCAATGTCTCTCCTGAGAAAGACAAATCACAATGACTTCTTATGAAACGACACTTTTTAAGTTTTGAAATGATGTTAAAAAAAGCAATCTCTAATGTAAATAATGTAGAGCTAGTTAACATAAGAAAGGTAGGGTAGAGATTTCTGACAGTTGACAATTCAGCATACGATTAAAGCCATATTGAATAATTAAAAGCCAGCTTCATGTTAAGACATACTCTTAATAACCTCTGGACCTAATAAGAGCCGAATTGAGAATGAGATATAATAATAATCTTTATTATATGTTAGGCAATTTATTTAAGCACAAATTGTATGTCACCACTGAGCAGCACAAATGAAAAAGAATCTTTCAATTGAGATTGAGATATAATCCTAAATAAATACAAGAAGATCTTTCAATTGAGATTGAGATATAATCCTAAATAAATACAAGAAGATCTTTCAATTGAGATTAAGATATAATCCTAAATAAATACAAGAAGATCTTTCAATTGAGATTAAGATATGATCCTAAATAAATACAAGAAGATCTTTCAATTGAGATTGAGATATAATCCTAAATAATTACAAGAAGATCTTTCAATTGAGATTAAGATATAATCCTTAATAAATACAAGAAGATCTTTCAATTGAGATTGAGATATAATCCTAAATAAATACAAGAAGATCTTTCAATTGAGATTAAGATATAATCCTAAATAAATACAAGAAGATCTTTCAATTGAGATTAAGATATGATCCTAAATAAATACAAGAAGATCTTTCAATTGAGATTGAGATATAATCCTAAATAAATACAAGAAGATCTTTCAATTGAGATTAAGATATAATCCTAAATAAATACAAGAAGATCTTTCAATTGAGATTAAGATATAATCCTAAATAAATACAAGAAGATCTTTCAATTGAGATTAAGATATAATCCTAAATAAATACAAGAAGATCTTTTAATTGAGATTAAGATATAATCCTAAATAAATACAAGAAGATCTTTCAATTGAGATTAAGATATAATCCTAAATAAATACAAGAAGATCTTTCAATTGAGATTAAGATATAATCCTAAATAAATACAAGAAGATCTTTCAATTGAGATTAAGATATAATCCTAAATAAATACAAGAAGATCTTTCAATTGAGATTAAGATATAATCCTAAATAAATACAAGAAGATCTTTCAATTGAGATTAAGATATAATCCTAAATAAATACAAGAAGATCTTTCAATTGAGATTAAGATATAATCCTAAATAAATACAAGAAGATCTTTCAATTGAGATTAAGATATGATCCTAAGCACATACTAAATGATCTTTCAACCAAAGTAAAATGTTAATATAATAATAGCCAAATGTTTATCAATTTAGAACAATACTTTCTGCTTCCTTTTATTTCGGTTGTATTAAAATTAAAACACATTCTGTATGTGCTATCATTTGAACAAAAACAACAAGGACCAATAATATTCTACAACAATTTTCAGCTGACCTGTAAAGCATCATGGGATAATTGGCACAGGACTGGCAAATGTTTAGAGAATTCTTCAACTTGTTTGATCCAAGCTTCCAAAACTTGGTCTCCACGAGGCAGCAGAGAAGTCAGCCTTGTGGCAGCTGACTGCCAGACAGAGATTTTTTCTAAGGCTTTCTTGAAGTTCATCTATGGAGAAGAAAAAATAGGTTTGTAGCAACGCATAAATAGAACACATTAAAACCCTACATGTGGTATATTTTAGTATCTATATAAGCTAGTTGCTAATTAGGCATGTAGGACATAATTATCTTCTCTCTTGAAGGAATGTCTGTAATGTATAAGACAACATATAAGAATATCAGTGAAAAAAAAGCAATTACTAAATGATTTGTTCCACAGAATTGTTCATATATTTTTTTTTTCTTCTAAATTTTATTTGTACGAATCTAAAAAGATTTTGGTTGAAATAAATCATCAGATTTACCATTGAGTTGCACTGATTGAGTGTTCCCTTAAAAACTTACTTTCTTTTTCACAAAACAAACTGAAATATTTATTTATAATCAGGATGGAGACCTGGCAATGTGGTATGCATACAGAACTGTCATGACAGTGGCGCCCAAGTTTGCAGTGATTGTCAGGTTAATTTATTGCTGGGTGGATTATGGATCTAAAATGCATATACCAAAATAATAAATAGGCTCTCCAATTGACAACAAAAAAGTTTCCATGTATTTACTTCGTTCAATTGAATTCTTTTGAAAATATGTTGTGAAACGTTTAGAATCCCAATTCGGACTTGATATCATTATAATGTGCAAAAACTGTTCTATCTTATAATTATAACCAGTGAGATTTTGACATACCTTTTTAAAAAGTGTTTGATTCCAGTCTTTAATGGTATGTGTTGTCACTTCAACATATTTCCACAGTTCTTGCCTGAGGTCCATCTTGCTGATCATGTCTTGCAGAAATCTGAGATTGTAGGGCTCACCAGTTATGGCCTCTCTACAGTGACTAACCTCATGAATTTTAGATTGCAAAGCAAAAAACTTTTCCCGGATCTGGAATATAATTAATGTTGACAAAGTTTTTTAGCTTTATCAAATGGATATTTCCTTAATCATAATAAATAGGTTTTTAAAATTTCAGTCTTGATAAGAATACAAATTAAGATTCTCATTTGTGATCTAAATTTAAATTATGCAAAAAATGTATTTTCATGTGTACAAATAATATTTACCATTTTCATATCAGCTAAAATCATCACAGGATTCTGATGAGGATCCAAAAATTTGCCTGTAGTTGCAAGCTCATATTGGGTAGTAGCTTCTTTTTGAAGACGCTATTAAAATAATTAATTGTGCAACAAACTGTACTAAATGTCATACTCTTAAACAGATATAACACATTAAGGTAAAATGTGTCTAATTTAACTTCTAAATATGGTGAAAACTAACACTCTTATACTTAAAATAATTTTGTCATGACATAAAATCATCTCAAATTATTAAAATAAACAAAATTAGAAAAAAAAAATCTTTCCTGCAGACCTGAAATGCTGCTTCAAGTTGTGACAATTGCAAAGGAGTTTGTGTGTTGACGAACTCTGAAGTTTCTTGCATTTGCATCTGAAAAGCTTCCCAAGATGAGAACACTTTTTCTTCAGTCTTTTCTTCTTCAGAAGTCAGTTGCCTGTAGCTCATTCTAATGACCTAAACAAAATGTATCATGTATTTTGCATGTTGTGAATTGACATGTTATTTTATCAGGTTGAATGACAAATATATTGACTTGCAAGTTGTCTAGAAATGAAGATTATTTTGTCATGGCCCAAACTTCCTGCGGGGGATAATATGGTCATAAATAGGTGCCATTATGATGGCAACGTCTAGTGCATACAAAAATGCCAGAAAGTAAAAAAAAAAAAGGTTTCAAGAAAGTCAATACAAGGTGCCATTATGATGGCAACGTCTAGTGCATACAAAAATGCCAGAAAGTAAAAAAAAAAAGGTTTCAAGAAAGTCAATACAAGGTGCCATTATGATGGCAACGTCTAGTGCATACAAAAATGCCAGAAAGTAAAAAAAAAAAGGTTTCAAGAAAGTCAATACAAGGTGCCATTATGATGGCAACGTCTAGTGCATACAAAAATGCCAGAAAGTAAAAAAAAAAAGGTTTCAAGAAAGTCAATACAAGGTGCCATTATGATGGCAACGTCTAGTGCATACAAAAATGCCAGAAAGTAAAAAAAAAAAGGTTTCAAGAAAGTCAATACAAGGTGCCATTTTGATGGCAACGTCTAGTGCATACAAAAATGCCAGAAAGTAAAAAAAAAAAGGTTTCAAGAAAGTCAATACAAGGTGCCATTATGATGGCAACGTCTAGTGCATACAAAAATGCCAGAAAGTAAAAAAAAAAAGGTTTCAAGAAAGTCAATACAAGGTGCCATTATGATGGCAACGTCTAGTGCATACAAAAATGCCAGAAAGTAAAAAAAAAAAGGTTTCAAGAAAGTCAATACAAGGTGCCATTATGATGGCAACGTCTAGTGCATACAAAAATGCCAGAAAGTAAAAAAAAAAAGGTTTCAAGAAAGTCAATACAAGGTGCCATTATGATGGCAACGTCTAGTGCATACAAAAATGCCAGAAAGTAAAAAAAAAAAGGTTTCAAGAAAGTCAATACAAGGTGCCATTATGATGGCAACGTCTAGTGCATACAAAAATGCCAGAAAGTAAAAAAAAAAAGGTTTCAAGAAAGTCAATACAAGGTGCCATTATGATGGCAACGTCTAGTGCATACAAAAATGCCAGAAAGTAAAAAAAAAAAAAAGGTTTCAAGAAAGTCAATACAAGGTGCCATTATGATGGCAACGTCTAGTGCATACAAAAATGCCAGAAAGTAAAAAAAAAAAGGTTTCAAGAAAGTCAATACAAGGTGCCATTATGATGGCAACGTCTAGTGCATACAAAAATGCCAGAAAGTAAAAAAAAAAAGGTTTCAAGAAAGTCAATACAAGGTGCCATTATGATGGCAACGTCTAGTGCATACAAAAATGCCAGAAAGTAAAAAAAAAAAGGTTTCAAGAAAGTCAATACAAGGTGCCATTATGATGGCAACGTCTAGTGCATACAAAAATACCAGAAAGTAAAAAAAAAAAAAAGGTTTCAAGAAAGTCAATACAAGGTGCCATTATGATGGCAACGTCTAGTGCATACAAAAATGCCAGAAAGTAAAAAAAAAAAGGTTTCAAGAAAGTCAATACAAGGTGCCATTATGATGGCAACGTCTAGTGCATACAAAAATGCCAGAAAGTAAAAAAAAAAAGGTTTCAAGAAAGTCAATACAAGGTGCCATTATGATGGCAACGTCTAGTGCATACAAAAATGCCAGAAAGTAAAAAAAAAAAGGTTTCAAGAAAGTCAATACAAGGTGCCATTATGATGGCAACGTCTAGTGCATACAAAAATGCCAGAAAGTAAAAAAAAAAAGGTTTCAAGAAAGTCAATACAAGGTGCCATTATGATGGCAACGTCTAGTGCATACAAAAATGCCAGAAAGTAAAAAAAAAAAGGTTTCAAGAAAGTCAATACAAGGTGCCATTATGATGGCAACGTCTAGTGCATACAAAAATGCCAGAAAGTAAAAAAAAAAAGGTTTCAAGAAAGTCAATACAAGGTGCCATTATGATGGCAACGTCTAGTGCATACAAAAATGCCAGAAAGTAAAAAAAAAAAGGTTTCAAGAAAGTCAATACAAGGTGCCATTATGATGGCAACGTCTAGTGCATACAAAAATGCCAGAAAGTAAAAAAAAAAAAGGTTTCAAGAAAGTCAATACAAAATTTTTTAAAGTTATGAAATTGTAAAATATTCAAATTACAAAACTACAGCTTACTTCATACAGAGATTTGATATATTCAACTCTTTGCTGGTAGACTAGCGTGTTCTTCTTGTAAATGTGAAAGTTCTTTGCAAGATTAGCAAACAGTAGTACTTCTGACTTTTTATTTGACATATTCTGCAAGGTGATAAATACATTAAAATATCATATTGAAGATTTCATTATAAGATTAGATAAGATCATTTTTATTGATCCAATCAAATGGAAATTCAGTTTGACTACAATTGACAACCTCAGCATAACTCCTGTACAATAACAATATAGATGAAAAATTCGAACAACATTCACACACAAAACACATACACATTCACAACCAACGCTTTATGAATTGAGTTCTATGTACTTCTCGATGACGACAGATGATCTTGTAACACTTTGACTGAAAGTGGGATAAAGGAGTTTTTAAATCTTTCTGTTTTAGTTCTAATGGAAAGGAGACGACCAGTTTGTTCAGATTATATGTAACAGTGTTTTAATGGGTGCAGGTTGTCTTTAAGAATCGTGAGTGTTTTGGAAAGACATCTTTGATGAAAAAGCTCTTCAAGAGATGTAGCTGTGTTCGAGTGATATACAATGCTTTTTTAATTAGTCTATTTAGTCTAAGTCTTTGTGCCAGTGAAGTATTACCATACCAGCATGTGATGGCAAAGTTAATTAGACTGCTGATGGTTGCTGTATGGAAAAGTTTAATTATTGTTTTGTCGATGTTAAATTTTCTTAGCATTCTGAGATAGAAGAGTCAAGGGTGAATATTTGTGTAAAGGTTTTGACAGTGTTCATTCCATTTCAGTTTGTTGTTGATCGTTGTACCTAGGTATTTATATTCTTGCACTTGTTCTACGGTTTGGTTGTTTATCTGAATTTTTGCAATATGGCCATTATGTTTCCTAAAATCAATAATCATTTCTTTAGTTTTCTGAACATTTAAAATTAGAAAGTTATCTATACACCATTGGTAAAAAGGTGTTAATTGTTGAATGGTACAGATTTTCGTCACCTGCAATAAGGCCAATGATTGCTGTGTTGTCAGCACATTTTATGATGGGAGTGTCAGCTGATATGCTCTGAATGTCATTAGTGTATATGATATTCAATACTGGTGATAGAACGCACCCCTACGGCGGTCCAGTGCTAAGCTCTCTCGTGCCTGACACATGCCTGTTCACTTTTACATATTGTGGGTGTTTGATAAGAAAGTTTAGAATCCAAGCTAGTATGTTTTTGCTAATGTTCAATCCAGATAGTTTTTGTATCATGTGATTTTTTTATAAGTATGTATCATGATAATAAAATATTACTGTACTATAGCTAAGTCACTGACCTATTTTCATAATAGATAATTATGTCAGTTTACTTAAACCTAGTTTACACATCAGCACTAAGGTATAAAATATTAGATTAATACCAAGTTATTTTCTCTATGCCCTTTTCCCAAAGTAATTATAAAAAAGAATTCCAGCAGTTATCATCATAGTGATTTACTTATCAGGATTGAAATTCTAGAGCAAGTCTCTTAAACTGAAAAGAATAAAACCTTTTATGCAGTAAATTAGTGAGCAGCTTTGTCTATAGTATTATTATAGAATTACAAGCAATGTGGTTCTAAGTGTAGATCATTTTTGGCAGTCATTAATAATATTGATATCACCACAAAATAAATACAAGATCAAAGAATATTCTAAGATCTGACTAAATTTAACACAAAAATTGTGTACTTTTAAAATTTGGGACATCTCCTGGATCAAGTTTTGAGCCAAACAGTTGACCTCGTCAGCAACAAATGAAACTATTTCCTGGTAAATATCATTCAGCCTTGGCAGTAGCCCCTCATGGATGGCTGAGCAGTCAATGTAGAACAAGCCATTCTCCGTCACATAGCTAACATCAAAGCTCTTCACTCTCTCAGACCACTGTCGTAGTTCTGTCAATTTTTGCTGCAATGTAAGACTCAAATTTTACATCACATGTTTTCTCAAGGAACATAGGACTTGGAATGTTCTTTACCATGATCATAATTATCTATTCTTTTTTCCCCTCATTCCCTATCCATCCTTTTTTTTTGTATATTATAATTTTCCTTTCTGTTGATTTTCATTTAAGCCAGACCTTTTTAAAACATAAAATTATTTATCTTTACAGTCACAAGGGAAGTTATTGACAGCAAAATGCAAGGATCAGGCTAGGAAGTTAGACAGCAAAATTCTGTTTTGGCTTAACATAAGAAGTAAAACAATCAGATGCAGCCTTCCTTATTTAAAGTATAACATTATTATAAACCAAGGTGCATTCATATTTTAGACTTCATTAATTGCAGATGATAAACCCAGATCTGCTAACCACATTGATATCCCAGCATGCTAAGTAGTGACCTATATGTACTAGATTTGAGTCATTCCTCCAAAATGAATCATTTATGAAATAATGAGTATAATAAAGACTAGAAATGCATAATGGGATAAATAATTTTGATAAAATTTATTATCTTAAAAGAGATTTGTCATACAATAGCTCATTTACCATAAAAACTCCACAACACTATAAAAAATAAAAAAGACATTCTAAATATAGAATGCAAAGTAGTCATTTAACAATCAGTCAACCACTTCTAACAAGGCTACCTCTATATTGAAAGCAGCAGCAGACTTGAACTCCTCCAGACTTTTCTTACTCCACACAGAACAAAACTTGTGTATTTCATTCAACCATTGGTGCTTCTCACAGTAACTATCTACATCCTGTAGAGCAACCAGCATTAGGTCCCTTTGTTTGTTCAAAACTTGTTGATACTCTAGGCTGAAAAGGTAGAATGAATAACTCACAATACTAAAGTCTTTATTTGTTTTCAATGTTCAGGTGTATTCTAATGATTTTGCTAGAAGAATGACTTAAATTATACAGCTGCCAAAGTGGCAACGTTTCAACAGTAGAATATTAAAGTTGGCATAAAATTGCTTTAAACATCTTTCAAAAATAAAATTAATAAATGCCAGAAGCATTTCAAAGTCCAATTATATGAGATACAGCTAACTCCAAATTATTAGCCCAAATCTTAATGTTATCATTTTGGTCAATATAAATGGCTGGTCAAATTATACAAACAATAAGGAGTCTTTTGTTACAAAGTGATGTCAATCTGACTAAGCATAACCAGTGGTCTGATTAAAAGAATTTGACTGTACTTAATGTAAAAACATATTGCACGTTAAAGTTAAAAAGAACATTCCTTTTATTCAATCAAAGTCATAGTTATATAATTAAAAATGAATCTTTACTCTAAAAGTAGTTTTTCTTCCAAATTAGCTTTTGTCAGCGGTTCATATTGACCAAGAAATCCTTGACCCTCAACTTTGATATCATTATCCTCTGGGTGCATAATGATCAAGTCAGGGGTTGCAACTCCCAGTTCATCCTCTTCTTTGGATGGGAAAGCTGTAAAACCATGAGAGCATTTTAATTTATATCTGAAAATCAATACAGAATCAATGTTATCATTTTTTAACTCTTTCTCTTCTAATTGATGATGCTATCGTTGATTTGACCTCATTAAATTAAATTAATGTTTCATTTTATAAACTTTATTTTGTGTTATATAAAAAGAGCATGCATTCCCCTTTAATTCTATACCAAATAAAACATTTTCTGATGACCAGCGACAATGCTGTTGAAGCTTAATCATAACAGGGTAGTGAAATACTACTAAGCAAAATGAAGAATTCCGTCAAAACATTGAAAAATAATTACGGAGAGACAGAGTTAAAACTTAATTCTTAAAATGGAAACATAATTATAAAAAATTAAAAAAAACAAACAAAAAAAACTAAATTTAAATTTCAAAAACTTTTGTGTTGCATCATTAATATATTGAAAAATAATATACAGTTAACTCTTTCTCTCCGTAATTATTTTCCACATTCTGGTGGAATCAACGCTAGTATCGTCAGTTCGTAGAGAAAGAGTTAAGAAACAATGAACACTGAATTAAATATTTCAAATACAGAACATAGGTTTATTGGACTGGTCAATACCTTTCTGTGAAAGATTTGGAAAAGAAAGATCTACACTTGATGACATTGTACTGCTGTTACCAAGACTGAGCCTAGCAGGATTTCTACTTTCCGCTGCAGTTTTGTTAGAGCCAGAAGTCAAGCTGCGTCTGCTAGCACTTCTGTTTGAAGCAGCTTCACTCTGCCTATCAGTATGTGTGGGTGTAGACAGTCTTAAAAGAACAGGCAAAAATATTCCTTTCTCATTTTGTAACACTTGTATAACAAAGTCAATATATTAGCATTAGTAACTTACTAGTTTTAAGCCAATCAGATATTGGCTTACAAACTAGTGCAAAATGTAAACACGAACATACAAAAGCCAATAATAGATATGCTGTTACAATCATAAAACAAAATCTTATTGATGAGAAGAAGTAAGGCATACAGCAAGTTCTAATGTACTTTTACAAAATCTACAAATATAGTAGATATCAAGTGCTTATCAATCTTAGCTTTTCTTTTGGCCTTGAGAGGAGTTGACCACTTAATACAGATGTGGCATAGTGAGTAGTACATTTAGAAAGGACTTTCAAGAGATAATAGCTTCTAATGGAAAGCGTGGTCAAGAAGCCAAGTGCGCTTGAACTTGGCTTGGCTACCTAGAAGGGGACTCGAAGTTCGACACCCGACTCGGGCAGAGTTGTGTTTACTGAGGCAGCATGGAAAACTAATTCCTAGATATCCCCTCCCCACTGGTCCACAAATGAGATTGGACCAAAGTGCTCTGAGCATGCTATAAGCATGAAAGTAGCACTATATAAAAGCTATAAATATATATATATATTTATATATAGATGAAGCACCACATTTTTAGATAAGCTGTATGCCTTGAACAAATCAACTTTAAGGGATTACATTTATACATTCAATACACTATTTTCTGGAAGTAAACTATGCCCAAATACTTCTAATATACTTCATTTTAGGGGGTATGGTGGCCGAATAATAAAGCACTTGACATCTCAACTGAAGAGTCTTAAGTTTGGATCCCTGTGGAGACTTGGATTTAAACTTTCATGATTTTTAGGACGCCCCAGAATCAGCCCAACTCTAATGGGTACTTGGATAAGTAAAAGATAAGTAAAGGCAGTTGGTTGTTGTGCTGGCCACTTGACACCCTAGTTAACTGTCAACCACAGAAACAAATGAGCTTTACATCACATCTGCAGCCATTACATTTTGTAGTCTGAAAGAAGTGCCTTTATTTTTTTCTTTTAATGTACCTCATTTTAAGACCAAGTTATGTATACCTTAACAGGGAAAAAAACAAACATACTTTTCTGACTGCTTGAAGCCATCTGACCTTGAACTTAATTCACCCTCTAAAGGATCTTTTTCATGGCTCCAGATGTCAAAGTCAATAGATTTTGACATTAGCACAGTTGATATGTTTTTAAATGTGCTGTCCAAAGCTTTCTTGAAGCGTTTCTTTGAAGGGTTAAGGACAAGCTCAGCTAGATAAACACATTTTTTTTTGTAGAATTAAATCAATTTCATTACTGTTACAGTCGATTTTCAATTCTTTGAAAATTTAAATATATAGGCTTTTTAAAATTGCTAGAATCATACTGAAAAAAAAACTTTATTAAAGAGCAATAACTCAGGAATGTGGAGAACAGTTCAGAGTACTGGAAAAAACTGGTCATCAAGCTAATATTAGCACCGCAGCCATTATATATAATATGGAGGAATTTAAAAATTATTTTCTTATAGGCCTACCATTAAATGAAAATGTTAATAAATTCAGTTTTTCTTGCTAATAATTATTATAATAATAATTTTTATGTAATGTGAAATGGTGGTCTTGGCTGATTAACAATAGCACAAAATAATTAAACAATGTGCATTAAAAAAAATCTGCCATGCAGTTAGACTTCATCCCACATATAAAAATAGATTTACCAAGTCAAAGTCCAATGCTTAAAACACAAGCATATATAAAAAAGAATATTTTCTGACAAATAAGTTAGCCTACTAAAAGATTACAAAAAAAGGGACAATGCAAAAATTGATTAAATGAATAAAAGAATTTCAAACAGCTACTAAGAAGCTAAGAAAGAAATAGTTTGCATTGCTGAAGGAAAAACTTAACTTTACATATTTACCTGTAACAATTTTTAAATAAGTATTTTTGATAAAACTAACCATCTTTGCCAAAGATCAAATTTGCTTTAAAGAACCCTTCTCTCTGAGCATCAGGGGACATCACTAGCACATTGTTGACAAAGGAGATACTCTGAGTTTTTGTAATTTCAAACATGTGTTCCACAATTAATTGGTCCACCAGCTTCACAAAGTTGCCAAGAAAACTTTATAGAAAATAGAGCAATCAATATTAATTACCAAAATGAGCATGAAAACAATTGTTTTGTAATTTAAAAATACATCACAGTGTGTATAGATGTCCTTACGATTAATGCTTAATGATAAATAAAATATTCATAAACAATACCATAATTTAACCATTGGCAACCCAAGAACATAAATAGAAATAACAATAACATTTACAAAAATACATAATTTATACTGAATACTGGCAAAAAAAATTTTGCTTCAAACCTGGCTTCTTGTTGGGCATTAGCCAGATTTTTTTCTCGATCTTCTTTCTTCAACCGTTGCATTGACAGAGAATCTTTTGAACTGAAATGTTAATATAACTTTTATTTTGCATTCTTATCCATATAAATTCTTTAGAGAACGTTACACTTGTATATTTACTTTTTACCAAAGCCCTTGCAGTGTAATATCTTAGGAAACAAAACATTGGGAAGTAGATTATTATCTTTAGGTTAAATAAAACTAAATGGACAAAGCTGTAGCACACTTTGTTTGAATACTGATTAGCCTTTGAGAGTAATTTTTACAAAAAAATTCTGGCTATTATACACCAGAAAAGAAGACAAACCAGTATGTATTTTACAAATGGCTAAGAACAAGAAGGAGCTCCAGTAACACTGACTAAAAACGCAAAATACCTAGGTGTAATAATAAATGAAAAACTGTCATGGCATCCCCATATTGATGAAGCTATTAAAAATTCAAACAAAGCAATAGGGTTTATTAAAAGCAATTTCTATAAATCAAATAAGTACATAAAACTAAAATGTTATTTAACCTTGGTAAGGCCAATAATGGAATTTGCATCCTCTGTTTGGGACCCCTCAACTCAACAAAACATTAAGAAACTAGAACAGACACAAAGTAGAGCAGTGAGACTCATAACAAATGAATATTCACATTTGACTAGAGTAACACCTTTAGTAAAATCCTAAATTTAGAAAGCCTTCAGGATAGAAGACTCAAAAGTAAAGTAGTAATTATACATAAAACACTGAACCATAATCTTCAAATACAAAAACAAAATTTAATAAAATACTAAGAAAGACAAAGATAAAGGCACATTCCTCCTTCCATATGCTAGGATAAATTTGTACAAATACTCCTTCTTCCCTAATGCTCTTAGAGCATGGAATGGGTTATATATATATATATATTATATATATGTATATATAATTCTCTACCTCGCCCAACCACCCACTTGGACAACTGTGTCTTTCAAGTAGTGTTCATCCGTCACTAAATAGTGTGTTGGCTAGTTGTATTACATCTGGTTCTCACTTGAATTTGTTTGTCGCCTATTTGCTGTATGGAATGCACCTGAGTGGTCTATGGTCTAGAGCACAATTATTATCACCACTCATTGTGAAAGAAGATAAGAAATAAAGAAAAACATTTTTCCTGAAGAACTTCTGACACTAGATTAACTAGATTAACTAATCAGCCTTTAGTTCCATTTTTATTCTCTTCTGTGAGTACAGCACAACATATAATTTATGGTCTCAAATTTTTAACTAGTCATTTTTTAAATATTCTTTATTTTTCTACTGATCTACAAGGGTTTTTTAATCTTTTTATGCTCATTTTATATTAAATTATTAGGCATTCAAATAAAAAAAGCACTTACAACAAGGCTTTCTTTTTCAGCTGTTCCTCACAATACTGAATTTTTTTGAATGCTTCATCAGAAGTGAAGTCAATAATTAGCTTGCAATATCTGAACATGTAAGAAAAAGTGTTAAATTATATTCAGAGTGTGGAGTAATCTAAAAATAATTATCTTTGGTGAATACCTCAAGAAAACAAAAAGCTAAAACTTACTTGAAAAATTTACTTAAAAATTTCTCAGCTTGAATATTCTTATAGTTGATATTGTTTTCAAACGCAGCCAGTTGATATGTTTGACTGCAAATAGTGAATGCAAAGTGTTTAGAAATTGTAGACATTTTATGTGATTAAAAGAAAAGAAAATTATTATGCAATTAAAAAAAATACAAATAAAAGGGCAAAGTTCCCCTTTCAGACCTGCTATCTATATAGCAGATGATGTTACAGTTATCTGTTTCTTTGGTCAACAGTTAATGGGCAGGGTGTCATGAGACCAGCACAACTACTAATCACCTTTACTTTTCCCTAAAGTAGCCATTAGGTCAAGTACCCATTAGAACTGGATGGACACAAGGGTGCCCTCAAAACCCCATAATTAAAAATCTCAGTGTTTACCAAGATTCAAACCCAGTATCCCAGGTTCAGAAGCCCAGGACTTAACCACTCAGCCACCAAGACCCATAGAAAATAAAAGTTATAGAAAAAAAATAATAAAAAAAGAGGGATGATTTCTAGAGTAGTCAAATCATTATTTATATATGAAACATAATATCATAAAATGTTAAAAATGGCTACACACTTCATCTCATCAAAATTTTCAACACTGTCTAACTTAATTAAATAAAATGAATATAATTATTATAACAGTAATTGTAAGAACAAAAGAAACATACTCTGTTTCTGTAGGCATGAAAGGAACAGTCAACAATTCTTTGAGCAATCTGTACAATTAAAAAAAAAAAAAAAGATTTTAAAATGAAAGTACAAAGACTCAAAAACAATGATATATTGCTGGAATGGTGGACTACTGTTATTATGCATGTCTATTGTATTTCCTATAATGAAAGTAGCTTGTAAAATTTTCAATATTATGAGTCTAACAAAAAATCAGAAAGACGGTCTTAACTCTTTCAGTGTGGGATTACTCTCAGGGATTACTCTCCAGATATTTTACAAAACAAAAATAATCTAAATTTGGTCAAAAGGTTTTAAAAAATGTGGAATTACTCTCAGGGAGTACATTTGCACTGCTGGTTCTTTTAAAAAAAAAATCAAATATGTTAAATTATATGTTAAATTATATAATAAAATAAAAAAGTTACAGTAGTTTTGTAACTCTAACCACCCTGTAGATTTTGTTTGGTTAGCAAGACTAAACTTGGTTAGCAAGACTAAATTGTTTCCATCAAAATAATTCACACCGAAAGAGTTAAACTAAATTGTATAAATAAATTGTATATAAATTTTGTAGTGTAAATATCAGACAAACAATGTACTAAAATTTAAGGAGGACTAGCTTGAGACAAAAAAATACACTTAAAAACTGATCAAACTAATAAATGAATCAGGCATGAGGCCTCATATGCTTAAAGTAATATATACCAAGAAACTTAGAAATGTCCAAAACTATGTATGAATGGATATTAAAGGATTTCAATAGCCTCTTAATGCCAACAGCTACAATAGTTAAATATTATTTATCCAAACTTTGATTTATTTGAAAGTCAAAACCTTTTTTCCATTAATGGATGGTTCACAGAAATGCTTTAATATAATAATGATCATTCACTAACTTTCAGATCTAGATTATGCACAAATCCTTAGTTTAATTAAGTTTTCTTTCTAAAAAAAATGCATAGAATTTTAAAAAAAATTTTATCCAGATATTTTACAAAACAAAAATAATCTAAATTTGGTCAAGAGGTTTTAAAAAATGAGTAATAAGAGAAATAATCAATGTTTTATTAATTTATTTCTTTTAAACTAAAACAGTACAAGATTTTGAAATGTATACATTTCATTCTATATAAATACTACCAACTTGCTAATCTGAAGCAATGCAGCTCCATATGATGGTGTTGCAGAGAGAAGATTAGTTCTTATCATGTTTTGTTTCCTTTGGAAATCTATCAGCTTACAGTTTTTTCTCCATCTAAATGATAAAAAGTCAAGTTTGAGTTAAATACATGATGAACAGAAATAAAAAAGAGCCTGAGGTTTATATCTACTACAAATAATCAATGAATAGTCAATAGATTGACCTATCTGAATAGAAACTACAAATCACCAATGAATAGTCAATAGATTTGCCGATCATCAGATAACTTTGCCCTCCATACTTGCCATGCATTGAATTTTGTAAAACTATTTTACCTGTAAAACATTTTGTTAATCAAATAATTCTTGAAAAATGGAATTTTGGATATGGCTGCCCATAGAACTGCGTCTCTTTGCCACTCCGCAAGAGTTAAACTTTCAGATGGCTGGTCTGGGTAAATGTGTACTGCACCAAATGTTGTGAACACGTAATGTTCTGGATTGATCTAGTGAATACACAAAAAGTGTAATATATTTTTAAACAGTCACCTGAAGCATAATAAAAAGAGAAATCACAGCACAATAATTAAAATATCTGCCTAAATGCTTAAACTACAAACCTTTGATTTTGGCACTGAAATTAGATCGTAAGGTCTGTAATGCCTGTTTGGAGCTAAATTTAAATAGATAGATTTCACTTTTCCCATGTGATAGCTAGCAGCAAAGAACTGCACAGCCTCTCTTCCATTCATCTCTAGCACAACATCTTGCATCTGAAAAATATTGACATGAATACCTTTAACAGAACAAGAAGTCTTATTAAACCAAAAGTAAAATAAATTAAACCAACATACTTGAAGATATAGAATAGTGCTTAAAATAGCTTACATTGGGAACAGGCCGAGGTGTTGTTTTCTTTCTCGGTGTAAGTAAAACTTTGTTCATGGTTTCAGAAACCTGGTCACTTCTGCTTTCAATTTTTTCCTAAAAATAATTAATGAGGCAACAAAACATTTAATTAATGAGCTTAAAGTTTATCAGTTAAATAGGATGCAATTATCTTCTGTTACGAAGGAAAATCTTTAATTTATAAGATAAGTAATGTTTTAAAGAATATATTTTATATTAAATACTATCATGCTAACTACATTAGGATAGCCAAAGGCTTCTCAAACCTATACACTTAAAAGTGATCAGACAACAATCTGCTAAAATAATATCAGTTTGTTAGACATATTAACTCTTTCTCTCCGGAATAATTTTCCACGTTTAGATGAAATTATTAATTTTGTTAATTTGTGTTTCACTACCCTGTTATGATTTAACTTCAATAACTTTTTGTATGTAATTAGGAAATGTTATATTAGGTATGTATTAGGTATTAGGACAAGTGCTCTTTTTATATAACACAAATTAAAGTATATAAAACCAAAAAAGAATCATGGCAACATGCACAGATGAATACAGTGATAGTGAATTGAGTAAAATGAAAGTTGATTAAACTCAGTTTTTTTATTTAAATAAAGCTAATAAATCCCAATAATCAATACATGGTGGTTGATGTGTCAGAAACTTGATTGTTCTTCAGAAATTTTCCATTTTCATTTAGGTTCATGATGTTAGTGTAGCTAACAACTTCATATCCCAGATTTTTCCAAAGAAATCTGTGAAATCTCTACATAAATTTGGTTTAGCTGTCATTATTCATTGGCAACTTAGTAAAAGATTAACAGAATCTCAAAACAACAGCAAAGAATATAAAACTGTAATTAAAATAAATGAAACAAATTACCTCCACTGGAATATCTGCTGCTAATGCTAAAGCTGTGGTTCCAAGAGACTGTTTCCACACTGATTCTCCTGAATCATAAAATACATTCTATTAATATGTAACTTGTATTTAAAAAAAAAAAAAAAGAAAGACTTTTACAAATTTAATCAGATCTCTTCAATATAAAATATGCCTAGTGTTTAAAGATTAGTTTAGCCAAACACTAAAAATTGAACTTACGAGCTGTCATTTCTAAAGCTACAGCTCCCATTGACTTGTTAATATCCCTTAATGTCAAGCCCTTAGCTCCTATAATTTCTTCCTCACTCTGAATCAACAAAAAATTATTTAAACAAAAACAATAATGAATAAAGAAATGAAGTTCAAATGCATAGTTAAAGCATTCAGTTTAATATACAACAATTCTTCTTTGGTCAGTAATTTTTATATATTGTTATTCTGCCTTATAGACTCTTGTCATTATAACATGCTGTCATTCATCTTAAGACTATCAGATCTAGATGCTTTTTCATATATAAATTACATAAAGATTATCAAGTAACCTTAGAAATATGAACAAAATTTGACTATATATTTTCTTTGATTTCATGATATTAGAAATTAAAAACGCTTACTGGAATCAGTAAAGAGTATGGGTTGGTTCCATCAGGTAGAAAACTGCTTGGGTACTTGTGTGATTTCATTGGTAATGGTGTTTCTAACTGTCTGTTGGTACTTGGCTGACCTATAGTCACAACAGGAGTTGGTACAGTGCCATAACCTTTTGCAGGAGTTATTCCTTTCACTCTCAGATGCTTAATATGCTGAAAAAAAAAAACCAATTGTAAAACTATTATTAAAGCATTGAGTTCTGAACAAAAAAAAGCAAGAATACATATACAAGTAAAAAAATTACCTCTGGAAAAACTCTGGTCAGGTAAGTTTCCACCTGAAGGTCAAACAACTTTGATTTGTGAAGCTGAACATGGTGAAGCACTCGCTCTAAGTAATGATGAAACTGAAATACAAAAATAAAAAGATAAACTGGGGAGGCATGGAGGTTGAGTGGTAAAGCTGTTGGTTTCCAAACCAGGAGGTCCTAGGTTTGGATCCTGGGATTTTTAATTTCTGGACTTTTAGGGCCCCTCTGAATCCACCCACCTCTAATGGGTACCTAACATTACTTGGGTAAACTATAGGCGGCTAGTTCTTGTGTTGGCTACAAGACACCCTTATCAACTGTTGGCCACATAAACAGATGACCTTTACATCATCTCTCCCATAAATCACAAGGTCTGAAAGGAGAGCTTTAGTTGTTACTAGCTTACTGAGCAGCAGCCATTAAGATTATATTGCTTGCAAGGATTTTTAAATCAACTTTTGTATGAAAAATAATTTTATAAAATAACAGAAGCCTTTTATCTATTATGCTACCTACCTCTGCTTTGGTCTCAAAGTAATCAAAATACTCTTTGTAGGGCTCCAACAGGGCAAGAATCTCAACAAAAACACTCCACTGTTCACGACTAAAATAAATATTGATACAGCATTTTAAAAAAAGAGATTGTGTTTTTTTTTATTACTTAAAATTTTTAACACCGAAATTGAACAAGATGTTGGCCAGAAAAAACAAGACAAATAAATAAGGAAAGATATTTTACCTGTTTGTTTGAAGGGTCGATATGAACACAGCTATCAACTCTTTTTTCAAGTTCATTATGTCATCCTCATTAACATCCTCATGACATTCTACATTTTCATTGATTCTGATGATTAAGAGACAAGTTTAAATATTATGAGATTCTTTAAATGAATGTTAGACTTCACAAATATGAAATAGAAGCCTATCTATAAATTGTAGAAATAACTGGGACTATACAACTATTTCATTCATATATTTTTTTTTTAACTAATGAAAAGTTTAAATGCATATATATAATAATTTAAGCAATCTGAAGAAAATAAAATTTTCTTATTGAAATGATTGATGACAATATTTGTGACAAATACCTTGTTCTAAGCTCGTTTGCCCAATTGGCAGCAATCTCTCGGGGCTGTAGAATATTACTCTTTAATAAAATTGGAGATGCTACTAAAGAGCTACGACCTCCAGTGACAACTGGCAATTTCATGCCTCCTAAGGATGTTGTTTCCAATTTTGACATCTTTTGAAGTTTTTATTTTGATACTTTAGATGTGACTAAAAAGCCTACAAAAAAAAAAATGAATTGCATTGAAGCAGAGCAAAACATAAACTCTTCAAATCTTGAAAAGTTGGAAGCAAATTTAACATTTAAAATGATCAGATGAACCCATGTTCATATTTAGAATAAAAGGAAGTCGTATGAATGGATGACTTGCAGAACAACTGACAGACACATTTGAAGTCCAAACAGGTTGCTTACTATTACCCTTCATGTTCCTGCTAGCTAGATTGGGTTATGAAAAAAGGAACAGTATACAGTGGACACATTCCTCGTCCCATATGCTAGGACAAATTTGTACAAATACCCCTTCTTCCCTAGTGCTATTAGAGCATGGAATGGGTTGCCTGAGCTAGCCAGGAAAACCAGTGACTTGGCAGAATTTAAGTCATTGGTTAATTTGCATGACTAAATGCATGACGAGTAGGACGTAATCATCTTCTTTTTTGAAGTAACGTCTGAATTATATAAGATAAGATAAGAAGATAAGACACTGTGGAAAAAGCTAGACCACCTAAAATTCACAGATGACCTGGCTCTTTTCTCTCAGACACAACAGCAGATGAAGGAAAAGATAACCAATAATGCAGACAACTCCCACTGGGCTCACCATAAACAGAGGTAATAGCAAGATGTTCAAGATAAAGGTGTCCAATGACTCACCCATTACAGTCCAAGGTGAGGTGCTGAAAGAGGTGGAAAGCTTCACTTATCTTGGCAGGTAACCAGGGAAAAAAAAAGCACCATTAACAAGATCAGGCTCTTCAACATAATTGTTAAGCCAAAACTACTTTAAGAAGCAGAGATCTGGAGAACCACCATGAAAAAAAAAAAAAATACCTGCCTCAGAAAGATTCTTATGATCCAATGGCCAAAAAAGATCACTCACGAGGAACTGTGGCAAAGAACAAAGCAGCAGCCCATTGAAGAAGATATCTTTCTGAGATGCTGGTGTTGGACATGCCACACACATCCAAACCTGGATCCTACATCATAAGACATGCTCTCATCTGGAATCTCCAAGAAAAAAGGAAGTGGGGACAACTTAGAAATACATGACTCAGCAGATGGGCAAGATGTGCGGACAACTGGAGAGAGCTTGTTGGAGGCCTATACCCCAGATGGACCAAAAGATTGATGAGATGTATGAAGACATGCTGAAAATAACATTGTCAGTTTTGTACAGCTAGTCAATGTACAAATTTAATTATGACCAGACAAGATCACTAATGATGAACTTTAGCAAAGTACAAAGCAGCAGCCCATTGAAGAAGATATCCTTCAAAGACTCAGGGAATGGATGGGCACAACCTTCACAAGCCTGCATCAAACATCACTTGGAACTTTCAAGAAAAATAGTGGATAGCCCAGAAATACAGATGCCAAGAAGATTGGTCAGGTACCCATTAGATCTAGAGCGGAATGGACTCAGAAGCGCCCAGAGATCTCAAAATTAGGATTCAAACCCGAGATCCTCAGTTCAGATGTCATCCACTTTACTGCTAAGCCACCGTGCCTCCTGAAAGAAGCTGGTTAGTGTTTTATTTTTCAAATGCAACAACAAGAAGAGTAGAGATGATAATATCCGTGCTTTATAAAAGAAGATAGGTTTGAAATTGCATTGGGCATTGTGAGTTTTGACCAGCTATAGTCATTTTGTAAATTTAATAAAAAGCTTAGCTTGTTGCAGCACCAAGTAGATTACATAACCTTTGGTTATGTGTACTTTAAGGAGAAAATTAAGGCTTTATATCTTCTTAGAAGTTGATATACATTAACTTCATTAAGATCTAATAATGTATGCCATCAACCAAGATCAAGAAGTACATGCAAATACTAAAATTTTGAATTTACCATGACCATGTAATTATCACCTAGAATCTAAATATTTCAGTCAACATAAAAACTTTAAAAAAGGATGGCTGCCTGGTCTCAATCATAGTCTTGAGATAATAAATGATACTGCCCTGCCTATTGCCAAACATAACAAACATTTTAAGAGTAAGCAGATGTAGATCTAGATCTAGATGTTTGATATATAGTACTGTCAGTGCTGATCGAGTCAGTCATGACACTCAGTAATAGTAATAGAACATAAATTAATAGCGGACTACTACTAGTACTAGAACAGATAGATAATTAGATCTAGTAGTTTAGATAGGCTATATAAATTATAATATTTAATATATTATTAATAATTATATTGATCTAGAATTTAGATCTACTAGCCTAGATTTAGTTTAATATTTAAGTAATTTAAGTTTAGTCAATTTAATGGAGTAGTAAAAGTTAGAGATGGGAGTAGATCTAGATAAGATCTATCATTTAATTTAAAATTAAAAGTAATTAGATCTAATTATTTAAAGTTTATTACTAATTTACTTTATTAAATAATATTTTTATACTTTTAATTTAAAGATTATTATTAGTATTTAAAACTATTTAGATCTAGATCTATAAAAATATAATTAAAACTTTAAACGTATTCTTAAAACTTAATATAAATATATTTAATATAAAATTATATTATAAACTAGAACTAGAGTCAGAGTCTAGGTAAGACTAGACTTGAGTCTTTCACTAGAGTATATATATATATACATATATAGAACTATAATATTAAATATATTATAGACACACACACACAGTAGAGTAGTTAACACAATAACAGTAAACTACATTTTAGACAGAATCTAGATCTACACTCCAGCTTGATCTATACAAATTTCTTAAGTAGGCCTACTCATTATTTATTATGAATCTAGATTATATATCTTTGCATCACTATAAAACAGATCTAGATTCTAGACCCTAAATAGTAAATTGTTTCCACAATTTTTCTTTTCTCCATGATTTGTTGTCAAGGCGCCATTTTAATAAACTACATTTTTTTAGTCTCGCACACAAAGTTTTTATTTTAAAAAAACAACAACAATAATTGTATACATTGGCTTAAATTGATCAAGAAATCTAAATAATTTTAGATTAGAAAATAGTATTTTCGAAAAAGATAAAAGTTTAATAACAGATTTTAGATTTCATTTATTATGACTTATCTTATCTTCTTATCTTATATACTACAGACATTACTTCAAAAAAAGAAGATGATTACGTCCTACGCGTCATGCATTTAGTCATGCATATTAACTAACCAATGACTTAAATTCTGACAAGTCACTGGTTTTCCTGGCTAGCTCAGGCAACCCATCCCATGCTCTAATAGCACTAGGGAAGAAGGAGTATTTGTACAAATTTGTCCTTTCATATGGGACGAGGAATGTGCCTTTATCTTTGTGTCTTTCAGAGTATTTTATTAAATTTTGTATTTGAAGATTATGGTTCAGTGTTTTATGTATAATAGCTACTTTCTTTTTGAGTCTTCTGTCCTTTTTGACATTTATTTTATATAAATATGATGGTGAGATTCTAGATCAATAACTACTAGATCTATGACCTAGATATTTATATAGATCCTAGATTCTAGATCAGAGAATTTGCTGCTGCGTACTTCAGCTTCATAGACAACCAAATTCTTGTAGATTCTAACATTTTGTTTGTTTCTATCGTAGATCTTCATGGTTTGCATTTTATCTAATACTTGCAATATTGGGTTTAAATTAAGAATCACGCTTTATTATTTCTAAATATTACGAAGAAATTGCTGTTACAAAACAGTGATCAAAACAGTATTTATCATAATTATTTATGATTTCAATGAGCTATTATCGATAGTAAAAGTAATAACAATAACAGATTATATTAAACATTATAATTAGAGATTATAATAGATACAGATCTAGATTTTAATATTTTCATAAAGATCATCTAGTCTAGTGTGGTCATCTCATAAATTCTTATTCCTACCATAATATAATTTTCATGTACCTATATAGTATATTATATAATAATTAATAATGTAATTCTTGATGATACTTGAAAAATTGATAATTAAATAGCCTCTAGACTCTAGTCTAATCTATCTAGATCTATTTTCTATGACTATTGCATTCAGCATTGAGACTGACTGTCTTGAGTCTATTCTGTGTTCACTGATTCAGTCTTAAAGGTCAAGTTTATTCATCCAACTTTATTCAATAAATAAGTATTTTGAAAAAAAAAAGAGCATTTCAATATGATAATACACATGTAGATCTAATACACTAATATCTAATAAAAAAAATACCCAACATTGTTGAAAAGAGAACTTGAAAGAAATGTATATTTAGATCCTTTATTTTGAAAATTTAGTTCTTTTTTTCCTAATCCTCACCAACCAAATCAATATTAGGACTTAAATGCAGTGCCATTTCACACAGTATAGAAAGGATTTCTGTTGTATTAGATGTATATGTATTAGATGTATATATTCTTTCTAAAAATTAATGCATGATTAGACAAGATAGACAAAAAAGACCTTGAGTAAGGACATTTATCATCAACTGATTTTACTCTTCTAAAAAAGTAATGTAAAAGTTTTATAATAACTTTTGTTCATGTTGAAAATATACAGAGGAAACTTATTTTGATGAATGCTGAGCAGAGTTAGTCCACTCATATAATGAGCAGCAGACCAAGGCCAGTCACAGCAACTGTGACCAAACCAAGGTAAGAAAACCTAACAACACATAGCCTTTTACCTGCTGGTTGTAATCAGTTTTTAGCATCCTAGCTTTAAGCTGCAGCTATGATAACGGGTTCAGAATCAATCTTGTCCTTACAGCAGAGAATTGCAGTATTTCCAAAATAGTGGATTGTTGTTCTTGTGGTGTTTGAAAAGTAGTGGCTTGTTGAGAGCCGTATGCTACACTCAATCTTGTTTCCGGTTTGACTTGCATAAGAGGGAGCGAGTGTAAATTTCATTGGTTTGTTTGACATAGAGTCCTTTTAGTGTAGTTACAGCAGTTTCAAAATTGGAACAGTTACATATTAGTTCATACACATCATAAGAGATAAAGTTACATAATAGATCAGACTTCTTAACCTCTGCCACTGGTAGTTTTAATACTAATTTTTCAAAGGTATGAAGCCAGTGCTTCCAGATCGCTTTGAGGATTAGGATCCACAACCAATTATTTGTGTTTTAGAAATTGATCCATACCTGAAGCTTAATCAATCCACAAGATTCCTTTTGTAATAAATTGTAGTAACCTTATTAAGAACACTACTGGAAAACATGTCTCTATCATAGGCTTTATTAAACAAAAAATGACAAAACAGTTCATAATAACGCAGTACACACACACACACACAAGCTGGCCTGGACACCAAGCCAGTTTGACACACCAGTACCAATCATTTCACAAGACACAACACGAATCATAAATACACAACAGTATGTTTGCATATTTCACATAGTATGTTACATCATGTATAGGCACTAATGTTTTGATCTCTTGTTTTGAAATATTCTAACATCTGATCATTTTATTAACAAAAGAAGTAATTTTGTAGAATAATAATCTTATTCATATATTCTCCTATTGAAGTGTAACTCAAGCTTGGACAATTGGAAGTATAATTGGAAAATAATTAAGCGGTTTCCACCATATGTTGATTTTTGGGTAAAAAGTCCATTACAACAAAAGACATCATTGTCAGGTTTAGGAATTATTTGTGTTGTTAACTAGCTGTACACAATTAAGGTCCCAGGGTTCAACCTGACAAGACATCACTCACACACAGTCATAGAGTAACCAACTATGTGAATAGTTTAAATAACAAAAATTAAATGAATTTAATTGTATGAAACTGATATATGTGTATGTACAATGAAACAGAAAGCCATTCAATGTGACACCTGCAATGAATGGTACCATGCATCATGTCTCCATATGAATACACAACCACTAGCCAGATCCACTCCTGTTAAACCTAAATCTACTAAAATTAATACAACAGCCTCACTAAACAAACCTACTAAAGAAGTAATACCAAAATACCTTAAAACCTTAGTAATAAATTTTCAAAGCATTAGGAACAAAACAGCAGACTTAGAAATTTTATTAGAATGTGAGAAACCAGACATAATTGCAGGAACAGAAACTTGGCTACATCCTGAAATTTATAATGCAGAAATTTTCAATAGTAATTATGAAATTTTTAGAAAAGATAGGGCTGATAATCATGGAGGAGTTCTTTTAGCAATAAAAAAACACTCTTGTAGCAGAAGAAATTACCTTACCTAACTCAAAAAATATAGAATCAACATTTTGTAAAATTAATACCACCTCAACATCCCTAATAATAGGCAGCATTTACAGACCACCAAATTCTAGTTTAGAATACATGCAGGAACTATGTAATCAGATTACTACACTTAAAGAGACAAATAAAATTCAGTTTTTTGGATTATGGGTGATTTCAACCTACCTGATATAAATTGGAAAACACTAACCATAGATAAACACCAAAACCTTAAGGACATAAATAAAAACCATCATAAAAGCATTATAGAAAATCATATACCCACTAAATACACATCAAACAAAATAAATAAATGCTGGTTTAATAATAGACTAAAGAAGCTTTGTAAACAGAAGGAAAACCTATATAGAAAATTTAAAGAAACTAAGGCAGAAAGAGTTTACAAAAAGTATATAAAAATTAAACACTTAACCCAAAAAGTAAGCAGACAGCTGCAGAGTGAATACATAAACAATGTAATATCTAAAGATAACAACAAAAATCTATGGTCATACATTAAGTCTAAGAAAATGGAAACAACAGGCATAGCGCCATTAAAAGATGAACATAACATAATACATAATGATAATGAAACTAAAGCAAACATCCTAAACAAATACTTTGCATCAGCATTCTCAGCCCCAGGAGACAAAGACATATTACTGAATTTGAACCAGGTAGACAACATAGAAGATATAGTAGTACAAGAAAATGGAATTTAAAAACTATTAGCCAACACCAAACCAAATAAAGCGTCTGGACCTGATGGTATTCCAGCTAGATTACTCAAGAACTAAGCAATGAGCTAGCCCCAGTGTTCAAAATACTCTTTCAGGCTTCACTTAACCAGGGCAGAGTACCAAAGGACTGGAAAGAAGGTAATGTCACCCCTGTATTTAAAAAAGGAGAAAATTCTGACCCAGGAAACTACAGACCAGTATCACTTACCAGCATCACATGTAAAATCCTAGAACACATAATATGTAGCAACATCATAAACCACTTAGACAAACATAATGTCCTCACACCATACCAACATGGCTTTAGGAAATATAGATCATGTGAAACACAACTAATAGGACTAATTGATGATTTTTCAAAAGGTTTAGATAATAGTGAACAAACAGATGCTATCTTACTAGATTTTTCTAAGACTTTTGACAAAGTTCACCACCATAGTTTGCTTAAAAAATTAAAAATATTTCAGCATTAATGGTCCACTGCATCAGTGGATTAAAGATTTTCTGATAAGGAGAGAACAAACTGTAATAATAAATAACACTAAATCAACATAGATAACAGTAAACTGAGGTGTACCTCAAGGAACAGTCTTGGGTCCACTACTATTTTTAATTTACATAAATGATTTACCAAATTGCATTACTTCAGGACTCTTTTTTTCTATACAAACTCAATAGCTTTAAACTAAACAAGAAGATCCTTGAGACATTTTACGGCGCGACTATACAAAATCTGCTAACATATGGAATAAGTTGTTGGCAAAGCAACGCCTAATCTAAACTGTTGCGATGTCTAGAAAACATCATTAAAAAAGCATCAAAAATTTCACTCACAACATTACCACATTTAAAGGAACTTTTTGAACAAACGTGCCTAAGAAAAATCGAAAAAATCTTGGGCGACAATGGCCACCCGCTCCATCAGAACTACGCCAGGTCGTCACAAAGTGGGTGACTGCTGTCAATCAAAACAAGAACGGAGCGGTACAAAAACTCGTTCATACCTCACTCGGTCAGACTCTATCACCGCCACTCATTGATCAGGGAACATGAAATGCACCAAGATACCTGTGTGTATTCGCTGAATGAACTCTTTATGTTGTCTGTTGTATTTATGTGTATTTTTCTGTTGTGTTGTCTTTATATGAGAAACGAGTCCTTGTAATGACAACAAATTTCCGTAAGGATTAATAAAGCAGTCTCAGTCTTAGTCTTAGTCTTTACAAAGAGAATTAGATGAATTACAGAAATGGGAATCAAATTGGAGCATGTCTTTCCACCCAGAAAAATGTCAGTTGTTAAGAGTAACAAAAAAACTAAAACAAATTAATTCCACTTATCTTATTCATGGCAAACCAGTAACACAGACTAAAAACGCAAAATACCTAGGTGTTATAATAAATGAAAAACTGTCATGGAATCCACATATTGATGAAACTATCAAAAAATCAAACAAAGCATTAGGATTTATTAAAATAAATTTCTATAAATAAAATAAGAACATAAAACTAAAATGTTATTTAACCTTGGTTAGGCCAGTAATAGAATATGCATCCTCCATTTGGGACCCCTCAAGAAAACATTAAGAAACAGGAACAGACACAAAATAGAGCAGTGAGATTCATAACAAACGAATATTCACATTTGACTAGAATAGCACCTTTAGTAAAATCACTAAATTTAGAAAGCCTTCAGGACAGAAGACTCAAAAGTAAAGTAGCAATTATACATAAAACACTAAACCATAATCTTCAAATACAAAAACAAAATTTAATAAAATACTCTGAAAGACACAAAGATAAAGGCACATTCCTCGTCCCATATGCTAGGACACATTTGTACAAATACTCCTTCTTCCCTAGTGCTATTAGAGCATGGAATGGGTTGCCTGAGCTAGCCAGAAAAACCAGTGACTTGTCAGAATTGAAGTCATTGGTTAATATGCATGACTAAATGCATAACGCGTAGGACGTAATCATCTTCTTTTTTGAAGTAACGTCTGTATTATGTAAGATAAGATAAGATGATAAATAGACAATATATATATTAGATATATATAAATAATATAAATATAAAGATATTATTCAATAATTAATTTAAGTACCTTTGCTACTGCTATCAACTTGTCATCCTGGTTTCCACCAGACTCTAACCGACTGGCGTCACAAAACTGCCAACCTCTGTAATAGTAAATTTAGACCTCAGATGATCGCCAATTGGACAATGACACTGAAAACTGTAATATATATTTCTGAGACGGCAAGCGACGCCCACACTAGCAAAGACTCGAGCTCAGTATATACAACTCCAACACTGGCACCCTATTAACGAAATAAACACAAAACTTAACTTCTACTCTAAAACTAGAAATAGTTACAACCTCATACAACATACAATAAGGGATATCACAAACGAATAACTGACCCTAAATCCTACTGAATAATAAGTCTGAGAAACTAGTACAGACTATAGATATAAAAACCTTTTACGGGCCACACACCGTCCGTTCCAACCAAAGTCAGAGGGTGAACTGCCTCATGACAAAGAATGACTAATAGATGTCACCGGACTTTGTGACGTAGCAAAAACAATTCAAAACAAAAATACAAGGCACTCTCGCCCGTACAAGTACTACGAGTAGAGGAAATAAAAAAAAGTTAGGATAACTACGCAACAATCATATCTTAGACAATTAGAAATTGCAACTAGAATTGAAACATTGACCTGTCCACATTTAAAGTTAGAAAATATGTGCCACCAATTACAGTCTTTAAAAAAACAACATAAAAAAAAACATCATTTATCCATAATATTGAGAGTCTTTTACAGCATATAAATGTATTTACATTCTAAGAATATTCATCTCTTTTTTTTTTTGTGTTTTGTTGAAGATTTAGTTTTAAGTTTTTCTAACAATGATGTTATATAATAACTCTGTTTATTAGTACATTTTAGAAACTAATTTTAAAACTTGTTTGTTAAAATGAAATTTGTACTAAAAGTTAAATAGTCTGCAAAAATTCTAACATTCCCCAACTTTTATTTTAGATGGATGCAGACTCCAAGTCCAGATACAATGAGGAAGATTCGCAGAAGATCTGTTGAGTCTTCTGGCTCAACAGCATCATTAACATCTTTACTGGACCATAGTAGTTTTAATAGTGCTTCTGAAGATGAGTTGAAAACTGAGGCAGATGTGCCAAAAATGTTTGACCTTGATACTAAAGATGATGTTTATAATAAAAGAGAGAGAAATTTCATTGATGGAACTTATAGGTACTTTTAGAAAAATTATGCCATGTGTACTTATTAATTAATTTACTTATTAATTTAGAAATTGTAGCAAATTTTTCTAATTATGTGTGTGAAAATTTAAACATTAAATAATTAAGTACATTATATAATGGAAAAAAAATTAGATAACTTTTTCAAAAATATAACTTACGTTTAAAAAAAAAACAACAACTAGTTTTAAAAAGTTATAATTTTTCTTTTTTTTTTTAAGAATTACTTCAGCTACAAAATCCAAATACATAGAAAGTAGGCTTTCTGCTTGGGAACAATGGGTGATTGAAAAAGCCAAAGACGATCAAAGGAAAAAGATGTCTGAGAAGCAGAAAAAAGAAGAAGCGAAAATCGACAAAGAAAAACTTGAGCAAGAGAAGCGAGCAAAGCAAATGAAAGCTCAAGTTGTTCGCCAATCGTGGGTGCAGAAAAAAAATCAAGAAACCGTTTTGAAAAAGAAATTAGAGAAAGAAAAACAAAATGACGAACAGAGAAAAAAAAAGGAAACCGAACAACAGATTAAAAAAAAAGCAGCCGAAAAATTTGCAGAGTGGCAGGAAATGAAAGCCAAAGAAGAAAAAGAGAAAAGGAAAAAAATCAAAGAAGAAAACCAACGATTGCAAGAAGAAGAAGCCAAAAGGAAGAAAATGGCAGAGCAAAAATTTCAAGAGTGGCTAAAGAAAGTGCATAAAAGACCAAAGTCAGCCCCAAATAGTTTTGGTTATTTGTCTGGAAAGATGACTGGTAAGTAAACAGATCACAACTTTTTTTGTTTTTTTAATTCCTAGGAAAACATTTATAGCATTGGGGAAACAAAAAATTTGAGCTTAATGCAATTTTCATCGTAAGTAAAAATGTAACCAATAAATGTATAAAAATACTTTATAAAATAAAAATAAAGCTTGTAATTGTATCAAGTAGTTTGGATCAGTCATTTAATTCAATTTTTAATAGATGTGGACTAACTAATAAATCTGATCGGTTAGAAATATATTTTTTTCAGCGCAATGTCATGCTTCATATTTTCATAGCTATCTTTCATTAGTTTCAAACTTTTAAGCAACTATCTCATTCTCTACACAAAATATAGAGGGGAATAATTCAACTTATCCTGCCAAATCTGTGATGGGTGGAACCTTGACACTAGACTACTTATACATAAAAAAAAAAGGCTTTCACAATTTTCCTAGAAATTTTACAATTTATGTATATCTTTGGGAAAAAAAAAAATTAGCTATTTAGCCAAACAGTGAAATTGTAACATTTGATAAGATATTCAGTCAAGAGTTGAATAAATAGACAGATGCTTATTAACATATTGGGCATCCTCCTATAAAGAAATAAGCTGAACTGTAATAGAAGAACTTGATTGTGCAAGCTCTTTGGAAAGACTCCTGGCAATTGTAAAGAATGACAAGAAATAAATAGAATGAGAAATTATAGTCCACCTTCAGCTTCATAAAGGAAGAATTGATTTTTCAAAAAAATATTTTATGTGACTTTTTTTTTTTGTGTTTATTTATTTAATTCTGATAGTTAAAAAAAAATGTTTGTCAACTGCACCTAATCTATTGTTGTAAACCTGGTGGTGACACAGAATGGGGTAGTGCTGTGTGTTTTTAGCCTACCAAAATCGCCACAGTCCAGCGCAGGACGTGCGGTCAACCAAGACCAGGGACAGTACACACCAGTTCGGCAAGGACCAGTGTCATAAATATTATGCACGCAAGTCACGGCGAAAGTGATCAACTGGAGTGGTCAAGAAGGTTCCAGGCCAGTAGAGACACTATATAAGAGCGAGTGTGTTAGAATCACTTCACTTCATGTTACCTCGCAATGTGACCAGTACGAGGCGAGAACCAGCACGGTGTGTGAAGTCAGGCGGAGCAAGACTAGGTTTTTGTAAAGACAGTGTTAATGTTGTTGCTATCTGTACAGGGTTGTAATGTATTTGAAATTAAATTGCTACTGCTACTTTGAAGCCCTGAGTTGTGAGGTTCTTTAAGTTCGTTGTGTCGTGTGGTGCAATTTGAAGAGAGCCTGGATAGTAGGAGAGATTGTAACACTATTAAGAAAATTTGGTACAGTGTAGATATTACAAGTATGGGAGATAAAAGACTACTCTATATTTAAAAATAACATTGACTATTATATTTTTTGTCTTGTTAGGTTATCATGACCGCAGTGCCTATCCCCAACCTTCATTCTTCAACCCGATTCCCTGGCAGCCACCTCCAGTGCCTACATCAACTAGTGCAGAGAAAAACCAGAAGACTAAAGTGAAGCCTTACAAGTGGAACCCTGATAAATACATTTAAGGATCAAGCTTCAATGAACAAATATTTAAACCAATTTTTTAAAAAAAAATGTCTTTTATTAGTTTAATAATGATGGAAAGTCCAACACAAAATTTGTTGCATTTTTTAAAAATTGATCACATGCCTATATATTTTTGACAAAATATTTCCTGACTCAGGTACTTTACCAACGTAACATTGAGGTTAGCTTGCAATGACCTTGAAAATGTCCAATATTCCACAAGGTTAATGTCATTCAGTTAAGTACTTCATTGCTTCTTTTTTTTTTTTTTTTTTTTTTTTTTAAATTGCAATCCCAATACTAAATCAAACTTACCTGCAAAGACTTATGTAGCCAGACTAGTCTTCCTAGTCCAGCTCATTCTCTTATTTAGTCTTTTATCTAGTAATTTCAATTAAGATATTATGTTTGAGGGCTTAGTCTCAGAATAGACAGTCTCCAGTTTGTGTGGTAGAGTTTGATATTGGTATAAGGGAATTTATATCAGCTCTTTTGAAAGTATAAAATGGAGGACATTTTTGGTACCTGTTGTCTTGATGCTTTTGTTCAATGTATGCTTATGGTACATATTCAGTTAGCATCACAAGCCAGGATGTTGACAAGGCCTCCAACAAAACTTACTATTTTATGACTTAATTGTTATATTGATATATCCATGAAGTTTGGAGAGGGACTAGTGGTAAAACCAAACTGTAGATTGTCTTTAAGTGTTGGTTTGAGTATTTTTTAAATTTTATGACCTATTGTTGTTTTTTTTTAAATAATGATCCTGCCCATTCAATAAGCAACCATTTTTTGTGCTGACTCTGAAAGTTTTTGAGGTGATTTCTTGGGTAATCTTATGCAACTGTGATATAATGTAATACATGTATTTTTGTAACATGTAAGTGTTCATATAAGTGAGATGGCTCACTATTTGACGTGTATTACTTGTAACAAACATATTCCTGCCACTTAATTTCTTATATTATTATTTATGTGTGATAGAAAAGAACAGCTTAAATCATTGTTTAAAAGATTAATATTGATTTTAGCTTCAGGTGAACAGCAATAGTTTTGTGTGGGAGAGAGAGAGAAAAACAAAAATTTAGTTAAAAAAGTGCTTTACTTTTTGTATTCCTATATAATGTACTCATTTAATTTTTGGCATATTTGATAGATTTAATACTTGTAGTGTACTTTTAAATTTCAAATGTACAAAATGTGAATTTGTGTTGTAAAAAATTTGAATTTAATAACACAAGAAAATAGAGACAAAACTTGGATGTTAGTTGTTAATCATTAACAGAGAGAGAGAGAGAGAGTGAGTGATCGAGATCAGAGTAAATAGTAAAACAATTTTTAATTTAAATTTCAAAATCTTAAAACAAATCCTTGTGATAAAATCATGAGTGATTTGTTAATAGATATATTCTTTTTTTGTCATGATTATCATTTTTGCTTTTTGGCTAAATCACAAAATAGATGAAATGTTCACTAACTTTTTTTTTTTTTAGTTAATGGAGATTTTAACGATAAGCTCAGTAATGCCAAGAGCAATAAATTGAACCTCAATTTACCAATTAAATATAAAGAAATTGAACTAAATTGTAAGGATATTTAAAAAAAAAATGAATGCATTAGGCTATAATTCTAGAATGCACAATTATATAATGGTGTTTTTACAACAGTACTTTCTTTAAAGAGCATTGTCAGTGCTGGAAGGCATGAATGTTCTTTTAATGGTACTTTCATAGAGTGAGAGTATATGGTACTTTCATAGAGTGAGAGTACAGTGTCTTTACCATATTGAAATTCTTTTGTGCTATATATGGAAAGCTGATTCAATTTGATTCAGCTGAGCTAAAAGTGCATAAAAATTATATATTTAAAAAAAAAAAAACAACAGCTTATCAACACTTCCTTTATTTTGCACTCTCAATGCATTGAAAACCTAGCTATTTATAATTTTATTTTGCACTCTCAATGCATCGAAAGCCTAGCTATTTATAATTTTATTTTGCACTCTCAATGCATCGAAAGCCTAGCTATTTATAATTTTCCCGCAATATTTGAAAATCTTCATAAAGTGCGATTGTAAGTGTAGAATGTATAATTTCTTGAAAAGACAAATCTTGACCTAAACTTGAAATGTTTAATAACTAAACAACAAAAATAGTACATTATAAACAAAAAGATTGTTTTAATAAATGCCTTTGAGATAAAAAAAATTTTTTATGAATTCATACAAGATCTGTAACAAGCCATGACTGACATAACAATTTCTCATTTTTAATAGAATTTATGAGCCATTTTTAAATGTACATCCACAGACCTATTTATATATATTTTATCTAGACTGGACATGAAGATCTTTTAACACTACAAAAAATGTCAGGAAATTTTTTTTTAAAGTTGAAACAAGGCGTTGTTTTGTAAAGTAGTTATAAGAAGTAAAGCTTTTTTCCTCAACCCTAACCTATGTAACATATAATTTAATGTTTAGATCTAGATCTAGAAATTGAACATTGAAAACAAGAGCACTCTTGTTTCATAATTATTATTTTGTAATTTTTAGATACATAATATAAAAAGATCTAGATAATCAATGTATTTAAATGTACATAAGACTAAAATCTTCAAGATGCTTTAACATTTGTATATATACAGTATATACACATGATATACAAAGAACAAAGTCTTATGTAATTTTCACAGAAGTAAAAAAAAAAATTGTGAATACTTAATAGTTTTTTTTTGAATGGCTAAAATGTGCCACTTAAACTTTGAAAAATAAAAATGGAACACAATAAAAAGTTGAAGAAATGTAAAGTCTAGATATTAGTATTGAACTCAAAAGTTGGAAAAGCAGCATTCTGGGGACGCAATATGTCTATCAGGAAGTACACTGTTCCTGCCATCCCTGGAAACAAAAATTGTGTAATTAGATTTTTTTTTTAAATTCTTCGTTACTTAGTGAAATCACTAAAACTGTAGCAGAGAAATTAACAATGTTACGTGTCAATAAGTCAACCACAGCAGACTTAGCTGAACAAGAGAACATAAAAATGAAGACATGAGAGGATATTTGGTGCATACTAATTAACATTTAGTGTACAAAAAGGAAAACCATAGCCTGAGCATCACACCAGACACTCAGGAAACAAGGTCAATTAAAAGAATGATTAACAGAGCAAAAGCTATATGGTACAACAAAAAATGTTTCACACTTCATCTGACCAAACTTTTAGTTACAGACCTTTGATCTTCTTTACCAAATGTATAGCAACAGACCTTTGATCTTCACTATCCAATTTCTAGATCTAGATCTTTTCTATCAAACTGCTAGCTATAGACCTTCAATCTTTGTATGATAAAATTTAGTAGTATGTGTAAAGTAGAAAACAACTTGCCTTCAAATAATGAGTAAGGTCTATCTGGTGTATGACATCCATGTTTACCATAATCACAACACCATTCAGCAAACTGAAACAAGAAAAATGAAATATTCTCAAGAACTCCATCTGTTGGCAGCCTTAAAAAATCAAATACTAATACACAAATTTTAGGAAATCTCTATTGTGGTCCTTACTTTACAAGCATAGTACAAGTATCTTGGATCTTGTGTAGTCTTGTACAAGAAAAGAAAAGAATAAGCATTTCCTGCAGTGCCATGGCACAGCCCATAACCTTTATACAAAATGCCCCTCTCCCATGTAACTTTAGCACAATCTTTGGCAGCTTCCAAGTAACGCATATCTTTAAAAATCTGTAGAGAGTAAAATAACACCATTTACAATTTCTATGTGTATCAATAGTCAACTTAGACAAAGTCTTTTTAAATCATATTTTTGATCCAATTGCTGTTTTGTTTTAAAGCCTTGAATGTTTCTTCAGAAATGAAGATTATAAGGTCCAAACCCAAACCTCCGGCAGGTGATTGTTTGAACTCCAGACCTTGGATTAGTCTTAAGCACAAGAGTAGGCAGTCACCCTGTGATATGGTTGGTTGACTTATTTGTATAATGGAAAGGTCTATTACAGTAGCATAGATACCAGCAGAGCAGATACAGACATGCTATGGGAACCTGGCACACTATAAACTTTAATTATATAATTAATAAAGTATTAAACATTTTGATGGTTAGCAATGTTTAAGCTAAAATTAGCTGACAGGTCATTCACTAATAAAAAAAGATGTAGTCAAAGTGTGACAAAATAAAAAAATCTAGACCTATTTTTGTTTTGAAAAGTTTCAGCCGTTCCTTCATAAATGAAAGTTAATACATTCTAGCTCAATTCTCCTGCATCACGGCCAGGGATAACAAGAGGTTGGGTTGGAACTCAGGATGTGATGAACAGTCAGAAGAACACGAAACTTCAACCATGAATCTCAAACAACATTGTTCCTGTTAATATCTTTTAACACTAAATATAAAGGTTTATGTCTTGTGAGACAATAGGTCAAATTGAATTACACTTCACAGTTTATTTAAACTTTTTACACATGAATAATCTTCAAGAACTATCACTTTTCTTTTTTTACTCCTTTAAATCTGCTTTGTGGCCCATACTTTTATAGATGAACCTAAGGGTGCCAGCATAGTTAATAGGATCTCTTTAACATTTCAAAGGTAGTCAATTAATATGTTTAAGCTAGTAAACATAATGACTTCACTTGTATAAGAATTAAATTAGAATCAGATTCATTTCAACAATATTGGAAGTTAAGGCATTCAATCTTCTTTTTTTTTACCTTAAAAGCCAAGACTAACATGTACATCCAACCAGGGGCTCCGTGACACCAGTGAACCAATTTGTCCCCACTGCTGCTTTCCAGTGAGGAAGGGCAATTGCCTGAAGCAAATCTCAAAGTCAACATGTAGTCTACACATGGCTTAACAAATTCTTGTATCTGCTTCTGAGCTGACGGATCTGAGACCTGAAGGAATTTAATATGTCTGTGTTTTAATACAATAAATAAATAAAACGAACTGAAGCGGACATGGATATTACACATCATAAAGTAATGTAAAATACTATATAGTAATGTAAAATACTATAAAGTAATGTAAAATATTAAAAAGTAATGTAAAATATTATAAAGTCATGTAAAATATTAAAAAAGTAAAACAAAATAGGTTCATTCATAAACTATGGCATTTGCACCTAACTTGCTAATTCAATGGAAAAAAAAAAAAAAAGATTTACTGCTGCAGGGTGGAAAAGAATTGTGTTCTTTTGTCTTTTTATGTATATGGGTAGCTGATCAAAGCCACGTGTCTCAAATGTCCTGTGTTTTTACTTTTGTCCAGAAGGGATCCTAATATTTATGTCTCTTATATTTTTTCTGTAAAAATGATAATGGAAGCACTAATTCCAAATAAATATCTTATTTTGAAAATATTGGTCATGATGATTTAATATCCTGTGGCATTTTACATCTTGAGAATCTTCTTATCTTACATAATACAGACGTTACTTCAAAAAAGAAGATGATTACGTCCTACGCGTCATGCATCTAGTCATGCATATTAACCAATGACTTAAATTCTGCCAAGTCACTGGTTTTTCTGGCTAGCTCAGGCAACCCATTCCATGCTAGAGAAGCAATCTTTTACCTTTGCAGATGGAACGGCTTTTCCATTGCTGGGATAAATCCTAAGCAGGAAATTTGAAAGTGTTGGGATGTCATAAATAGCCCCTCTTTCAGATCCAAAAGGATGGAGTATCATTCCAATTAGTGGTCAGAAGACTGCAAGAGTTTGTCAGAAAGCCTATGGGACTTTCCAAGACCATATTTTACTGTTAGGGTTAAGGCCCTTAGCCTTGGCGAACACACACAAGGCTATTAACCTTCAGTTATAAATTTAATTACCATACATGCATAAAGGAAAGAATTTAATTAAAAAAAAAAGTGGTCTACATGAATGTCCTTTTATTTTTTTCTAAATAGTGAAGTGCCTAAGCCTAATCATGATTCACAATTAATCTTACTTGAAGTAATATGAAAAATATTCCAGCCAAACCATGGGCAGCTCCTAAATAAGCCTTGTCATGCCATTCATACATTAGTGGATGCTTGTAATGTTTTCTCTTGACCAAGTCTTGCCCAGATACAAGAATAGCATCAACAACCTAGTTTGGAGTATTTGATAAGTTCCTAGTAACTTTTGATATTTGTGTGCATGTTCGTTTTATTATCTAAACAGATTGAGTGAATAAAATGTTGAATGGTCCTTGTGAATTATCTTAGAAGATACTAGATATCACATTAAATATACTCTAGATATATACTCTAGATGAAGTGACCAAATATCTTGAATTAATCTTTGCCTCTTTGTTGTATGATGATAATCTTGTAACCGTGATGCCGAGGATTTAGAAGATGTCAGCTGATAAAATTAGTTATTTTATGTTTAGATCTAAACATTAACTAGATCTAATATATTCAATGAAGAAGATCCTTTCAAATTCAAATACAGAAAACTTTAATATTCAACTTGGAACAGCTAATATACAGTAAATGTGATAAAAATGCATAAAACAATATAAACATGTGAAAGATTTCTAGATCTACTGGATTTCTAAATAATCTACACTCGAGATGACCCATTGGTACATCTTTGCTGTGTGAGATCTGACTTGTCGTTCTTTTTCCTCCCGGGTCTTTGTTGACGCGTATTTTTATCCTGTGCGAGATCTGACCTGCAACTGACCTCGACTGTCCTACAGCTGACCTGGGTTCTCTAGTATAAATAGATTAATCATTTGAGCTATTTTTACAACCAGTCAGATTGCAGATTAGAATCACGCGTTCTACATCTGTCTTGTCATACCAACATCTTTAACCAATCAAACTAATCTCTATCATACCTTAAGCGCGTGATCGCTAGAAGTTTACAATGTCGTGGAAATTTCTAACGACCTAGAATTTCAACTTTTGACCTAAGTCTATTTAAAGTAATTAACTAAAATGAAATACAGTAAAATGTCTGATATGTGACAGTCCTAAACACATGTACATACATTTTTCACACACTGGAAAACATGATGCAGTACAAAAAAATCAAAGTACCCCTTTCAGACATTGCGCTCATTAGGGCAGATGATATAAAGATCATCTGCTTCTATGGCCAATGGTTAATGAGAGTGTCACGTGCCCCCATTTAGATTTCAAAGGCAGCCTCAACAGCTTGGAATTTAAAAAAAAAAGAAATTGGCTCATAAATAAGGCACAAAATACTGGGTTTAACCTGAAGTTATGTTAAAACATTTTTCTCATCTAAGTATTTGTAACTGACCTAATTGTACTTAGCTGAAGGTCAGAATTTTATTATTGTATTTAAAATAGCTATTTTGGTAAGAAGTGTTGAGAGAGAGAGAGAGAGAGAGAGAGAGAGAGAGAGAGAGAGAGAAAAGAAAGTCAAGGCAGTTAAAGTGAATGGAAGTATAGTCAAGCTGAAGTACAATTAGTTACGTTGAAGACATCATCAGAATTAAATGAGTTGATTGCAGTTGATTTATTGTAAAGTTAGTGGTATTAAGTCACTACAGAGTTGAAGCAGAGATTTTAATTATTGTGCGATTATCATTCAGTTGATAAGTAGTGTCTATGCAGAATTGAGCCCTTCAGATATTATTCTGTTGGGTTGGACATTCTTTTACAGTGGATATTTATTTGACAGAACTGTACTTGTATTTTATTTAGATTGTCAATAAAAAAAGTCCTATGTCTGTGAATCGGCATCCCGAATCTTCATATCATCATCATGTATATTATCATAGTTATAATCATGACCACCGGCGGACAATGATTATGCTTGCCCTGGATGCGGCAAAATATATTTAGCTGGGGGTGCGTAGCCACGGGAAATACTGCATTCCTTAATAATCTTCAGACTCGAAGACAAGCCTTATTATTATTATTCATGACTCAGTTACATGTGGTATATATCAACCTATAGTTACAGTTGAATAAAATGTTATACCTTGACCACCATGCTGTTGTTAATAACTTGAGGTCCCAGATGTTGTTGCAGAAACAATAAAGCAGACAGGTACCCTGCTCGTCCAAACAGAAGCTCATCAGGAATTGAAAAATCATTACAGACTTCTTCACACAGAGCCAGAACTCTAAAAGAGAGAAATTTAATTGAGAAAAAAAAATTATTATTCATAAATTACTACATAGCAGACTTTGCCCTGGTGTTAAGTGTTTAAATGTCAAAAAAAAACAAACACAAAAAGCATTTCAACACACTAAAATATTGGTCATGGATGCACTGCTTTCTAACACTTTAGTTGCGATGATAAATATAGGTGACTCTTTGACTTCACCTAAACATATCAACACTTTATAATAAATAAAACCCAGAACAGTAATCCACAAGCTGAAATTTAAAACACTTTAATTGAATAAGTCTAACAGCATGAAACCCAATCATTCAATTCCACTGAAGCACATTCATCAAACCATATTACAATTACAAACTGGAATGAATGAGCCCTGACCCAATGCTGGTTTTCTTTCTACAGTCTTCCGGAGTCCAAAGGTTTCTACACACTCAATGTGAAAGAATTTTCTAAACTTATCTAAGCCATAATAGTCATATCATCATGTAACATATTTCATAATAGTTAAAATTTAAAAAATAAACAAAGTTCAAGACTTTTGCTTGTGACAAAGTTAAAGTCTCTAATGAACATAGATGACTAAGTTAGCACATGGATAAACAGATAGGGTTACCAGATGTCCAGCAAAAGAAGGACATGTCCTCTTATTTTAGTAGGATATGGCAATGAGCTATTGGTTTTCACTGCCCACAGGTTGTGACATTACAGGTCAGTGTTCAGGCCTTCTATCATGATTGGTCTCAGTCTGACAGAGTAAGGAACCAATGAGTTTGTGTACCATTCAGTTCTAACCTTAATAGACAGAAGTTGCCTTCTAAACATTTTCTGACTTAGCTGAGACATATTTGTCAAAGCAAACAATTCAAATATAAGTCTTTACGAAACTCTTGAAAACATTTCATAAAAGTTTAAACCATACAACTCATCTATAACATTAAAGTTTGAACAAAAAAAAAAAGTTCACCAACTTGGCAACATACTCCCCGCTGATTTTTTTTTCCCCGAGTTTGTCGTACACCACGGCTGCTATCGCCAGAGGCCCAGATATTCCACACAACATGGAGGGCTTGGAGCCTTTCAGCCTACCAAGAATAGGCTTCAACCAGTTTAAGGCTTTGTACAAATCTGCCTGATCTTGCACTCCAGGAAAGTTCATATAGAGGTGAAGGTGAAGCAAGGCATGACCTGTATTCATTCAATAGAGTGAGATGTTATATACAATACTAATAATACATTTCATACTTCACATGTTAATAGTTACAGAATCAGCCCTAAGAATAGCAGTGCCCTATGTGCAATGGATGACTCAGGGCTCAGTCTGGGTAGGGATTAGGATAATAAGTAAAAATTAAGATTTTGTGTTAGAAAATAAATTCGTCTTTGAATTACATTTTTATTAAATGAAAGTTGACAATGCCATTTATTTTAATATGCATAAGCTTGGTGTTTACCATATTAAATGACACCCCAAAATTACATTTTGTCTATTTTTGTGGAGATTTTTATGAGTTTTCAGAAGATTTTAATAATTTCAGGAGATTTCCAGGACTTTTTCATGTATTTTGCAATTTCAGGAGATTTCCAGGAGCTCCTGTAAAATCAGGTTTAATTTACAAATTTACACCTAGAATTAGCACATGAAAGTGTGGGGCCCACTTTGGCCACATAGGCTGCAGTGGCCTAAGGCCGGCCCTGAATAGTTATTATGAGTGCTGGTAGATATGCATACATTTCCCTTTTATATAAGTAGTTAAGCAACAAGCCTAGGTTTGACTTTGCTCTGCTAACATTACAAGTTAAAAATGACCACAGAATGTTTCAAAAATACTATAAATAAGATATTACCAGATTCAAAAAGAAAAAAGGAAGAAAGAAGACTACTGACCTGAAGACCCAGTATAAATTGAATAGTCTTTGCCATCATCCTCAGCCTTTTCATCCAATGTATTAAGAAGTTTTTCTATAGCAGATAGAATTTTGCTTTGAAAGTCTCCTTCAAGCTTAAGGATTAAAGCATTATATTATTGTACAAATATGAAAAGAACTACTTAATCTAAATGACAAAATAAATGTAATGTTTATTATAAAACAACTTAAATGTAAAAAAAAACAAAAAAAAACTTTTTTTGTTAACAACCTCTCTTACATTGAGTGAAACTGCAGTGTCAATTATTTTGAATCAATCATGTAATTCATTTTTAATAGATATCTAGACCAGGGTGGGCAAATTATACAATTATTGCATAGCCTGCTGAGCACATGCTGCCTGCGTTTTGTGCTGCCCATGGAAAGATATTATATGTATCCACAGATTGTCTATTTAAATGAAAATATACATGTATTAATTAAAAATAAATTAATTAAAATATATATTAAAATCTTTGAACCTTCAGTTAAAATATTTTTTTTATTTTACATTATTGGTTTTGATGAGAAATAAGCTAAAGAAATATATATTCTCTATATAATCCTAAAAAACTTTAAAGCTAATGAAAATTATTCTAATTGGCAATATGTTGAAACATTCAGAATTAGATACAAATTGCATTTTTACTCAACTGAAAATTGCCTTTGCTATGTTTTAAAGTTGTGTAAAAGCGTAATATTTGTATATTTAAGTATTTTTGGATTAGAGATAAACATTTTAAAACAAACTTTTTAATCATGAATGCTTCTAAAAAAATAGAAGATGAATGCCATGTTTTCAACGATGACTGGACGGCTAACTATTTTTTTTTACCAACTGTTGTAGTAAAGCAGTGTGCTTTCAGCGCTGTGAACCGATTGCGGTTTTTAAATAGTACATTTTAAAACAACAACACCAAACAACGAATTCTGATTTAAGATGCAATGTCACAAATGAAGAAAGAAAAATATTATGCTTGATATTCAATGCAGTTTTGCACAAACTTTACTGATAATCTTACTTTTCTACAGATCTATATGCATAATACAATAATCAAATAGCATAATATATTCTTCAATCATTCTAGTTATATACTAATAAAAAAAATATATTATAGATCTAGATCTAAATAAATCTTAAGTCTAAGATAGAAATAATAGAATCATAGATAATTATATGGCTCTGTCTTGGGAGACAATGGATGCACCCAGATGAGTCACTGGCTTTGGTTTCATCTTGAGACGGGGCAGAATCTGGACTGTCTGATCAAGCCCATTATGGAGCGGCAGAGTTTGCCACAGCTTGTGCATATATATGTATCTGTCCTAGAGCTGGCTGACAGGTGAGCTTTCTTTTTCTTTCTCATGGCTTATGCAGTTTTGTTTCTCTTGCCCTCAGTTAAGTTCATACCAGCACATAGGGCGTACAGTCTGTCTCCATGCTGTCTAGTCTTGGGCTATCTCCTCCCACATACTGTGGTTCTCATGTCTTGCTTGCAGACATCTCTTTGGGTTAATCTTGGGCGGCCCTTAGGTCTAACTCCCTTTGCAGCCATCCTACCAACCCAAGCCAACCAACCACAACCAACCAACCAAAAACAACACACCACAACCAACCATCAATCAAATCAACCAACAAACCATCCATACGACTAAACAACCATCCAACCAACCAACAATACCATCAAACCAACCACAATCAACCAACCAACCTAACAACACCATCCAACCAACCACAACTAACCAACCCTTGCCAACCAACCTACCAACACCATCTAATCAAACAATACCATCAAACCATCCAACAAACCACAACCAACCAACCTACCAACCCCATCAAACCATTCAACCAACAATAACCAACCAACCATCCACAGCAAACTAACAATATCCAACCAACCTACCAATACCATCAAACCATCCACAACCAACCAACCTACCAACACCATCCAACCAAACAATACCATCAAACCATCCAACCAACCACAACCAACCAACCCACCAACCCCATCAAACCAACAATAACCAACCAACCATCCACAGCAAACCAACAATATCCAACCAACCTACCAATACCATCAAACCAACCACCACCAACCAATTAATCTAACAACACAATCAAGCCATCCAACCAACCTCTGCCAACCAACCTACCAACACCATCCAATCAAACAATACCATCAAACCATCCAACAAACCACAACCAACCAACCTACCAACAACATCAAACCATTCAACCAACAATAACCAACCAACCATCCACAGCAAACTAACAATATCCAACCAACCTACCAATACCATCAAACCAACCACAACCAACCAACCTAAAAATACCATCAAACCATCAACAACCAACCAACCTACCAACACCATCCAACCAAACAATACCATCAAACCATCCAACCAACCACAACCCCATCAAACCAACAATAACCAACCAACCATCCACAGCAAACCAACAATATCCAACCAACCTACCAATACCATCAAACCAACCACCACCAACCAATTAATCTAACAACACAATCAAGCCATCCAACCAACCACAACTAACCAACCTCTGCCAACCAACCTACCAACACCATCCAATCAAACAATACCATCAAACCATCCAACAAACCACAACCAACCAACCTACCAACCCCATCAAACCATTCAACCAACAATAACCAACCAACCATCCACAGCAAACTAACAATATCCAACCAACCTACCAATACCATCAAACCAACCTAAAAATACCATCAAACCATCCACAACCAACCAACACCATCCAACTAAACAATACCATCAAACCATCCAACCAACCAACCTACTAACCCCATCAAACCATCCAACCAACAATAACCAACCAACCATCCACTGCAAACCAACAATATCCAACCAACCTACCAATACCATCAAACCAACCACAACCAACCAATTAACATAACAACACCATCAAACCATCCAACCAACCACAACCAACCAACCTACCAACACCATCCAACCAAACAATACCATTAAACCATCCAACCAACCACAACCAACCAACATACCAACCCCATCAAACCATCCAACCAAAAACAACAATCCACTAACAACCATTAAACCATCCATCAAACCAACCAAAACCACATAAAACCAACATCCAACCATCAGACACCTTAACACAACCATCCAGCCAACCACCTATCCATTCAACCACAACCAAAAAACCACTGCCAACCCAAAAAAAACCAATAAATCACAACCAACCATCAAATCAACCAACAAACTATCCATCCAATCAACCACAATCAACCTACCAACACCATCCAACCACTGCCAATAAAAAAAACCACAGCAAAACAACAACATCCAAACACAAAAAGCCATCCAACCAACAATAACATCCAATCATCAAACATCCTAACACAACAATCCATCCAACCAACCACAGCAAACCAACAACATCCAACCATCAAACACTTTAACACAACCATACAACCAACCATCAATCCAAGCAAATAACCAATCACAAACATCCATCCACCTATCTATCCATGATCAAAATTATTTACCTTAGTTTCTATAATTAATTAATTACTTAATTTATCTTTAGTACACTTGCAGCAGCCTTTAGTAAACAAAATGTGAAAAAAAAAAGATCCTTAAAATACTACAAGTTGGCAACACCACTGTACATTTTTTAACTTTACTTTACCTATCCCTTAGTCTGTTGGACAGTTGGGTCACCAGGCAAGATTTGTTGACCATCTTTCTCCATTCCTCCCTTTTTTTGCCTTGTTTAGAAATTCTCTCAATGGCAGGCAGGAGGCGCGGTGGCTGAGCGGTAAAGCGCTTGGCTTCCGAACTGGGGTTCAAATCCTGGTAAAGGTTAGGGAAAAGTAAAGGCGGTTAGTCATGTGCTGGCCACATGACACCCTTGTTAACCGTAGGCCACAGAAACAGATGACCTGTACATCATCTGCCCTATAGACCACAAGGTCTGAAAGGATAACTTTACTTTACTTTACAATGGCAGGCCCGTCCATTCTTTAATGTTATCCTCCCATCCCTTTTTCTGTCTGCCTCTTCTTCTTCCCTGGCACTGTTCCCTAAAGGAAGGTCTTTGCAAGCCCCGTAGATCTTGTAATGTGGCCATAGGTTTTAAGCATTCATCTTTTTACAATAGTTAGCAGGTTGTCATGGGCAGATCACTGCAGTAACCCTGTCTCTGATTTCTTGGTTTGTGATGCAGTCTTTGAATGTGATGCCTAGGATCCGTCTGTAGCATCTCAATTCTATTGCTAGGATCCTCCTCTCTAGCTCTGCATTCAACGTCCACGACTCGCAAGCATATAAAAATGTGGCCATGACCAGGGAGCGCATCAGTCTGATTTTGGTGCATTACAAACAAATAAAATGGCGGCGTGCAGATTATATTAAAGTCGCTAATGTACTTTATTGATATCATTCAAAATGTAAAGGTTCTTTTTTTTACTTCCAAATTTATTAAAAACACTTATGTACATGTGTATTAAATGAATTAAATTTTATCTTGGCTAATTATCAGCATTTTATGAATGCAGGATGCTGATATTCAGGGATACCAATAAACATAAAGATTTAATGACCACAAAAACAGTGAGTGTCCGAATTCATGTAATGTCTGGATTAAATAAACTACTCTTAGTGTCTTAGTACTCTGTAACTCTAGATCTAGATTTTAGATATCTAACTAATTATCTAATACTAGTAATACTATTATTTTATCTAAAATCTAGGGTCTAACTCTAATATAAAAAAAATAGTAGAATTCTAGATGAGTTGATGTAGATCTAAATGAAAGTAAATCTAGTAGTTCTGTAACTGACTAACTGTAGTAGTGTACTGTGTAGTAGTAGTACTAGGGCTACTAGGGTAATCATGACTTCTAGATTCTAGATCTATTAGTATTAATATAAATATTATAGATCTATATTATAATTTATATTTAATTTACTAATATTAAATTTAAATATTAGTAATATTACTAATTATATCATAATTATTAATTAAATTATAATTATTTAGTTAATATTTACTAACTTCTTTATTTTTGTTAAGTGGAGGCAAAGCATCACTAGTAAAGTCAGGAAAAGTATTCCTAAAAGACCTTTCTACCATGGGGCTCGACATCATTGTTTACATATTAATCTAGATTCTAGTCTAGATATATCTAAAATATAGAGTAGATCCAGTAAAAACAACCCCGTCGTAATCAACTGTTTACCATAACACTCTTTTTTCCTTTGATATGTACTGTACCTCTAGATCTAGCACTAATCTATAAAAATTATGATGATAGTCTCCATTATACATAGAGTCTAGATATATTATATAATAATATATAGACTATTATCTTATCTATAATCTAGACTAAAGAGTAAGAGACTAGATTATGAGATCTAGATATAGATCTATAATAGATCTAGTCACAATCTAGTCTAGATCTTCATGGTCTAAGTTAGTACCCAAGGAACATTCCTGCCTAGTTTTATCAAGATTGGTCGAGCGGTTTTGATGTCTATTCGTCACAATAGTCACATACATACTACTGTATGTATGTCATACATACTATTTCATACCTACATTACATACATACGCCTTACTTTATACTTTATAATAAATAGTATAGATTTATAATTTATTATAATTTTTATTATTATTAGAAATAAATTACAATATTATTATACAGAGCATCTAAACTATTACCCTAGGATAAATTTATATAGATATAGAAATAAGATACTAAACATAATATTATAATCTAGAATATAGGCCTAAAATTATATATTAAATATATAGCTTCTACACTCTACACTACTACAGCTACAGTCATTACAGGACGATGAAATATGAATCAGATATAAACAAATATATCATTAGTGATTATATAGTCATAGTATCATCAAATCATGCAAGTATGGCAGCGTGCAGTGTTCAAACCCTTGACTTTAGAGCACATACCACAAAACCAGGAAACAATCCTACTTGAATCCTAGCTGTCACTATATCACTATATTACACATTACATTTAAATAGGGCATTTTAAGCGCTTAGGATATCATAAATGCGGATCATACCGGTGATGGTAACCGTCTGCAGGCATTTCTAGATCTAAAATCTAGACGATCTTTTATCTTATCTTATCTTATATAATACAGACATTACTTCAAAAAAGAAGATGATTCTTATCTTATATAATACAGACATTACTTCAAAAAAGAAGATGATTACGTCCTACGCGTCATGCATTTAGTCATGCATATTAACCAATGACTTAAATTCTGCCAAGTCACTGGTTTTCCTGGCTAGGCAACCCATTCCATGCTCTAATAGCACTAGGGAAGAAGGAGTATTTGTACAAATTTGTCCTAGCATATGGGACGAGGAATGTGCCTTTATCTTTGTGTCTTTCAGAGTATTTTATTAAATTTTGTTTTTGTATTTGAAGATATTGTTCAGTGTTTTATGTATAATTGGTTAGGGTGGACAAAGTTCACCACCATAGTTTGCTTAAAAAATTAAAATATTTTGGCATTAATGGTCCACTGCATCAGTGGATTAAAGATTTTCTGATAGGGAGAGAACAAACTGTAATAATAAATGGCTCTAAATCAACACCGATAACAGTAAACTCAGGTGTACCTCAAGGAACAGTCTTGGGTCCACTACTATTTTTAATTTACATAAATGATTTACCAAATTGCATTACTTCAGGAACAAAAGTCAGATTATTTGCAGACGATTGCATAATATATAGAACAATAAAAACAACACAAGACACAGATATTTTACAAAGAGAATTAGATGAATTACAGAAATGGGAATCAAATTGGAGCATGTCTTTCCACCTAGAAAAATGTCAGTTGTTAAGAGTAACAAAAAAACTAAAACAAATTAATTCCACTTATCTTATTCATGGCAAACCAGTAACACAGACTAAAAACGCAAAATACCTAGGTGTTATAATAAATCAAAAACTGTCATGGAATCCACATATTGATGAAATTATAAAAAAATCAAACAAAGCATTAGGATTTATTAAAAGAAATTTCTATAAATCAAATAAGAACATAAAACTAAAATGTTATTTAACCTTGGTTAGGCCAATAATAGAATATGCATCCTTCATTTGGGACCCCTCAACTAAAGAAAACATTAAGAAACTGGAACAGACACAAAATAGAGCAGTGAGATTCATAACAAATGAATATTCACATTTGACTTGAGTAACACCTATAGTAAAATCACTAAATTTAGAAAGCCTTCAGGACAGAAGACTCAAAATTAAAGTAGCAATTATACATAAAACACTGAACCATAATCTTCAAATACAAAAACAAAATTTAATAAAATACTCTGAAAGACACAAAGATAAAGGCACATTCCTCATCCCATATGCTAGGACAAATTTGTACAAATACTCCTTCTTCCCTAGTGCTATTACAGCATGGAATGGGTTGCCTGAGCTAGCCAGGAAAACCAGTGACTTGGCAGAATTTAAGTCATTGGTTAATATGCATGACTAAATGCATGACGCGTAGGACGTAATCATCTTCTTTTTTGAAGTAACGTCTGTATTATATAAGATAAGATAAGAAGATAAATCTTTTTCTTTTTCAGACTTTAGCATGGCTTCCAGAAAAAGAATTTTAGAAACAAAGGGAAACCCAATCAAAAGAACTAAAACAGAACCATCCTTCGACTCAGTTGAAAGTTCTAAAGAATGTTTTGCTTTTAACAAAGTTGATTCTTCTGAGAAAAAGATTTTTAGCCATAAATATATTTATATATTGCCAGCTGGTATTGAAAAAATGCGAATAAATATTTTCAAAAACCAGATCACCAAATGTGGAGGGACTATTTATGAGCAATTTGATTCAACAGTGCTAAACACTTTGTCCTGTATAATTGTGGATGATAAAATGGATACTAATCGGATGTGTAAACTTCTGCATCTTGAATCTTGTCCCATCGTGCCTGTGGTAAAGTCTTCTTGGCTAAGCTCTTGTTTGCGAGAGAAAAAGATATTGCCCTTTGAACCTTACCTGCTACGCCAAGTAGAAAGCCATAAAGTTTCAACAGATAATCACTTGAAGAGTAGTACCAAGGCAACTAGTCCTGGGCCTTCACAATTGCAGACTTTTCTAAATAAAAACAAACTCTCAGACAGCAATAGCAACTATTCCTCGAGTGATGAGGAAAAAGAAGCAGGCATAAAGCCTGTAATTGAAGCTTTAACGAACTCCAAAGTCAAGGTGAGACTTTTTTTTTGCTTTACTACCAGCATGAGTAACATAAGCTTTGTAATAGCTGATAATATCATTGTTCAAATAAAAAAAACTTTCAGTAATTTATTGTTTCATTTTTTTTTTACTTTAAGCCTGAAAAATGGATATGTGCTCAGTCATCTAAGAATCCAAAGCCTAACTTCAATACTAACATAACTGATATGCTGGAGGTAAGGAAAAAAAGAGTCTTTATTTAAAGAAGCCACATAAAAAGATGTTAAAAGCATTGTATCAATGCTAAATTATTATTGAATCAACATTTTTCCAGAAATAATAAAACAAACGCTAATTTTTCATTGTTAAACTATTGAGTGAATCTTGATATAAAACTATTGGTGCTCAATTCTATCAACAGGAAATGGCTAAAACATACGAAAGTACTAATGACAAATGGAGAGCTTTTGGCTACCAGAAAGCAATTAAAGCTATAAGAAACTATCCAAAGCCTATAACTTCTTGGGAGGTAATTACATTTGAAAGAATCTACATCTGAATTTATGTTATGAAATGACCTTTCCTACTGACTTATCAAGCTATTTCATTATATTTCAGGAAGCCAAATCACTTCCAGGAGTGGGCGGAAGACTGGCTGACAAAATCTGGGAAATTGCTCAGAGTGGGGAACTGCGTAAACTGAAAGAATTTGAATCTTGTGAAATGACGCAAGTGTTAAAATTATTCACAAATGTCTGGGGAGCAGGACCACAGACTGCTCTGGCATGGTATCAGCAGGTGAATGGCCAGAGAAAAATATTTTAACATTTGTTAAACTTGGAGTTGACAGCTTTACTTGAATTTGTAATCATCACTTAACCAAAGGGATAACATTTAAAACAACTATATTTTTGTGAATTAAAAAGTTAAATTAGAATAGCAATTTTTTTTTCTTCTTCTTCCTCGTTCTGATTATTATGTTGGAGCATTCAGAAGACTAGACCAATATAGTCACCACGAATGGAGTCACAGTTTTTTTGCTGTTGTTTTGAGCTTTATAAGTGCTGTCCTGAGTCGTTTCGAATAGTAGGAATAAGAGTCTAGCAAGTTTTGATTCTTACCTTTTACTCTGTATGAAAGTCTAAGGACAGTAGGTTTTAGATGGATATTAATGGGTTATTGTTCTTTGCTATCAATGTGTATTTTTGCTCTAACATGTGTTATTATTTTAAGAAACATTTTATGCAGTTTTGGTGGGACATTAATTAAATATTTAATGTGAATAAGTTGCATGGAAAACTGTGACTAACATGTATTTATTATTTTCCTCAAACTTTCAAGGGCTTGAGAACCATTGACGACTTGAAACAAAAAGCTCATTTAACCTCTCAACAAAAAGTCGGTGTACGTCTTTATGATGAACTGTTAGATAGGATGCCCAGAGAAGAAGCAGGTGAAATAGAAAAAGTGGTCAGTTTTTATTTAACATTATTGTTAACCTTATAAAACAGATGACCATTACATAGTCTGCCCTGTAGATCCCAAAGTCTGAAAGGGAAACAATTCCTTTTTTACTTACACTTTTACATTTGATTTATTCAAGTAATATCATATAAAGATGATGGCATTTTAGTGAAATGGAAGATGGTAAAAAGAAAAACAAATCTTGTATGAGATAATTGTGCTGGGCCTATCATAAGTAATTAACGAAGTGCCCAGCTTATTTTAATTTTTTTGCCCAGTGTTGTAAAAATCAGCATTAAATTCATTAATTATAGTCCTGTTGAAGTTTGAGTTGCAGGGAAAGGGGGAGAGTACCCATGTGAGGTTTAAACAAAAAATTGCAGGTGATAAACATTAGTGCTTACTTATTCCCTCCCTTTAACTCTGGTATCTTTACCACTGCTCCTAACCCCCCCCCCCCCTTTTTTTTTTTTCTTCTAAAAAAAAAATTGCTAAGTCCACTTGTAGTGCAAACTTTTTTTTAGGTTTTAAGTTTAATGATGATTTAAATACATACTTATTTGTGTCCCTACTGCTTTTTTTTTTTTTTTTTTTTTTTTTTTTGGGTAGACAAGAAAATAGAAAAGAAACCTAATTCACAAAGACCCAGATGTGCCACTTGTTTTTTTAAGGACAATAATGATGTTATAGCAGCAAATAAGAGGATTCATAAAGGCAGAAATACTTACTTGGTCTTTTAAATATGCTTGATGTCATACTGCACAATTAAGTCATCATTGATTTGACCCCATTACATTAACTTAATTTTTGGGTTTGTAAACTTTAATTTGTGTTATATAAAAAGGTCTGAAAGGGAAACTTTCCACTTTTTTTTTTATATAAGAAGGGCATACATTTATCTATACCAATTATAACATTTTCTGGTTAAGAGAAAACCATTATTAAAGTTTAACCCTAACAGGCTAGTGAAATACACATGGGAAAAATTAATAATTCCCTCTGAACAAGGAAAAACATTACAGAGAGATAGAGTAAATACTTTGTAAAAAAATTATTTAAAACTTTCTTTTCAGGTAAGAGAAGCTGCTGAAAGTATTCAAGAAGGAATAATCGCTCAAGCTTGTGGTTCCTATCGGCGTGGTAAAGCCACATGTGGAGATGTGGATGTGCTTGTCACACACCCTGATGGGAAATCTCATAAAGGAATTTTTGTTAAATTAATTACTAAACTGAAAGAATCTGGTAAGTCAAAGACTATAATATACATAGTTTTAATAGTATAGAGGATGTTTTAATGCATCAGAGCTCCAGAAAATTCATTCAGTTTTTCTCTTTTGGTTGATAGCTTGGGGGTCATCAGTTTCAATGTTGTTTGTATTGTGTCCAAAAATTAAATTCTAAATTAACAAAACAAGATAAGAGATAAGATTATTTTATTGGTCCAAAAAAATGGAAATTCAGTTTGACTACATTAGTCCACCTCAGTATATCTACTATAACAATAAAAATATATACACTAATAAGATACAACACAGAAAACAACAGACACACACACACACAACCTGTGCTTAATGAATTGGGCTCCTATGTACTTCTAAATGATAAAAAATGATCATAAAACACCCTGACTGACATTGGAATTGACCAGTTTTTATATCTCTGTTCTAGCCTAAGTGTAGTAAATTTTAAAAAAAAAATTTTTTACCTTTTTTTTTAGAATAGAACATGTATAGAATTGATTTAATTGTGTAAGTTAATAACGTGATTGCTTGAACTTTGTTGTGTAAGTTGTTTAGTACTTTGAAATTTGTTCATATCTTTTTAAATTTTTTTTTACAGGTTTCTTGACAGATGATCTTGTCTCTGTTGAGCAAATTAGTAACCAGAAAAAATATCTTGGTGTGTGTAAATTGGAAGGTCCAAACAGAAAGGTCAGAACCACAAACCGCATTGGGTGGCGTTAAGGGTGTGGACTATAAGTAAAATCAGGATTGTTTAAATAATGAAAGTAGTTTTTGTTAATGTTTTTTTTTTTTTTGTTTTTAATTTATTTTAAGCTCTAATTTATTGTTAAAAAGAAAATAAATTGAAATGTGTATATCTGTGTGAAATTTTTGAGTCCTTCAAAGATGATATGTGTCAGTGTGGTGATGCACCTACAGCAGTTTAACCAAACAGAGGATTCTTGTTTTGCTTAACCATCATCCTCATTCCCTTGACTTGTGTCGTAGGGATGCTTTTAGGGTTGACCTAACCTAATTTTGCACTCTTCTCAATAAGCAGCCTTCCTTAGCAGAATTCTTTCATGATGTCCATCCAGTGTTTTTTTTTATGATTCTTTATTTTTTGGATGATTTTTTTTTTTACAGTGTATGGTGTTGTTCTTAACTACTAAATAGTCCATAATTTTTTATTTTTTTTACAGCATAGTGTGTTATGATATTTTTATTTTAGATTTTTATTTGTCACTCAAGCATCGCAGGTTAGACATCATCGTGGTACCCTACAGTGAGTATGGCTGTGCTTTGGTCTACTTTACAGGCTCAGCTCATTTCAACAGGTCTTTGCGACACTTGTGTAAAACTCAGAATATGTCTCTCAATGAACATGCCTTGAAAATTGGTGTTGTAAGAAAGGTAACTGTTGCTAGAATATCTCACTTTTGAATTAATAATAGAGCATTCTTATATCTTTTTTTAATTGATAGATTTTTACAGTTCATTCTTATTCTTAAATTTACAGGGTGCAGACAAAATTTATGAAGGCACGATAGTTCAGACACCCACAGAAGAGTCAGTGTTTGAAGCTCTCAAAATACCTTACAGACCTCCAGAAGAAAGAGATCATTGATGGTATTCAAAAAAGTATCTTTAATATTTATGAACATACAATTGTTGACCTTCTGTTTTCTGCTCGTTTCAGAGTAAAGTCCATTTTTTATTTGTTTTAACGACTAATTGTGTATAACATTTTACTTGTATATCTATTATTTATTACAACTATAAGAAACAATAATTTATGCCAATTATTTATTTTAAATATAATAGTGAAAGTGCAATATCATTGGAAAAAAAGTTTAGTATTTAGCTTTTTTAAATATATCTGTGATTTTATTCTTTTCAGTAGTAGAATACTAAATACCTTTGTCATGGTCGTTGAAAATATTTGGCTAGCTACTTACATAGAATACTGAATTTTAATATGTATTTAAAAATGTGTTATTATTTATTTTTTGCTAAATTTTAATAAAACATTGTAGCCTGTTTATTGCGACCATTTCCTGTAAGCTCTATTTAGTATATATGACAGTGGCATGAAACTGCATATCAAAATAGTAATTACAAATGCATGATGTGGTTATTCCAAAGAATTTGGTTATAATAATGAAAAACAGTTAACTCGCAAAACTATAAAAATACATTAATACAACTAAATCCTAATCATAAATACATATATATATATATCTAACAAACTGGACAGTATTAACTTCCTCCCCCGCAAAGAACAATCTACAATCTTCAAACTAAGAACAGGACACACACCACTATTAAATTACCACCTGAACAAAATAAACTCCACACAACTACCCCTTTGCAGACACTGCGCCCACCCTGATGAAACCGTAAACCATATCCTCTTTGAATGCCCCTCCCTAATCCACCTTAGGCAGACCCTACTTCCACTACAGCCCAACATAACCAACACCCTGTACGGCAGTGCTGAACAACTGAAGAAAACAGCACACTTTTTCCTTGGCACAGTCTGCAAAAGAGCTCACAGCTCAGCAGCAATAAAGCTGGCTAGAAGAAGAAGAATATATATATATATATATATATATATATATATATAAATTTAGGTCGGGGCTATAGATCTTGGCCTGTGTTATTATTAATCCAATAGCTCTTACAGTAGTACAGTGCATCTTTTATGTCTAAGTCCTACAATAGGATAATGCGTTGGGACGCTAGCAACAGTTTTTAAAACTTTTCTATACTAAGAGTTCATCATGTCTCATTTCCAACAAGAAAAGTGTGGTGACTATTTTAAATGAAACTGGATGTGGATCGCTTTTTTATTTTATTTTAAAGAATTTTTAAAATGAAATAGCCCCAGTGTATAAGCCCCCACCCAGAAACAATTCTATTTTTGAAGCTTTTTTATATTCTAAAGGTATTAAAAGTATACATTTTTTAAAACTAAAAATATTGTTATATTTTTTAAATATTTTTATTAGTATTAGATCTTAAATTTTATTATTTTGTTCAAAATGATTATTATAATTTTTTTAAATTTATTATTCAGAGCCACCACTCTTTGCTTAGGGTATGCGAAGAATTTTAACAGGAAGGAGTTGAAATAGGAGCTATTGGGTTAATGTTGAATAGATATAGAAAGAGATGTGTATCATTGCAATGACTATAACCAATGGCATTGGAAGTAACTGCAATATGTAGTTGTAGCCAACACTAACGAATAAATAATATGGGTTTATCAAATATGTCCACATGACCAGTATTTCATTATGTATTTATATCAGAACAGTGTTCAAATGAAACTCTCAACACGGTTTGGACTTGGAGGTGGCTGATACTAAAACTAGGTCACCATTAGACTTTATTTTTCAGCCAATAGCCTATAAATTGAACACATACAAACAAGATCAAAGTGGTTTAATGTAAGATATTATCTGTATGGGGACTGATGATTATCGTAACATACCAATCTTGGGTCTTTCTAAGTATTTTATTAGGTTTTAACCAAGTAGATATTAGTAAAGAGTTTTGACAGTACTATTTTATTTTTATTGTATCATTTATTTTCATTTGACAGGAACTGTTTTTTTGGATACGTGTAGTAAAAAGTAAAGTTCCTCTTTCATACCTTGCGATCAACAAGGCAGATGATGTTAAGGTCATCTGTTTCTTTGGCCAACAGGTTAACGAGCAGGTTGTCATGTGCCTAGCACAATGACCAACTGCCTTTACTTTTCCCCAACTAAAGTCAGGTACCTATTAGAGTTAGGTGAACTCTAGGGCGCCCTAAAAATCCCAAAATTCAAAATCCCACTCTTCACCAAGATCGAACCCAGATTCCCAGGTTCGGAAGCCAAGCACTTGCGTCTCACATGGATACTTGTAGACCTTTCAGATAATATTCTTAATATTGTGAATTTATTTTTATTTTTATAATTCTTCATGTTTTAAATCTGTGATATTTAAAATTATATCATATTTGTTCAGTGGTGTAGCTAGGGATTTGGGTGCCTGAGGGGCTTGACCTTTTTAGGGCCCCCTGCATTTTTACATTTGACATCATGACATGAGATAATTTACTTAATAAATATGTGAGTCTATTTTCCAATATAGGTACACAGTATATAAGTAAAAGTAAAAAAAAATACTCATTAAAACTGTTTTAATGAATAATACCGTTTGTTTATTGTCGAGGTAATGCACAAGTGACAAATATCAATTTATATCACCTTACATGGTGCTTTCTGTGCAGCAAAGGTCATCTATAACATTATCTAGATCAATACTGTCTAGTAATTTTGACTCCACATGAATAGCAAGATTACATGGCAGAGTCAATTAGGGCATTCAAGTGGGGGCCCAGGGGGACTTTCTGATTTGAGTCCTCCCTCCCCTTACCCTAGCTACGCCACTGTATTTTTTTTTTTTTTATTTATTTCAAAGCTAATACAAGTTAGCAGTTTAACTTCTGCATTTTTTTTTAAACATTATAAATTATTTCATATGAAACAATACAAGTTAAATCAGAAGTAAACTTGATTTCATTCTATTAAAAAAAGGTATACATTGAAATATATATATATCTTTTATTTTTTGTGTTTGAAATAAATATAATTTTATATATTATGTTACGGTTGATATCATTTAACACAATCATTTTTACATTTTTCACATTAATATCAAGCACCATGAACCGGGCATTTTGACACCATCCAAACAATACCGTATCTGTAGCCAGACTTGAAACTTCTTCCAACACACATACTCGCTCTCTCTCTCTTATTTTGACTTGTCTTCTCTTTCTTTAACCCAAACTGGCATATCATCTCCATGAACGTAAGTAGCCAGTTTTCTCAAAACCTGCTCTATTCTCCCGGCCGTCAATCCCAGAATCTGAATGATTAAAGTGAATCCATACAGGGCTCCGCTAATGATTCCGTAAATGTTCAGCCGTGACAAAGGAGAGTCCAGTCCCATATAGAAGTAAGATAGGAAGGCCAACCAGACAGCGTTCAAGAAGAGGAAAGCTGCGAGCAGACGGTTTCTTAACCTGCCGAGGCCTTCTGCCAACGCAGCTTTCTCCAGGCCTTGGTTGACAGCGATGCCAAGGTGGGTGGCGACGAGAGACTCCCAGAACTTGTGTTCCTCCCTGGCTTTTTCGTCTCCTTGTGACATGTCTCGAGCCAACGAGGACAAGATGGTTTGAATTTCGGTTTGTGTGTCCATTTCTAAGTTTTGGGAACCTTCGGAAAGATGAGAGAAACTGTTTAGTGATGACAAGCTATGTGCAACACTAAGAAAACTAAACACAAATGTATCTGTGGTAGCATAAACACAGACGAAAACTTAGACATAATCTTTTATCAACTACTGCGCAATGTGTGACTAAGTCTGTGATTTTGCAACTTGCGGGCCACATCAGATTCTTGTAGAGATACCGTCCTGTCCCACGAACTTATTTACATAACGGAATTGCAGATTTTCGAGTCAATTTGACTCTTAAGTGTTTTATTTTTATTTTTTTTCTATGATGTCGCCAGCTAGACGTTTATCGTTGACCAGGCCGATGAAGATAGACCCCCATCGACCAAAACATTCTGTTCAGCGCAATTATACACTGTGTTGTATGGCCTTAATACCTTCCCATTGTTCAGTGTACACGTAGATAACTATAAATTCAGTTTAATGAATGGGGTATAACTGCTTAGCTTCCGAGGTGAAGGTTCAGTTTGGTTACACCGGTGCTTAAAATTAAATCGAGGAAAACCTGTCCTGTAAGATCGGACGTGAAAGAATCTCTGCGTCATCCTGCAGGTAGTCAGGGGTAGCTATAGTAGGTACGTAATTTTATCAGAGGTGACAATTCTACTCTGCGACCCAACCTGTACAGGAGATGGGAGGATTTACGCCAGACAGGCGAGTTTCTTTTCAGCGCGATACTGGAGTACTAGCCCTTATCTGTTCACCCTTACTAAATAACTGTTTGTTGGAGTTTAAAAAAAATAGTGTGTCAGTATTAGTGCCACCACAATACTTTACATGTTAGCAGTGTGTGTCTCCAAGGTTACGTTGAAGAAAGGGAGTATTCGTTTTTGGTCATGTCGAAGGATGAAACCACAGCAGGATCGGCCAATATGTTAAGTCACCTGGGTAGAAAGTAGGGTGAAAGTGCAACAGTCCTGGTGATTACAGATGCCCAACCTGTGACCGCAGCTGTGTATCAACGATTGGCCCTCTTTAGTCACACAACATTTTGCGAAGGGAATATATTATCCTTCGAGACTTAAATTTACACAGAAACCTGGGTGATAGTTGAACGGCAGACGACCCAGAGATGTAAGACATAAAGACGTGTATTTGGTGTATTAATTGCGAGTCAAATTTTGTTTCCATTCATTACTATTACATCTATATATCATTTCGGATTGAATCTGTGTATATTATTAAAGTTATATTGAGGATTTTGTTCACCAAAAAGAAGTTTGTTGAAGTTATTTTAAGTTCAACAATAAGAAAATTATAATACTCCCACACTCACATAGTTGTACTAGCTGACTGAGCTACAATCCTAACCCAAATCCCAAGAAAGGCGACGCCTGTTTTAAGCTATCCCGACAAGTCGATCAACGTCTAATCTTTCGACTCAGAACCGACACAGAATAAGCCAACATATGTTCCGGAAGCTAAAATTTAGAACTAGGTGAAACCTACCCATGTGGAGTGTCACCAGAGAATGCTGGTCATGTCCTTCAAAACTGCATACTTTATCAAGAGGCCTGAACCAGACTCTGACCCCAAAACACCCCCTAAAGACAGAAAACTATATGGAGAGTTCCCTGATTTGGAAACCACTGCGCAGTTCGTTTCATATATTAGTCTAGTCACCCAAACGCTCCAACACAATAATGAGAACAAGGAAGAAGACCACTAACAAGCAATGACCTTTAATTATTATTATTATTTTTTTCTACCTGAGTTACTTAGTACACTTACCTAAGGTGATACCCTTTAATTTGGAGTTTTTCATTCGTTTTCTCATTTTCTTAAAACTGGGAAGACAGGAAATCTTCGGAAGCTTAGCCTCATTCTGAATAACACAATAAGTCAATGTAATATAGGCCTATCAATATGCATGTATATATTGTTAAATATTTATGGCATGCAACTAGGGAAAATGACTTAACTCTTTCTCTCCTAACCGGCGATGCCAACGTTGATTCTACCAGAATGTGGTAAATAATTACGGAGAGAAAGAGTTAATGACACGTTTTAATACCAAATGAAATGCGCTAATAAATTCGACAATCCGCCTTTAGTGTTTTCAGCTTCTTTCTTAGCTGAGAGGTGCTTCCAGTGTTGGTAGACACCTACATACCCATAGGAGGACAAAGAGGAGGACAAAGCCTTAGGCCTACTAAGGAGGACAAAAAAAACAACAAATAAACAAAAAAAGTAAAATTTATAATAAAAATTAAAGATCCCCTTTCAGACCTTGTGGTCTATAGGGCAGATGATGTAAAGGTCATCTGTTTATGTGGCCTACGGTTAACGAGGGTGTCATGTGGCCAGCACAACAACCAACCGCCTTTACTTTTCCCCAACTAATGTCAGGTACATATTAGAGCTGGGAGAACTCAGAAGCGCCTGAAGATACCGAAATTAAAAATCCCACACTCCACCAGGATTCGAACCATGGACACCGGTTCGGAAGCCAAGCGCTTAACCGCTCAGCCACCGCACCTCCAAACTTTATAAATCGGGCTAATATTTATTTGATTAAGCATACATAAAACAATATAAAACATAGTATATCATAGTTTGTAATGTAGCTTTACTGAATATCTAATTTATGAGAAGAATCGACTTTCCCACTAGTTCATTATTCGTGTTAACATACGCGAGCAACTAAACGCAGAACAATTTGTACTTTGCGAGAAGAATACACCTGAGTCAAGGTAAAGTTGTTTAGATTTAATTTTAATACTAGTGTTAACGTCAGCCGACATCTTGAATACAATTTCTAATTATTAAACACACATAATGGCAATAGCGAGAACTCAACGCTGATTGGTTGATGAGATGTATTATGGGTTACCAGCAGGTTATTAAGCCACTCATTATATATAGTGGCGTAGCTAAAAAAAAAAGGGGGGGGGGTCCAATTTGAGGCTTACTGTAAAACCTATTCTACGATCAGTAAAACATTCTACAACTAGTAAAACCTATTCTACGATCAGTAAAACCTATTCTACGATCAGTAAAACCTATTCTACGAGCAATAAACGTATTCTACGAGCTGTGAAACCTATTTTACGAGCAATAAAACCTATTCTACGAGCTGTGAAACCTATTCTACGAGCTGTGAAACCTATTTTACAAGCAATAAAACCTATTCTACGAGCTGTGAAACCTATTCTACGAGCTGTGAAACCTATTCTACGAGCAATAAAACCTAATCTATGAGCTGTGAAACCTATTCTACGAGCTGTGAAACCTATTCTATAACCACCTACCGAGTCACGTGTTCCCCAGCTCTGGTCGATAATGTTGGCGATGCTGTAGATCGGCAACAAGACGTGCATGGCTGGGAAGATGAAGAGGTAGGCAAACCCGTAGATGATCTGGTGACTCTCTCTGGGGTGCATCAAGGCGGCGTAGACAAGACTGAGGGTCAGCAGGAGTATGACGTAATGCTGCTGGAAATGAAAATGACCGGCCTTGATCTCTGGAGAAGAGAAGGCCCATAATTCCATAATTTATCAAATGTATTTTTAAAAAAATTACCATAGCATCATATTAGATAAGATGAGGGAGGAGTGATCTATGGGAACGAAATGGGAAAAGGGAATGCAATACAAAATCTTGTACAGAAAATCAACTAAAATTAATTTAGGCGTATTGGTCGACAAATCTTACCTGGTGCCCCAACGATCCAACAGACTAAGGGATAGGTAAAGGTAAAGGTATTGGTAAAAAGTAATTGCGCGCTAATGCTTTTTGTCGTCTGCGTCACAGAGTGAAATAGAAAAACCTCTGCCTATTAACTTTTTGTCGAGAAGCGAAAAAACATCTCACATAACTCTTACTAAAGGCAGCCTAGTGGAGGGCCCTACAACTATCATAAACCAATCGGCCATGTATTTCTCTCCAATCTGATGCATCATTTAATACTAATTAAGTTGCCAGATTGTATGGACAGTGTAGTCTTTAACATTAATGTGTTGCCTAGATTAAGATTTGCAGACGCAATACCATTCAGCTATCACGCCTCTAAGGTATCAACGTAGGCCTACAGCTTATAGACAAAACACAACAACCTGTTTAGTGTCTTACTCTTTCACATGTTTACAATCCTGATGCAGTCCCAGCTGCGATGGACAGGACACGTCTGCAGAATGGAAGACCCCCGCATCCCTAAACGACTCCTGTATGGCCAATTAAGGGAAGGAAAGCGCCCGCAAGACGGTCAAAGAGAACAACGCTGGCAGAAGAAAAACGCCAGAGAAGAAAAGCAAGGCCAATGACACTAGCTCCAGCTGGAATAACCTTCCCAGTGTGCAGCCGAACATTCCGGGCTCACATAGGAGGCACAAAACCCCAGTGCAAAGCCCTCAGCCTTGTGATCGAACCACGATGGACGAACCAAATACATTTCGATAACCTTTCGGTCTAAACTTTTAAATTACTAGAATTAGTTCATAATAACTACCAGTAGGGACCCATTTAAAGTTCCCCTTTCAGACTTTGTGGTCTATAGGGCAGATGATGTCATCTGTTTCTGTGGCCTATGGTTAACGAGAGTGTCATGTGGCCAGCACAACTACCAACAATCTTTACTTTTCCCCAACTTATGTAAGGTACCCATTAGAGCTGGATGGAATCAGAGGCGCCCGAAGATCACGAATTTAAAAATCCCAGTTTTCACCAGGATTCGAAACCCGGACCCCGGTTTAGAAGCCAAGCGCTTTAACGCTCAGCCACTGAGCCTCCACCAGTGACCCATTTAAGTAAGCATTTTTCCCTTTAAGGCACACTTTTATGTAAGAGTAAATCTAACCTACCTGCTGCCATTCCTGCAGTTATCTTGTAAGAGCCGTAGATGGCCACCGAGGAGAACATGCTGCCCATGAGCACCATGAGCACGCTGGTCAGCAGGCCCTGTGTTCGAGCGCTGGTACACGTACAAACGAAGGCGTACATGTAGACGATGACGGCCATGGGGAGAGTTGTGTAGACGTAAGGGATTTCGAACACCAGCTCCAGACCTAGGAATAGAAGTCACTTGTTTTGTTAGGAAAGAGGCAATGAAAAGTGATAAAAGGGGGTAACAGAGAGAGATTTAACCGAGATCTAGATCTAGATCAATCTTTCCCATTCTGTGTTTTTAAATCTAGGCGTTCTTCCCAGTACGTTTAACAACCGGCATTTTTTTTGCGGCACTTAGTTTTTGAAATTCAAAGTTACATTTGTCCTCAGTGACCTCCCATTTTTTGTACTTGGTCACTGTCCCTACTGTCTAAGGACGACCTTCAACTTGACATTTACTTTGTGATCTAACAGACGTTATAGATCCACGCGCCTTGCCACATACAAACTGAACCTTCCGAAAGACAATTTAATATCTACTAGTCGACCGGTGGTGTAGCAAACACCGCTATTTGCAGGGCCAGCTTTCATAGGATCCGCGCTAATTCTAGGTGTATAAATTATTAAATGTAACCATTTTATAACTTATAACAGATTTCCCGCGGCCTCCTATCGATTTACCAGGAGCTCCTGGAAATCTCATGAAATTGCAAAATATAAGAAAAGGTCCTGGAAATATCCGGAAATCAGTAAAATCTTTAGGACATTCATACAAATCTCCTGAAATATATAGACAAAAATTGTCATTTTAGGGTGTCATTCAATATGGAAAACACCAATCTTACGTGCGATTAAAAAAAAACGGCATTATGCAATATTCCTAATTGTGGAAGAAGCTTCTCGCGTCTCAAACTAATGAAGAATTACTTGAGGTCACAATTCTTGTAGATTGATTGAAACAAGTGTTACCACTTTCAATATCAATGTTCTAGCGTGTTACCACTTTCAATATTAAAGTTCTAGCGTGTTACCACTTTCAACATTAAAGTTCTAGCGTGTTACCATTTTCAACATTAAAGTTCTAGCGTGTTACCACTTTCAACATCAATGTTCTAGCGTGTTACCACTTTCAACATTTAAGTTCTTACATGTTACCACTTTCAATATTAAAGTTCTAGCGTGTTATCACTTTCAACATTAAAGTTCTAACATGTTACCACTTTCAACATTAAAGTTCTAGCGTGTTACCATTTTCAACATTAAAGTTCTAGCGTGTTACCACTTTCAACATCAATGTTCTAGCGTGTTACCACTTTCAACATTAAAGTTCTAACATGTTACCACTTTCAACATTAAAGTTCTAGCGTGTTATCACTTTCAACATTAAAGTTCTAACATGTTACCACTTTCAACATTAAAGTTCTAGCGTGTTACCACTTTCAATATTAAAGTTCTAGCGTGTTACAACTTTCAATATTAAAGTTCTAGCGTGTTATCACTTTCAACATCAAATTTTACGCATTATAAAGGTCCTAACCCTATCCTTATCTTCTTCATCAGAATTCGAAAGTAAGACCTTCTGTAGCTGCACTACGTTACTTTGTAACAATTTGAACCATTCCATTTTTCCTAAACTTCCCCCTTTTTCTTCCGCATGCAGCTGTCTAGTTGTCTCTGTCTAGATTATCACCATCTAAGCAACTCGGTAACACGACACCCGCACTCTACTGAAGCCTCTCACCGGCAGTGATCATGACAATGGCCGTCCCAGGTGTGATGACGTTGTTTAAAAACATGTTGACCAGGTAGATGACATACATCAGGCTGAAGCACTCATTGTTCCGGACCAGTCGAAGTAGGTTTTGAACTACCAAAATGGCGTTTGCCATGTCAGATAGAATCCATCGTCGTCTCTGCTTGTAGTATTCCTAAAGGTTAATTTTTAAAAAAAGGTAAATACATTTGAGTTGCAACTCTATTAATGTAAATATCTTATATATTACAGACGTTACTTCTTAAAAGAAGATGATTACGTCCTACGCGTCATGCATTCAGTCATGCATATTAACCAATGACTTAAATTCTGCCAAGTCACTGGATTTCCTGGCTAGTTCAGGCAACCCATTCCATGCTCTAATAGCACTAGGGAAGAAGGAGTATTTATGACTGGACTGTTCTACTTCTGACTATTAGAAAATGTAATTCTAGTAAAAAATGCGAAACTCATTGAGACTTGTCATTATTAGCTCATGATTAGCCTAACTTGAAAGTTGAGATCAAATGTTGGCCGTTTCGAAATGTAATAGGCTACACATTACACGCACATTAAGTAGTTACAAAACAAAAACAACAAACAAAAACAACAACAACACCAACAGACTATCTGTGGCTAAAGGGTTACCAGTGCATTAAATGACCAGCACAAAAACCAAGTCTAGTTTCAGCAGACGTCAACTGACGGGCTTTGTGTTCTATAATCTCCCGTTACCACGAATGTGTCACTTAAACTGAAGACTTTCTAAACGGCAACAAAATGAGTAACCACTTGGTCACCATGTCACTCGAAGTATAGCATCTGTTGAGTAAAATGATAGCCTGGCCATAAGGTATTTGCTTTTAACCGTCATCACAATGGTTCCGAGTTTAAACCTTGCACGCTGTCATACTACAGCCATTGCCTAACTGACCTGTTAGAGATATTGGGTCGTGGAGTAATATTCTTTCGGAAGAAAACTCGTTTATTTCACGAATCAATTTACTTATCAAAATTGTAGATTTGCTATATCTTCATTGTAAATGATAGCTCTAAAAATAGATGTTTTCTCATGCACGAAATGTGCTCAAGTTTGTCACTCCAGAATCGGCTAGTTTAGTCACAGATAACTTTGCCTTGATTCATGGAGAATAAAACAACACCAGTGATTCATATGTGTACATCATCGAGACAGAAGGAACCATACATGTCTAAACTGTAACCAAAATGGGCTTAACGTTTTTCTTTCTTAAAGTTTAGCATTGAACCCTGACATTTCAATGCATCTACAAGTATAGGGGCATTAAAAACTGTAACTTCTAACCTCAAATGTGTCTGGACAGTATGTGGTGTTATCAGCAAAGGGAGAATAACGCATGTGCCAGCCATTGATCATCATTAAGGTAGCCATCCAGCGATCTTCACCTGTAGAAATTGTTCCCAAACATTAGCTGACAACGTAAAAAAACTAACTATTTTGTTGTTTAAAAAAAGTAAAGTTTCCCATTTCAGACCTTGCCATCTATGGGGCAGGTGATGTAAAGGTCATCTGTTTCTATGGCCCACGGTTAACGAGGGTGTCATGTGGCCAGCACAACGACCAACCGCCTTTACTTTACCCCAACTAATGTCCGGCACCCTTTAGAGCTGGGTGGACTGAGAGGCACTTTAAAGATCCCGAAATTAAAGATCCCGAAATTAAAGATCCCAATCTTCACAAGAATTCGAATTCGGGATCCTAACGATATTTATGACATTAATTAAATAGGTATATGGTATTGTATTATGTCTATTGCACAATGCAAAATTAATATCATTTTACATTCGCATCTTTATTTTTCCTTGGTAAATGTAAAAAAAATAGTATGATGTAATCATAGACCTATGTATATATTATACCATATATAGGTCTGTGGATGTAGTATATATGCTTTTATTCTGCTGAAGTTTGCAAAACGACGTTTGACCGTTAGACAAGTCAAAATACCAGCCTTAAAGAGAGAAACAAATGTACCTGTATCTTTGACATAGACTGTGAAAGGTGTTTTCGTTGGGCTGGAATATTTGTCCATGACATCTCTAATGGCGTTAGCCCTGTACAAACTGAAGCAGCCTGGGCAGCAGCTGACTGAACCGATGATATTTTGGGCGTTTTTAATCATCCAGAAATCTAGTAATATATAAAACAAGCAAAATATTATTTAAAAAAAAAACAAAGCTGATCTAAGGGGAATAATTTTGCACTTACAATCATAAATCTCAATAACGTAAAAGTTATTTTCCTTATTCGACTTCAAACAAAATAATTACCAATAGTTTATAAAAGACTAGTTGGTTTAATATTTTTTTTTGCTATTGATTCCCTTTTTCATTTTTTTAAATATCAAACAAAACCAATTTAGTATCACTAATTAATTGGCTAAATTTTTAAAAAATAGAATCATGTTATTAAATATCTGAAATTCTTGATCTAAGAACGGGAAGTGGGAGAAATAACGTGTTCAAAATTAGTACCAGACAAACAGACAGACGGAGTCTGTTGATATAAGCTTTGTGAAAATCAATCGAAGGATGTTTAAGAATAAATTTTGATTGTAGTATGCAGTGGCGTAGCTAGGGATTTGGGGATCCGCGCGGATTGACCCCTTTAGGGGCCCATGCATTTTCACATTCGACATCATGACATGAGATAATGGCGTAATATGTAATGTAAAAAAATAAAAATTTCGGACACTCATTTTGGGACTCTCACACAAGTGGGGGCCCATGGAGATTTTCATATTTGGACCTCTCCCCCACCATTGTTAAACCACTGGTAGTATGCTATGACACGAGTTAAGAGAATGGAGTTGATAGTCGATCTTACTAGATGTCAGCTTTTTTCAACCACTATCCATAATAACAAATTTACTGATATATACTTTTTCATAATAAAAGAAACATTTTTTCCTTCAAGTGCTTCAAAAATGTATTGTCAACAAATGAAATTATTTGAGCAAAGAATGGAGTAATTTGTTAAAGTCGAATACCATTGAATTAATACTAAACGAATGGAAGATTAGAAATTTGCGAAATGTTTTCTACGAAAAGCCTTTGAATTAGCTGAAATCTATATTGTTGACACTTCTCTCTTGTGGAGTCCCCAGGGCAGTAGCCTCGCCTGCCCTCCCACAAATCCGACCAAGATAAAATATGTGACCGACAGTATAAAAAAAAACACAACATAGAAAACTGATAGTCTGCAAGATGGGTAACTAACTGTGACAGAGTGAAGGTTAGTAATGGGTTGTAAAAAAAAAGTTTACTACATTAAAAAAAAATATTTTCCCTTCTAGTTCTGTGTTTTAAGTATATCAAAAATTTAAAAATATGTTTTTTTAAAGTTACTAATAAAATTAATGAAATTAAAGCCACATTATTATTTGCATACATTGATTTATGAACACAAGGCAAAATAAAAAACAAACACCTTTAGCATATTCAAAAACTTGATGCCAGACGATTGAACTACATTTTTGTCCGATTGGATGTGTCCTTCCGCAGGCGGCACCGATACGTTTATCTGTAATGCACATGTTCAGTAGCTCCTTGATGGCGTCTGCTTTAAAGTCCATGTCCGCGTCTGTGGCCAGGATGAACGTGTGGTCGTCGTCCACGTAGGCGTCGCTGTCGCTGATGACGTCAGTGTAGGAGTGCACAGTATTGTGGTCGGAGACCGGCGGTGTTGGGGTGGCTGGTGGAACTTTTTGAATGTCTGAGAATAGTTTTTGAAAAAAAAAAATTATGATAATGGAACCGTTTACCTTTTGTTAAATGACCACGTGAATTTTAATAGATTTTTTTTAAAATAGTTGGTTCTTTAGGGGAAGGGGCGGTGGAGCCAGAGAGGGTCCTATGAAAACAGATTCTTTTTTATTTGTAAACAACCAAAAATAAGAGACATTTGTTGAAAGGAGTTTTGTAAGGCTCCGTCTCGAGAGACAGCAATTATTGTAAGGCTCCGTCTCGAGAGACAGCAATTATTGTAAGACTCCGTCTCGAGAGACAGCAATTATTGTAAGGCTCAGTCTCGAGAGACAGCAATTATTGTAAGACTCCGTCTCGAGAGACAGCAATTATTGTAAGGCTCCGTCTCGAGAGACAGCAATTATTGTAAGGCTCAGTCTCGAGAGACAGCAATTATTGTAAGGCTCAGTCTCGAGAGACAGCAATTATTGTAAGGCTCAGTCTCGAGAGACAGCAATTATTGTAAGGCTCCGTCTCGAGAGACAGCAATGTAGATGCCTAACTGGATATTGACTTCAATTAGGTGACACTATACGGGCCGATTCTGGAGTGGCAAGTGATATACGTTCATACCCCAGTTTCTCTTTAACATTACAAACGAAATATACAATAACATATATTTCAACGATTTAATTGCCAAAGGAATAAAAGCGTCTTTTGTGTCTGTTTTTGTTGCTCGATGTCTTATATTTTCTTGGTGATGGTGAAATGTTAAAGTCCCGAAGAAGCGGCTGTTAGAACTTTGTGTGTTAAGTTTTTATGACTTCTAGAGAAAGTAATTTGTTTTTTTGTTTGTTAAGTGAAATTTGGTTATTATATCACTTAAACAAGAAACACCTCCATAATTAGGAATTTGTGATGGTGAAATGTTAAAGTCCAGAAGAAGAGGATGATAGAAGTGTGTGTGTATGTTTTTATGACTTCTAGAGAAAGTAATTTTTGTTTCTTTGTGAAATTTGGTTATTCCGTCACTTAAACAAGAAACACCTCCATACTTAGGAATTTGGGTCATTTGGTCCTTTGAAGTAATTTCATTGTGACACTACCTCACTTTATTGTTTTCCCGTTAACTTAAACTTCTGCTCACCTCAACTAAAAACGAAATGTAATTAAATGAAACATTTAAATTAAGTGTGACATGATACCTCCACTGTCTCCGTTACAAGAGGAGCAGTTGCTGCCTCCTTCTGAGTGTGACTGGTAGCCTGAGTTGATGTAAGCGCCACCTGGGTAATACCGCAGCTTGTCGTCTGGGAGCGAATCAATGTCAGAGCTCTCCTTACTGGAACAAGATGCCTGACACTTAATGCAAAGAAAACAATATGTCTATCACATTTCAAACAACAATAATTAGATAAGATAGATTACAAGATGCCTGACACTTAATGCAAAAACAAAACAAACAATACGTCTATCATGTTTCAAACAACAATAATTAGATAAGATAATTTTACAGATCCAAACAAATGGAATTTCAGGGTTGCCTAAGTCAGTCAGGAAAAACAATGCCCTGGCAAAATTTAAGACAATGATTAACATGCATGACTAGATTGACCTAGGAACAAGCGTATGGCGTCATCTTTTTTTTTGAAGTAACGTCTAGATTTCATTCAAATTCAGTTTGACTGCAATAGTCCACCTCAGCATTATTTCTATAACAATAGCAGTATAAATGCAAATACGAACAACATTCACACACACACACTATACCCATACAAACACACGACCAGCGTTTTATGAATTAGGCTTCTCTGTACTTCCCGGTGACGACTAGTGAACTTGAAACACTCTGACTGAAAGTGGGATAAATGAGTTTTAGAGTCTTTCTGTTCTAGCCTTAATGAGAAGCCGACCACCTCGTCCAGATCTGATAGAATAATTGCATATTGTCATTAAGAATTCTGTGTGTTTTGGAAAGGCATCTTTCATGAAAAAGCTCTTCAAAAGATGGTAGACTTATCGTATCTTATATAATACAGTCGTTACTTCAATGACTTAAATTCTGCCAAGTCACTGGTTTTCCTGGCTGGCTCAGACAACCTATTCCATGCTCTAGTAGCACTAGGGAAGAAGGAGTATTTGTACAAATTTGTCCTAGCATATGGGACGAGGAATGTGCCTTTATCTTTGTGTCTTTCAGAGTATTTTATTGTTTGAATGACTTACAAAATGTATTGAATACATTAAGTTGATGGGGATGGGGGAGGGGATGTTAAGGGAGAAAAAAAGGGATAGGGGTTGTTAAGGGAGAAAAAAAGGGGATGGGGGATGTTAAGGGAGAAAAAAAGGGATGGGGGATGTTAAGGGAGAAAAAAGGGGATGGGGAATGTTAAGGGAGAAAAAAGGGGATGGGGAATGTTAAGGGAGAAAAAAGGGGATGGGGGATGTTAAAGGAGAAAAAAGGGGATGGGGGATGTTAAAGGAGAAAAAAGGGGATGGGGGATGTTAAAGGAGAAAAAAGGGGATGGGGGATTTTAAGGGAGAAAAAAGGGGATGGGGGATGTTAAAGGAGAAAAAAGGGGATGGGGGGTGTTAAAGGAGAAAAAAGGGGATGGGGGATTTTAAGGGAGAAAAAGGGGATGGGGGATGTTAAAGGAGAAAAAAGGGGATGGGGGATGTTAAAGGAGAAAAAAGGGGATGGGGGATGTTTAGGGAGAAAAAAGGGGGATGGGGGATGTTTAGGGAGAAAAAAGGGAATGGGGGATGTTAAGGGAGAAAAAAGGGGATGGGGGATGTTAAGGGAGAAAAAAAGGGGATGGGGGATGTTAAGGGAGAAAAAAGGGGATGGGGGATGTTAAGGGAGAAAAAGGGGATGGGGGATATTAAGGGAGAAAAAAAGGGGATGGGGGATGTTAAGGGAGAAAAAAAGGGGATGGGGTATGTTAAGGGAGAAAAAAAGGGGATGGGATGATCTACAAAATCAATACATTGAAGTGTAAGCTTTGTTTTAGTGTTTCTCTGTGCTTAGTGCTCTATAATGTAATCTTTTTTGTGTGCAGACATCTGGGGACAACAGTAAAAGAATTAGGTTTATATGCCACCTTTTGACATGTAGAGTTCCCAACCTTCCCCCTTCATTGACGTAGACTAGTTGCTTGAGCCACCGAACTACGTGGACTTATCATCTTATATTATAATCTACAAACGTTGGTACAAAAGTGTACACAAATACGTCCCACGCGTCGCACGTCTCATTCCGGGCATGCATGTTAATCTTTGAAACAAGCCAGCCCGGAAAACCAATGACTTGCCAGAATTTAAGTCATTAACATGCATGGCTAGATTGACTAAGGAACACGCGTATCTTCGTCTTCTTTGAAGTAACGTCTATATTTGATAAGATAAGATACGCTCTGTTAAGTCGTTGCAAACCCATTCCATGCTCTAATGGCACCAAGAAAGAGGGAGCAAGTGTACGAATTTGTCCTAGCATATGGCATAAGAACTGTGTCTTTATCATTGTGCCTTTACTTAACAATCCAAGACGTTCAACAGCTTGAAGAAATTAAAAGGATAGAGTTAATCTACAAAAAATTGATTAAAAGTATACCATTTTAAAAAAATTCACGTGAAAAATGGATAAAAAATAATGTAAAATAAAAATAAAATAAATTGATATCAATAAGTTTTAATTTTTATAACGCTTGTCAATATCTTAAATTGTATAAGCATACTTTGACAAATCTGTATTTAAAATGAGGAAACTGTATAACATAACCCAAATGTTTATTTAAAACAGAGAAAGGGAAAGAGCGAGAGAGAGCGAGAGAGAGAACAAGAGAGAGAGAGAGAGAGAGCGAGAGAGAGAGCGAGAGAGAGAGCGAGAGAGAGAGCGAGAGAGAGAGCGAGAGAGAGAGAGAAAGAAGGGAGGAGGAGTGGTCAGCAAAGTAAGTGGGGAGGAAAGGAGAGTCAAAAAGAGAGAATGACAGAGAGCAAATGAGAGAGAGAGAGAGAGAGAATAAAGTGGAGAGGAAGTGATAAAGAGAGAGAATGACAGAGAGAGAGAGAGAGAAAGTGACAGCGAACAAAATGGGAATGAAATCAGAGCCAAACAGAAAGATTGACAGAGAGCAAGAGATAGAGAGAGCGAACACAATGGGGGAGAGGGTGAAGTGAGAAACACAGAGAGTGCAAGAGAGAGAGAGAGAGAAAGAGAGAGAACCACAGAGAGTGCAAGAGAGAGAGAAAGAGAGAGAACCACAGAGAGTGCAAGAGAGAGAGAAAGAGAGAGAACCACAGAGAGTGCAAGAGAGAGTGAAAGAGAGAAAGAGAGAGAACCACAGAGAGTGCAAGAGAGAGAGAAAGAGAGAGAACCACAGAGAGTGCAAGAGAGAGAGAGAGAGAGAGAGAGAGCGAGAAAGACAGTGTGGTATAAGGAAAAAAAGTATCACTCCCGTGCTAGTATCATCATATGAATTTTTCATGCAACAAAGTTATTCTACAGTTGTGCGTTTTAAATTTAGGAACACATAAAATATAGTAAAAAAAATATATAAAAATAATGTCCAGCCGTGCCACATGGCAAAAACTTTCCACGTTTTAATTGTAATAAGCTTTGGATTTTCATATAGTACGAGGAAGTCCCTTTCCGCGTTATCTTGTTCTAGAATATTCTAGATGATTGGCTTTAAAAACTAAAGTCATGCTTTGTGTCAGGAAACTAGAGCATACCATTGGACACAAAGACTAGGCGAACTTCACCTGACCAATGGACATTTAGGGAACTGTATTTTTACCTAGTGTGTCAGATGTGGGGCTTACAATGTCAGTTGTGAAATCTTAAACTAAAACATAGACGTGATTGTTATTGTTAGTCACGTCTTTCTTTTTCTTTTATGTATTTGTTATTCGAAAATATTTGCTGCGGACCACATCTTCTTTGTTGTAGAATACTTTTTCGTATGCGTCGTAATGCCTTTGCGGGATGAAACATTTCTATGGAGGATATTTAATCACGTCTTGAAGAAAATTTGACACTAGCTAAATCACATTTACCTAAGCCAATGAACAAAATAAAAAGGGGGTCGCCGCCTAGTGAAAAATTGTATTACGGGGTCGCGTAGCTGAAAAGGTTGACAATCGCTGGTATATACCAATCTCAGCCCACAATTTACCAATGAATACTTTTGTAACTAGATTTAAACTGAATCCAACTAGTGTATCAACGCTACTGCTAATAGTGACATTACTTATAGGCCCTAATAATATCTTAATGGAAGGGGTGAGGGTGGCGGACTGGTTAAGCGTTGGGCTTCCGAACCTGGGTCCCTGGGTTCGAATCTCGGTGAAGACGGGGATTTTAAATTTCGGGATTTTAGGGCGCCCCTGAGTCCACCCAACTCTAATGGGTTCTTGACTTTAGTTGGGGAAGTGAAGGCGATTGCTCGTTGTGCTGGCCACATACTCGTTAACCGTTGGCCAAAGAAACAGATGACCTTAACATCATCTGCCCTGTAGATGGCAAGGCCTGTAAGGGGGGCTTTTAGGTGCGGGCGCCTACGTAGTACACAGTACGATGACACAACTACCTAAAACTGAAGTGTTTCTAATTACGGTTGAAAACTGCAAAAACTAAAAAGTTAAATAAAAAAGTGACAAAGTCATATATTACAAGAATGCAGTGTAGCAGTTGGGTTTAAAAGAGAACCAAGTCTTGATCACAATATTTAAGCTATTAGCATTCATAGCAACGTCTGAAATAAATAAATAATTATTTAATGAGTCACACGTAGAAATTTGACTTTTTATCCCGACGATATTGCTGCAACCATTTCTTAAGTACGAATGTAATATTACTAATCTTAGCGTACTGCAGGGAACCTTGTTGTTTTTTTGTGTGCCAAAAGCTAATGAGGATGTTATGTGGCCAGCGCAACCATTTATTATTTTACTTTTCATATACAAATGTCAGGAACATGGACACAAGGAAGTCGCTAATTAGGTCAAATGAATGTTTAAAATATCCCAGCATAATTTGGACTTCGAAATGAGACCACCGGTCCAAGGATAAAGGTGTATCTTAATTGACATAAATATATATGCTTCAAATTCTTGACATTATTATTTTTAAAATAAAGTTTTAGTTTTAATATGGATTGCTCCTACCTAAGATAAAAACTAAAGTCTTTATATAGATGTGTGGGGCATTTAATTAAATGTCATTAGTTATACATATACCGTTATCCGTGGAGAGCTGTGCTGATAAACTATCATAACATTTTATATTCAAGTACTTCATGTTATCGTATAGGTTAGGCTGTTAATGGTTAATAATATAATAATAATATATTTTATTAATATCAATCCTTACCTGTGAACCAAATTCACTGTGCGGTGGACTTGAATCTTCTGCGGATGGATACTGGCGATCATTCTCAACAGTTGTTTTAAAGTCGGCCAGTGTCGGAAATCCAATGTTTGTAATGCGTCGGAATAGAGGCTGGTCGTTACCGGAAACACAGCCGATAAGATCAGCTTCATTGCACGCGCTGGAAATTCGAATCTCAGGAAGTTGGCATTCTCTTGAAGAGACCGGCTTGTTCTGAGAGTCGTACTTCCAAAGAGCTTTGCGATACCTCATCACGTAGTTTATGTACATGGCCTGGCTCCAGCGCTTTTTAGACTTGACTTTTTGAGGATCTTTCATATGGACGAAAAGTGGGAGCCCGCTGGGAAGTTGGCAAAATACTTGCAAGCCGTAAGGCGTCACCCAGCAGCGAGTCCTTTCGAGGTGAACGCCGCCTTTGGTGATAAGAAGGGCGACAAACTGAAGCGCGAACTCGTTAAGTTTTGTTCCTGAACATCCGTTATCCATAAAAATGTTGCTCTCAAAGTGAATGCCTTTTAAGAGTGGGTCTGATGAAATCTTCATCAAACTTTCTAACAATCTCCCCATCTCGTAGTCCGCCTCTCTGTACATGGTAGTGCAGATGTAGATCCGGTTTGTCACTTTGACTTCTGATGAAGCTGCCTCGGATGAACTGCTGGAGTCGTATCCGAGAAGGAATTTTTGATCGTAAAATATCGGATTCCACCCGTACCCTTTGAACAGGGCTTTGTAAGGGGTAAGCAGGCACTGAGGTTTTCTGAGGAATATCGAAGCGTTGAGGATGTAAGGCCACGCCCACGCCCACGCTAAAATCGACGCGCATATCAGGAAGGAAGCGAACGAGCCGAAGTGCGCAGTCTCGTCGATTCCGTATACTTGCGCGGACAGTGTCAAGCACAGAACCAAACTGGACACCATGGAAAACAAGGACGGAATCACTACGCCGAACATTGGCTGACACAGGGCCAGAGAAACATAGGAGAAACCAAAGCAAATCAGGCAGGACAAAAAATGAACCACAAGCGCAAAAACAACATCCAGCCTCTTGAAGACCGAAAATCCGTAGGCGTATCTCTCTAAGAGGTGGTGGGTCTGCGAGACGTCGGTCCTGAAGTACATTTCCATCAAAATAAAAACCACAATGGCAACAATCTTGACGATTCCATACAACAGACGAAGTCGTCTGTGGCACAGCGGGTCAGCGCCGCTGGGATCCAGAACATGCGACTGAAAGTCCGGATTCCACACCAGACCAAGCATTATGGGAATGACGGCCAGGCTGAGTGACGTCACGATGTCCGAGAGATTCATGACGTAGAGAAAGCATCCGGCAGAAGGCGACACGAGAGTGCAAGTAATGGAGGCGGTGATACGAGCCCCCATGCAGAGGAAAGACTTCTCTTTCGCTGGTTTAGGAATCTCCTCTGCCGTGATGTTCAAACTTCCGCTCCGTCTCTTAAAATATAAAAAAAAAGCTTACACAAGGGAAAGAATACCGCACTTACAACTATATCTCTCAATAATGTAGACGTTATTTCCATTATTGGATATGAAACAAAATAATTAATTACCAATAATTGATTGGCTAATTGGTTATTTTTTTCATTGATTCATGTTTTGTTTCAACCTGACCCGACAATAAGCATGGAAGAAATATGTTTCAATGATCTAATGAGACGAAACTCTCTAATTTAACCCTATGAATACTGAAGGATACATTTTTTTTTGTTGGTATCAAACAAAAAAATAATTAATCACAGTAATTGATTGACTAATGGATTGATTTGTTTCAAAATTGATTCATGTCTTGTTTATGCCAATAAATAATTGTGCAAAGTTTCAACTTGATCCAATGATGGGTGTGGAAGAAATAACGTGTACAAACCTTTTACCAGACAGACAGACAGACAGAATGAGTTGATAAAAGCTTTGTAAAATTTAAGGTCTAAATATTCTACCGGTGTAAATATTATTTTGGAGCTAAATACTCTACTGGGGCTAAATGTTCTATTGGAGCTAAATGTTCTAATGGAGCTAAATGTTCTAATGGAGCTAAATGTTCTAATGAAGCTAGATATTCTACTGGGGCCAAATGTTCGATTGGAGCTAAATGTTCTAATGGAGCTAAAAGTTCTAATGGAGCTACAAGTTAACATGGAGCCAATTGTTATATAGTAGCTAAATATTTTACCGGAGCTATATGTTCTACTAAAGCTCAATATTCAACTGGAGCTAAATACTTTACTGGAGCCTAATGTACTGGACCTAGATGAATGTAATGAACCACATTCTCCAATCGTAAACAAACAACATATAGCCAAGTGATTCTCTATCTCTTCTATACAAATTAGGATCTAATTTTAATACACAATGGCTATCACTTGACAGTTTTTTTTCGTTGTCTTATCAATATAAGATAAGATAACTTTATTGATCCAAACAAGTGGAAATTCAGTTTGACTACAATTGACAACCTCAGCGCATATTATCACGTGATTAATTGTTTGTTTATGATTGGTGAATGAGGTCCATTATCACCCAACTGAGTAACATAGACGTCTCTAGCTTCCAACTTGTAAATGGAATAAAAACAACAACAACAACACCAGACATTGTACATACCTTGCCTTTGTTGAACGCTGAGATAACGGAGGATATGACCAAGACCCCACTGGTGGCCGGCAGAGCAACAAACACCGGAAGTATGGCCACCACACGTGATGTAAACAAGACAACACATGACGACTCTACAATAGAGGCAAACACACCCTGCAGAACACGGAGAGTAAAAAAAAGGAAAGAAGCTCTAGTTAGTTTCTTGAACAGATCAAGGTGTGTTATTAATTTCCATTGGTTTATATTTTCATTCAATGTGGTTAGTGAAAAAGCAATAGCGATATTAAATGTAATTCCTAATTGATTCTAAAGATACTAGGCATAACAAAGACCGCATTACAATCGAAGAGATTAGAAACAGGTTTAAAATGGCTATTGGGCCCCAAGATGAGCTGCTAACTACTGTAAAAAAAAAAAAAAACGCAAGCTAAAATTATAGGGCCATATCACAATGTCGCAAACACTTTCCTTCAGGGAACAGTACCAGGAAGAAGAAGAGACAGAGAAAGCGATGGGAATTTAACATAAAAGAATGGACGGGTCTTTAATTGATAGAGATTCTATCCAAAGCAAAGGATAGCGAGGAATGGAGAAAGATGGTCAACAGATCTTGTGTGGTGGCCCAACGTTCCAACAGACTAAGGGATAGGGATGTAGCAGGAAATAAGATTTAGTCAGAAAGCTCGATGTCTCCATTTTGTTATACTTACAGTAAAATATTCGTTTCTCTCCCAAACTTTGTACGCCTTTGTATCTGTTCGTTTATTATCCCTAGAATAAAATTCGCGTTATGTATCCCTATCTATGTGTCTTGTCATTATCCTCAGAGTCAAAAATACTTTTTTTTTTGGTCTGTCTGTAAGTCGTTTCGTCTGTCCAGCCTCATTGGTTTTTGAAAACTATGTCAGTATACAAATACGGAATATTTTTTCAGAACTCACCGTTACCGCTATTTTTCGTCGTTAGTTTGCATGCGCCAGGCGTGAATCGGAATCCTGCTGTTTCCAAAACCTTTTAAAGCACTTAAACAAACCAACAAAATGAGAAAACTAAAGCAACTTACCAAAACGACGTTTCTACCAGACGGCAAGGAAACAGAGCGAGACTTTCTCAGGAAAGGAACATTCCATAACACCAGGAATAGTGAGAACAGGTAAGGTGCAACAAGTAATGTTGATATCAGGGCGTAACTGGAACAAATATGATCAGCATATTGTTACATAATAATGCAATTTTTGTTTTAAAAGTGATTTTTAAAACGCTCCTTTTCTAAGTTTATAAGGCAGGGGATGAACTCCAACCACTTCTCAACCACCTCTCCAACCACTTTTCAACCACTTCTCAACCACTTTGTCAACCACCTCTCCAACCACTTCTCCAACCACATCTCAACCTCCTCTCCAACCACCTCTCCACCTCACCCTAACCCTCTCCAACCACTTCTCCAACCACTTCTCCAACCACCTCTCCAACCACTTCTCAACCACTTCTCAACCACTTTGTCAACCACCTCTCCAACCATCTCTCCAACCACCTCTCCAACCACTTCTCCAACCACTTCTCCAACCACTTCTCAACCACCTCTCCAACCACTTCTACAACCACCTCTTTTACCACCTCTCCAAACAATTCTACGACCACTTTTGAAACCACTTCTCAACCACCTTTACCACCACTCTTCCAACGTTTCTCAGACCTTTTTTTAAGCCACCTCTCCAACCACTTTTCCAACCACCTCTCCAACCACCTCTCCAACCACTTTTCCAGCCACCTCTCCAACCACTTTTCCAGCCACCTCTCCAACCACCTCTCCAACCACCTCTACAACCACTTGTCCAAACACCTCTCCAACCACCTCTCCAACCACTTGTACAATCACCTCTACAACCACTTGTCCAAACACCTCTCCAACCACTTCTCAACCACCTCTACAACCACCTCTACAACCACCTCTACAACCACTTGTCCAAACACCTCTCCAACCACCTCTCCAACCACTTCTCCAACCACCTCTCCAACCACCTTTCCAACCACTTCTCCAACCACCTCTACAACCACTTGTCCAAACACCTCTCCAACCACCTCTCCAACCACTTCTCCAACCACCTCTACAACCACTCGTCCAAACACCTCCCCAACCACTTCTCAACCACCTCTACAACCACTTCTCCAACCACCTCTACAACCACTCTTCCAACGGTTCCCAGACCATTTTTCCAGCCACCTTTCCAACCACTTTTCCAGCCACCTCTCCAACCACTTTTCCAACCACTTCTACAATCAAATTACAAACCGGTCCAAATAAAAGGCTTTTACTATTTTGCGTCTTTCTGCACGAAATAGTGGACTACAAGTGTGATAGCATCATATGAATGTCCTCCGAGTTTGTTCTCTGTCCATCCCAATAAACTTTTTTTCTTTTATTATCTCCCTTTTATAAAGTACTTGTTGGTTTCTAGACCAGATCAGGAGTGAAAGTCCAGGCCATCGTATATTTGTCATTGTCCCAAGCTCCCTGTCAAGACACGAGATTAATACCTTGCAGAGTAAAACTATTTCTGAGTTGTCTAAATAACGAAGTGTGACACAACAGCAGAAAAGAATTCTCCCTTTCCGAAATAAAAGACTGTTCTACAAAATCAATCGGTTCTACTTACCCCGACTCCACAGAGACGTCAGGCTGCAGTACAAGACGTAGGGCAACAATCAAAGACGTTTTTTGCAAAGTCATCAAACTCAGCGTGATGAGAAACAAAACAGAGGGTAGGACATACTGAAACACACACACAGCAAGTGAACATCGTTGTAGACTTATGAACATTTTAGATGTTTGAACATTGTTTAGCTTGTGAACAGTTTAGATGTATGCAGTGGTGTCATTAGGGTGTTGCGGGGTGACACCCATTTGGGGAAGACACACAAGTGGTAAAATTATATCTAAAAAGGTGGTTTTTCTGTTTAAAAAATCGGTTGTATTTGCGTTGTAGTTATTTTATATTTTTAATATTAATCAGGTATAAACGGCATTATGACCAAATAAAATAGAAAATTAATTTAAGGGACTTATGAAAATAACTAACTGTATTGGTTGTCATTCTTATGTTTACATGTGCTTGTCAGTAGAAATGTGTTTACATAGCGTAAGAGACGTGGGTTGTGTAGTCATTCAGTGTATTAAAGTCGTACTATGCGGACATGGTTTTCGACTCTATTGTTTTATTATGGTCCTAACAGGGACGTCGATTCATCTTCTGGGTGGAACCTTTCTACCTTAGCAACAAGATCGATTCAAAAAGTTCTTTTAAAGAAAACATTTTTAATGCCTATTCATCATCGCGATTCTATAGTCTACCTCCCTTTTAACGCAGAACCTTCTAATTTGTTCGGATAAACATAACATCGTACTTTTGAAGTTTTTTTTATGCGAGAACATAACATACCTGCTAAACACGAAGAGGATCTTAGGACAACAAGCCTATTGCAGACTTGCATGATCTACTGCAGGTTTTCTTGAGTTGTGGAGGGCGGTGGCACGATCTCATAGGGAGCGCGACGCCCTGAGCAAAAGTCAATCTTCTTCCATCAAGTTATGTACATTTGTAATGTTTGTACACTTCTCTTTCCCAACAGAGCTTCTCACCCCAACAGAGCTTCTCACCCCAACAGAGCTTCTCACCCCAACAGAGCTTCTCACCCCAACAGAGCTTCTCACCCCAACAGAGCTTCTCACCCCAACAGAGCTTCTCACCCCAACAGAGCTTCTCACCCCAACAGAGCTTCTCACCCCAACAGAGCTTCTCACCCCAACAGAGCTTCTCACCCCAACAGAGCTTCTCACCCTAACATGATGCCCAGGCAAAAACAATCGTTAGAGGAGACAATTAGGTGAACAGGGAAGCCAAACAGAAGTCCGTTTGGGGTGCTTATGGACCGAGTCCATTGAACTTGCGTGTGGTGGTGGGGGGATGGAAGTGATCCCCATCAATGATGTCATTTTCCACACATTATTCTTCAAGGTGGACGTTTTATGACGGAAACTCGCACGACTGATAAACAGGGAAGGGATAAAGACGAAGTTTTCCTGGTGTGCTCGTCCTTTGACCTCACCTCTAATCCTAGCGACTTGGGATAAGAATCATCGACTTAACTATTATGACTATTACAGAAAATAAAATGGTTTATTGTAGAAAGTACCATAATTTAAAAAAAAAATCAATGCTTACGTTATGTTCATAAAGTTAACTAAACATGTCGTTAAAAAAAATGGCCATTATACTTTCATGACTAGCTCGACGTTCTAACTGTTCCGCTAACCATTTTAGCTTGAAACCAATGATTCTCACAATAGAGTACGCGACTCTTACCTCTGTATTATTTTAAAGAATACATTAATAACAAATACTGTCTAAAACCTTCATTGAATTTAATTGCCGAATATTTAAAAAAATATGAATACATACAAAACACCTCCATAATATGTCGACTTTCTCAACTGTTTTTTTTTCTGCACTTTATTTGATTCAACGCGCATTCGCACCATTCCACATTCGCACCATTCCACATTCGCACCATTCCACATTCGCACCATTCCACATTCGCACCATTCCACATTCGCACCATTCCACATTCGCACCATTCCACATTCGCACCATTCCACATTCGCACCATTCTACATTCGCACCATTCCACATTCGCACCATTCCACATTCGCACCATTCCACATTCGCACCACGCCGCAAGCTTGAGTCTCTGACCAACTTCCTACTTCTGTTCTCCAAGGAGAAAGAGTAACCTGATTGGAGATTTTCAAGATAAACTGAACAATGTCAAGGACGCTAAACTAAATCTCAGTGTTGCCAACTAGATAAACAGGAATTTAGCTTTTAACTTGAACTACGTTGTAGAGCAGTTTATCTTCGAGGCGTTTTTCCTTTGTTACAGCTAGTTTTATTTTTTAAATATAGTTCGTCCATCGTGGTTCGATGATGACCACTTTAGTCATCCAAGGGGCCGAGGGCTTTGCACTGGAGTTTTGTGCCTCCTCGTGTGACTGGTGAAATAAAGCACTAAACCATAATTTACTAATAGAAATGCAAAACCTAATGAAATACTCAGAAAGACACAAAGATAGTGGCACATTTCTTATTCCATAAGCTAGAAACAAATTCGTACAAGTGCTCCTTCCCTATTGCCATTAGAGAATGGAATGGGCTGCATGACTCAGCCAGGAAAAACAACGACTTAGCAGAGTTTAAGTCATTAATTAACATGCATGACTAGATTGACACATGAAATACTTCGGACGTAATTATCTTATTGTTTGAAGTAACGTCTATAATATATAAGAGAAGAGACGCATGTAAGCCCGGAATGTTCGGACGCACACTGGGCATGTTATTCCAGATGGAGCTAGTTTTTTTTAATTCGTGTTTTTTAATTATAAAATAAAAAGTCGAATGAAAATTTCATTCTGCATTTACAAAAAGTGCACAAAATTATCCTGTACCTTGCAAAAGAAAACACAACAACCGGATACACTAAAATAAAGCGAACTATTTATAGTTTTTCCGCCATGTCATGTATGAAAATCTCCTATAGGAATAGTAGAAAGTGGAGAAAAAAAAACGACCATGGCTACAGTGGAAGAAATGTCGACCATCTTTGACAAATATTACGTTTTCTGCCGTCTGGATGGCCTTGTCGTGCGGTGTGCGTGCTGGACTGCCATTCGGACTTATCGCTGGTTCCGGGTTCATACCCTACCCGCTGCCATCCCTCGTCGTCCTACTGGAGGTTTGGACTAGGAAGTAAATTATTTTCAGTGCTGAAGGAACATTTGAAACATGGAACACATTTTACAACAAAACAAAATACATGAAAATGGTGAACAAAATTTGTACCAGACAGACAGAAATAGTGAAAATGAATTGAAAATGTAAATTATTTTTTTTTGTGAGTCAAGTTTTATTTGATTCATTGCGACATAGAGGAACACGACTATATGGCTTTATTGTAAACAATCTTTTTTTTTTCTTTCCAGAAGAGGTGACTGAACCGCTAAGCCAAAAAATGGGGAAGGCGACTATATATATATATATATATATATATATATATATATAATGGCCATCACCATAAGTCACAGCAGGTTAAAATAGGAATGTGTGGGCTGTCATGTTGGCGACAATTTCATTAGCCACGAAAATCTGGCATTTATAGCATCGTCGTTTTTTTTTGTTTTTTTTTTCTGTCACGACCAATGAAGCCTCAGGCTAATATTGGGCATGACCGAAATCAAGGTCACGGTATGTCCCAGTAATAGTGCTTGGCAAGTATATTCTATGTAGTTTAAATGCTGACCTTTCAACGGCATGTCTCGTGTCTTTTTTTTTTTTTTTACAAAATGACTGTTTCTGTCTGTCTGGTGCTAATCTTGTTCACATTACCTCTCCCACTTTCCAGTCTCACATCAAGTTGTAACTTTCCAAATGGTATTTATTGTCGAAGAAAATACATAAATCAATAAAAAAAAAAAAAACAATTAATGGTAATGTATAAATTTTTTTTAGAAAAGGGAGTTAAATCTTGCAATTATGAAAAAAAGGCACTAAATGTGCGGCTCTTTCCTATTTATAAACCTTTTTTTTTTACATTTTTTTTTAAATGTTGATTGATTTATTTTATAATTTAAATGCTGTCCTTTAATAAATTGGAGGTCTCTTGTCCAAAACGAGATAAAAATAAGAACTTTGGGTCTATACTACAGCACCAACGAGGCATAAATATTATCTTCCTATCTTATACATGTATATACAAACCTCAAAGAATAACACACATGTTCTACCCATTACATGTGTCAATCTAGTCATTCATGTTAATCAACGTATTAAATTCTGCTAAGTCGTTGGTTTTCCTGGCTGATTCGGCAACCCGAATTTGTTTTAGCGTATGGAACCCATTATTACACGAGGAGAAACCGAATCTAACAATCAGACAACCCACGATCTCACCAATTTCTGTATACAACTTTAAAAATAATCTATTTAGATTTAAAATAAAAGGAATGGACTCAAGACTGGAATGACTGAAGCTACAACGAGGCTCTGAATGTACAAGTTGGAAACCAGGACGAATTTTGGAAACAATTCTACCATCATAAGTTATATAAACTTTGATCTGTACACGTTTTAAAATTTACTAACTTAAAGTAAAGTTACTACTCAGTCACCCCACCAAAGAAAATCTGTAATTTTAAAGATAAATAAGCAGAAAAAAGAAGATAATTTTGCCTACCCGTACCCACTACTCACACCAACACACCTACTCACACCAACACACCTACTCACACCAACACACCTACTCACATCGACACACCTACTCACACCAACACAACTTCTCACACCAACACACCTACTCACACCAACACACCTACTCACACCAACACACCTACTCACACCAACACACCTACTCACACCAACACACCTACTCACACCAACACACCTTCTCACACCAACACACCTACTCACACAAACACACCTACTCACACCAACACACCTACTCACACCAACACACCTACTCACACCAACACACCTACTCACACCAACACACCTACTCACACCAACACACCTACTCACACCAACACACCTACTCACACAAACACACCTACTCACACAACAAATCTTTAAAATATCCAGAAATAAACAAGAAATCAACACAAAGAAATTAATCTCAAAAGTCTTATGTAAATTGCACATACAAGTCATTAACACAGGAGTACAAAAAATGCAAAGGCGTACTGGCTATTTGGGCATACGGGCAAATGCCCGGTGGGCCGGTATTCAAATGGGCAGTAAAGGCCACATAAAGGACCACATGAATGTCACTACGACACGTATTACGTAGTTGAAAGTTGTATAACACTCTCTTATAAAAGCGACCCTCTGAGCGTCGTGTTTAACGCAATCTCCTTTACAGACTCTACTATTGTCTTACTAATTTGATTAAACACATTTTTTCGAAATAATGTAATAGCTTTACATCTTTACACAGTGCTACCTAGGCTACCTAGCAGGCTTCATCCTTTTAGGGCCTGACCACTTAAAAAGCAACACAAGGCCTGTATTTCTTATAAAGTGATAGAGCATGCGTACGGTTATCGATACATTATCCAACTTTACGTAATGATTTTTAAGGACAGGTAGACCCAGAACTGGATGCCCATCAAATGTTAAACAATGTGTGGGCCGGATTGTATAGAAATGCCCGGGCTGATTTTGACATCCAGTTCCTGCTGCAAGGGATTGTAACATCGCCATGATTATCCAATTAAATAGTTCTCTTCGCTTGCTATCACGTTTTCAGGCTTTTCACGTTTCCGATAGTTAAAATTTTACAAAGTGTGTAGATGTAGACTAATCTAGAGTCTAAAGGGAAATAAATATCATTTAAGATACTGCATACTTATTGAATTAACAAACGTTTTTTTTTTACTTACAATTGTGTTCGATCTCAGGGGAAGTAACAGAATAAAACTGTTGTTGTAATGTAAAAGAACCAAACATTACCTCAAACCCCAAAATATTTTCACCAGTTTTACAGAAGATTTAATTTGGAAAGTTTCTAACAAAGGATAAAATTATAATCTATGTGAATTGTCACTGTTTTTCTGAATAAACAGACTATGTTTCATTGGGCTACATATGGTATTTTGAGATCAGCATTTTTCTTTTAATTTCACTTAACTAAAGTAAAAATTCAAAACATAACCCATTACAAATATTCAACATACCCTGGTGGTAATTACTGCGCGACAAAAGTGCAAAGATTAACGAATCGTACACTCGTTATTCACCCAGTACCATCATGGAATGGAGCGGGTTACCTGAACCAGACAGGAAAATCAACGACCTAGAATAGTTTACGCCATTTATTAACAAGCACGACTAGATTCAGTTCATGCGGATACAGGTCGGACGTAATTATCTTGTCTAAAGAAGGAACGTCTGTAGGTCTGTACGTCAACAAAAGTCAGATTATTTGCAGACTATTGCATCATGTAAAAAAATATATAGAACAATAAAAACAACACAAGATACAGAAATTTTACAAAGAGAATTAGATGAATTACAGAAATGGGAATCAAATTGGAGCATGTCTTTCCACCCAGAAAAATGTCAGTTGTTAAGAGTAACAAAAAAACTAAAACAAATTAATTCCACGTTTCTTATTCATAGTAAACCAGTAACACAGACTAAAAACGCAAAATACCTAGGTGTTATAATAAATGAAAAAACTGTCATGGAATCCCAATATTGATGAAACTATCAGAAAATCAAACAAAGCATTAGGACTTATTAGAATAAATTTCTATAAATCAAATAAGAACATAAAACTAAAATGTTATTTAACCTTGGTTAGGCCAATAATACAATATGCATCCTCTGGGATCCCTTAACTAAAAAAAATATTAAGGAACTGGAACAGACAAAAAATAGAGCAGTGAGATTCATAATTTGACTAGAGTAACACCTTTAGTAAAATCACTAAATTTAGAAAGCCTTCAGGATAGAAGACTCAAAAGTAAAGTAGCAATTATACATAAAACACTGAACCATAATCTTCAAATACAAAAACAAAACTTAATAAAATACTCTGAAAGACACAAAGATAAAGGCACATACTTCGTCCCATATGCTAGGACAAATTTGTACAAATACTCCTTCTTCCCTAGTGCTATTAGAGCATGGAATGGGTCAGCCAGGAAAACCAGTGACTTGGCAGAATTTAGGTCATTGGTTAACATGCATGACTAAATGCATGACGCGTAGGACGCAATCATCTTCTTTTTTTAAAGTAACGTCTGTATTATATAAGATAAGAATTAATTTCTTTAAAAAAAACAATAAACACAGAGACTTGAAATTAATATTATATCATACTGCACAATTTTGATCATTACAAAACTATAACTACAGAAATGCTACATATTAAATTGCACATCTATACCAACATTTAGTAAATCTTATTATTAGCTAGCTATAACTGTGGCTACCATTACCTTTGCAACTTGCGCCATATCCAGAGACTTTTTATACGTAGTCCAGCAGACGACAGCTTAAAAAAAAATAATTATATATATATATGGAAACACTATTTGGCACAGGCTGTCGACAAAATGTTCAGATAACGATGTATTTATTGTAACGCTTCCTGCATCCGCGGGTCATCAGCTTATGCCCTTTTTTTTCGCTGTGCGATCGTTTTTGCATCTTGCAACATTTTTATTTAAAAGAGTATGTGTCGCAATCACACAATAAGTGTGTGAACTTAAACGGCAGATCCGCGAAATTAAACAGGTAAACAGAAGTAAGCATGTTATTTAAAAATTCAGCTCTGGAAATATAGGCGCGAGAAGAAGAACACTGTAAAATGCTAAATATTAAACAATATCTCAAGTACACTGTAATCCACAAGAGGAGTTTACAGCGTTGATGGATTTAAATATCCTAAAGCCAAAGTTTGGAGTCGCATATATTCTCAAGTTTTATGATTTTGAATACAGGAGAAGGACACCTATCTAGACACGAGTTTGACAAAATTAAATAAAAATTAAAACAGAAAATGAACAAACAAATTTAGCCGCCCTTTGTTTAAATACTGACCCCCCAAAGGTCAGTCCAGTCCAGGTCACATAACCCGGGAAATATTAGCGATATTTTTTTGTTGATTGCTCGGGAAATCCTAATGTTAAGGGCGCGCGGGGTTCCTTGGGGGGCGTCGTGACAGGGACGTGTTCAAACACCGCGGCGTCGGACTTCAAAAACTAAACCGATTATGTTGTTGGGGCGAAGGTAAGCTGGAGGTACGGCGACCTTTGCAACGTCTCCCTACTTACGCTGGCCTGGCTAAGCCGTACGGGCCGCTGAGTCCCGCCGCGGAGTTTTAGTCTGGGAGAGATATGCCTTCAATGAAACAACAAAAAAAGTGAACACAAGAAAACATCCCGGTTGTTGTGGACATAGTTGGTTTTGTAGACCCCCATGCAGAGACATGGTATCAATATGCTATATGAGTATTAGTTTAAGACTGGACTGTAGTTCGCATGACAAGGTTTATGAATTAGTTTTCAAGTTGCATTATTTTTTTGGTAATTCTCTCGCAATTTGTATGACCAACTCAAATTAATAAAGAAAAGACAAAAAAAGACTATCTATCTATCTATCTATCTATCTATCTATCTATCTATCTATCTATCTATCTATCTATCTATCTATCTGTCTGTCTGTCTGTCTATCTATCTACCTCTGAATTTCTCATCTGATTTAAACGATTACCAATCGCCCTATATTGAAAATCCAGCGTATTCCACCACTTCAGTCAAGTACTATTTCTTGTCCTTATTTGAGTTACCACACAAAATAATGTAGAACCAATGGTTAATTAACTAATTAATTATTTTTTTTATTGACTGGTGTTGTCAGTTAAAAGAAATAATTGTGCAAAATTTCAGCTTGATCCGAGATTGGGTGTCGGAGAAATAATGTGTACAAACTTTTGTCCAGACACACAGACAGAGTGATTTGATATAAGCCTTGTAAAAATGATTCTGTATCTTTAATGCTATAAAATGCTCAGGGCGCTGTGGTTCAAGACCATTCGTGGACATATTGGAAGTCCAAGTGTTATGTGCACATTGAGTTGGCGCTTTGTTTTGTGTTTCTTTGTTATGCACCATAATATTTCATGCTCTGCTTCTAAAGACGCGCTTTGTAAACGTCATTGCTTCATTTGTTTTGTTCTGGGAGTGGCTGGTTCTTGTTAGAGCTTCTTTTTTGTTGTCCCCAAGTATTGGATAAGTTAAATTTTATTGTACTTTTCTTCGTTATTTCGTAGCTGCAAATCGGTTATCATTTTAATCATGTTGAGAGTCAGTCACAAAGAAATTCATATTTTCTTGTTTAGGGGCTTAGGCTTGGGGCTCTGTGGAAGTCAATTTTGATCTGAGCGTGATCTGTTGTATTTGTATGGGGCCTTCTTGACCATTTTGCATAGATCGTAATTTGGTTGTTGGCAGGATGAACCCGGAGTGTATCGCTTGCGTTGTGTCTAAGGTGTGCCTTCAAGTTTCTTATGTTATATACTTTGTGACACGTAGTAGCCTAGCTGCATCTAAGTTTTACTTTTCCCGGAAGTCACCTAAGTAATTATCTCCACCCTTTTTTCTAGAACATTCTAAATACGGAAGAGCTCTAACGTCATCTCATCACTTGATTTGAGCGTGGGTTTGCCTGAGAATTATGGGATTGGTTTTAGCGGGTTTTAAGCGTCAGTTGTAGAGATGATTTCATAGAGAACGGTTGTAGACTAAAAAGTTGTCAGATGGTACTCAAATAGATAAGTCGCACATAAATTTCAGTTGTAGAATTAATATATATAATTTTTTTTTGCAAGAGGTAGCAACACTTTATTATTATGTAGAGCTTTGAGCCAGCTAGCCCAAACAAGGTTCCTGTATTAAAAAACAATAATCAAGTTGAAGACATGTACCCTTATTTTTTTTATAGTTTTGGCAGCTTGTTTAAAACAATAGACAAGTTAACATTCACATAGTTGCCACAGTTAGTTTCTAGTAGTCCCTTACAGTATTTTAACTTTAAGGAATAATGGACATTCCAAATACATATTTCTCGTTATCAGCATTTTCAAGATGGCATAATTTACATTCACGGTCATTTGCCCGTTTTTTAAGTTATAAGATATTTTTTTTTTTAATTTACTTTCCAAAAGATACATTGCATAAGAATAACAAGTAGTTTTATGGTATCACAACAACAAATGTAAGAACTTTGTTCAGAATTGTTTATAGTTCTCGGTTTCCTTTGCTTGTCCCTTTTCCAGCCCTAGACATACAACCCACATAGGCTTTCATCTCAAACAAAAAGCATGATCTTCGGAGTTTTGAAGGTCAGTGTCTTTATTTACTAGTAAAGTCCAACAGTTCTAGGACACTTACACACGCAGATATATATAGGAGCACCAGCGAGTGGCCCAAAAAAATATATCAGTCTTTCATGTTCATTACAAGGTCGAATATCCAAAACTACCAATAGTCAATGATTTCCTCGGATCGTTCACCAACTGACAGAATTGATATATTTGTTTCATTTTCATTTGTTTATGCACTCGGAAGAAGATATACATTGGATACAGTTTTATTTGAACATTTTGTATATTGTGACTGGTTCCTAGTTCCTGAATTAAAGTTTTGTATTTGAATTGAAGGAACTTCGTTACTTGAATCTATATTGATAGTTAGATCTAGAACATCAAATTCTACACAAGAGTCCCCGGCATCACAGGAACATCTTGAGACATTGACACCTCATCGAGAACAACCAGTCACATATTGGACACCTCAAGACCCTGTGTGTGACACTTTGTATACACATCATGTTCACTGAATTATGAGTAAATATGTTTTATTAATTACTTCAGATATCATTGCTATGTACAACTATCAATCATGTCGTCTCATGTCATTAAATCTTTGTTACATAAATTGCTTGTTGTTATCTATTATAGGTTAACCTATTAACCGTGTCCTCTTTTAAATGATAGACTGTCAGGGGTGCTTGGACAGACGAGCCAAGGCAAAATACAAACTGGACAAGAGATATATCAGAGAAGGTTTCCAAACATAACTTAGATCAACTCGGGTTCATTTGGGATTTGAACGCCAGGTGCTTGATTTGTAGCTAATCGGCTAATGCCCTTCAACTATACATAAATTAGAAAAATATTCAAAATATTAAACAAAATCAGCTACATCATGATGGATAAAATATATATTTTTTTTATTGGCCTGAAACCACTAGACAAAGTGGACACAAGAAAAATAAGATATGAGATAAATTAAGTGACCACAACTTCCTTCTAGAAAGGAAAAAAGAAAGTTTCCCCCTTTCAGACCATGCGACCTAGGGGGCAGATGATGTTATGGTCATCTGTTTCTTTGGCCAACGGTTAATGAGCAGGACGTTATGTGGCCAGCACAACGATCAACCACCCAACTAAAGTCAGGTACCCATTAGAGTTGTATGGACTCAGGGGTGCCCTAAAAATCCCGAAATACAAAATCCCAGTCTTCACCGGGATTCGAACCCAGGACCTCAGGTTCGGAAACCAATCGCTTAACCATTCGACCACCGCGCTCCGCAACTTCCTTCTAGAATATTATAATTATCATTTAAAAACATTCCAGTAATCATTTTCGGACCATTTTATTCATTATTTCACCAGGCCATCTTACTCCTTGATCTAGGTCAGGGCATTTGTGTCATTATACCAGCACGAGGAATGATAAGACTAAGACTAAGACTAAGACTGCTTTATTGATCCTTATGGAAATTTGTTGTGATTACAAGGACTCTTTTCTCATATACAGACAACACAACAAAAACATAACACATAAATAGGACAGACACAACATAAAGAGTTCATTCAGCGACTACAGACAGGCATCTTGGTTCTTTTCATGTTTTCTGATTAAAGGGTGGCGTTGATAGAGTCTGACAGAGTGAGGAACAAACGAGTTTTTGTACTGAAGCAATGCATCCAATATAAGTCCATGCAACGATTTCTATTTCCTTGAATATAAAAAATATGTAGAAATGACAGTCTATTTCAGTTTCGATATATCAACATTATTAACTTTAGCCCTAATGATCGAAAACATTGTTTCAATATTGTGGACCATTTTTTAAATAATTGTTAGCTATTGTTTTGGTATCCAGAAAAAATACACTTTGCTTGTTGATCTTTCCTCAGGTACCAATCAGCTGATAAACTACCAATTTTAAAACTTAAATATGAGAAATAAAATCTGCTAACTACCACATTTGTTATCTTTGTGAAATATGTAATAGTTAGAAGCTAACTGTGGCAACTATGTAAATGTTAACTTGTCTATTGTTTTAACAAGCTGCCGAAACTATAAAATAAAATGTTACATAACTTAACTTGATTATTGTTTCCGAATACAGGAATCTTGTTTGGGCTAGTTGGCTCAAAGCTCTACATAATAATAAGGTGTTTGATCCTAATCACTTAGAATTGACATTTAGGAAAATAATGGATTTTAGGGTAGAGAATTATCTAGTTTGATTTTCATATATTTGTACAATACTCAGGTAGTATTCCAGAAATGGGGTGTTGGGGGTCAGGGATATTTGATATTGTGTTGATTGTTCTGGGGTAGAGGATCATTGTATCATTTTTCTGTCTCTGGTGGTTTCAATGTTTAGGTAGTATGTCTTTGATATTAAATAATATTTCTATTACTATTATTATATTTTTAGGTTAATCACTTTTCAATTGTTTATGATTTAATACTTGTGAATTATGAGAACTTACAAATAAAAACCTATATTTAAAAAAAAAAGCCCACAAAAGAGGCAAGATGACCCATAAAAGAGGCTCATAAAGCCAAAAAAAGAGGCAAAGAAAAGAGGCCTAAGGCCCAAGGATTCCTATGATGATAAAGCTAAAATTGAAGAGCGCAAATTTTGAGGTTTCCTTTATTAAAAAAAAAGCAGTAAACATAATTAAGAACCTTGTAACCTTAAGTATGATAAAGATGAATTCATTTTCTGAGTTTAATCTTGAAACCATCCACAGCTGGTGGCCAGAAATATTGGGAAAACACTTAACTACATAAATGATCCTGGGAAATATGTGATTTCAATCATGAAGAGATGAAGCCTCCCGTAAAATGGATGAGTGTAATAACCGATATACCACCACAGTCTGAAAGCAGCACACAGCCTCGATCCCAGGATTCATCCAGCAAGATTTTGTTCAGTGACTTCAAATTATAATGCCTCAATATTTGTAAAAGCATGATGAAAATAATAAGTTACAATGTTAAGAGCAGAAAAATATCTAACACCTCCGCTCCTTTGTTAACAGGTATAAACTCGTTCAATACACTTCATTTCCTTGTCATGCTCAAGTAATGCTAAAAACAAGAAAAAAAAAAGATACTTTAAAAAAAACAACGACAACAAAGCTTATTTTAAGTGTATCAATTTGTTTGGGTCAGTCCTGTAATTAAATTTGTAATAGACCTAGACTAACTATAATAAATCTGTGCGATTAGAAAATATTTTTTTTTACCAATTGTTTTTGCTTAGCGCAATTTCATGCTTTTAGCGTTTCCATGGACAAATTATAATCTAGACAAAATCTTCAGAACAGTAAAAATAATTCACTAGATTTTTTTTCTGGTTAAAATAACTGTTTTTATTAGCCTCCAGCCACGACACAACCTGGACAAAATTAAACCGAGAGATATAATGATAAACAATTATGAGTTCAATAATAGTAATATAACCATTGCCTTTACCTACAGCAACTCAGATGAAGAAATTGTAACTCATTCTTCATCAACTAATAGCAACTACATTTTTTAACAAGCAACAAGCCTAAAGTCAACATGTTTTAAATCTAAAACGTTGCTCATTGAATTATAAACATTTATACTATGTTATCAATTTTTAATTAATACAAGCAGTCTGTTTATCATGAACAGTCCCACCTCCCCCTGGTCACTAATGTCAGACATTCAACAAATATCTGTATCGATACAGCTACAACCTCAATCCTTATTCTAGGGCATTTCAATTATTTTTTCAGCAGGGCATCTCAATCATTATTTTAGGGCATTTCGACCATCATTTCAGCAAGGCAACTAAATCATTATTTTAGGGTTTTTCAACCATCATTTCAGCAGGACATCTTAATCATTATTCTAGGGCATTTCAACCATTATTTCAGCATGACATCTCAATCATTATTCAACCATTTTTTCAGCAGCTCATCTCAATCTGTTTTCTAGAATACGTCAATCCTCATTCTAAAACACTTCAAACAGTCCATGAGTAATATAACCGGCTGTCACATGATATACGCACCATGGAAATCGGGTCATACCGTACACTTTCTAAAAATACTAAGCACATACCAACACACGATTCTGTCATAACACTGGGGAAAAAAATGAAAATAAAGTGAAATTCACAGTAAGAAAATAATAAACTCTAGTGACCTCAGATAAAAGGGTGAAAAGCGTTAATACTGTGTCATTACGCATACAATTCAACACACATAAATTAGCTAATAATGTAATTTAGTAGCAAGCATTACATTTTGACGTCCAACTGTGAATTTACCTCATTCTTTAAAGCAGACTTAACATTCAACAGCTGCAGTGGGTCGACACTTATCTTACAACAGCATGCCGATAGTGATCTTTTTTTTTTTTTTCAGGCGACTTTAACGATGTAATAGAAGTGCTCCCTGAAGCGCAATGCAGATCAACTATGGCGCATTCATTTGGCATGGGGGGGGGGGGGAGGAAGTAGCTGGCAGCAGATGGCCTCTGACAGATTACAGTTGGTGCTCTCACGAAGCCGAGCAAGACACATTTGAGATCCAAAGAAAAACCCGTGTCAAAGACAGGCGCAAAAAGTGCCTAAGGTGGGACAAAATATGTAGGACGCCACTCGGCTTGCGTAGTTACGTGAAAAACTGCACTTCGGAATCGAAGGCCTGGCCATTATTAATTAAGATTTTTAAAAAATGCTGAAAATGATAATTGCAAAGTACATGTAGCTAGTTAACTTACTTCCAGTGTAGCCTTATTCACAAAGGTAAGAAAAACGGATATCTATGTTAAAGTATTTGTAAGTTAACAAGATTTCTGGTAATTAATTAATTTGTTTGACACCACCAAGGAATATTAATAGTTCAGCTATTAAAGATATGGCTTAATATATAGGGTTTTGTCCATTTAGATAATTGTACACGTTATTTCTCCCACACCCATTCTCGGATAAGGTTGAAAATTGAAACACTTATTTATTGTAACTAGCAAAACATGAATGAATTACAAAATTAACCAATTAGTTAGTTAATCGGAGGCGCGGTTACTGAGTGTTAAAATATAATTTTTTACCTGACATGAGTTGGGGTAAAAGTAAAGGCGGCTGGTCGTTGTGCTGGAAACATTACACCCTTGTTAACTGTAGGCCATTCAAACAGATGACATTTACATCATTTACCCTATCGTCTGCTAGACCTGAATAGGAAAGTTTACTTTACTAGGGAATTCATTAAAGAGGGAAGTAACTTCTACATCATTGAGATATATAGCTGTAAATGTTGAGTTTTTTCCCCTTAGATAATCAAATATTTTAATATTCTGCTTGTTTTCACTGGGCTTCAATACAGAAATGAGAGACGAGTTTTGATTGTGTGTTGTCTCTGCCTTATGAAATTTGGTGGTTGAAGTTACTGTAAACCTTCTCATTGAGCTTTCTTTCGTTGAGTTCTCCCTCAAAGTTACAACCGAATTATATCTACTTATTCCCTAACAGTTGATTGCCGCCTATGGGGATGTTAAATAATAGCTATCATGATGGAAAGAATAGATGGCTAAAAGGTTTTCGTATGTCTTCTATTGTTTTACACTATGGCCATAAACGACATTGTCTCATGCAACAAGGCACTTTGCAAATCGAGTTAGTTCGCTGTCAGGGCCGACTTAGACAACCGCAACCTAAGAGGTGCAGTGGGCCCGCACTTTCATAGGCCCCGCGCTAATTTTATGTATCATTTATTGGCTCCTGGAGATCTCCTGCAATTGCAAAATATATAAATAAAAAAAGTCCTTGAAATCTCCTGAAATTAAAAATCCACGGAAAAATAGACAAAATTGTGAATTTGGGATACCAATCCTACTCGCGATTAAAAAAAAAAAACGGAATTGTCAGCTTTCATTTAATAAAAATTATTGCAAAGACGAATGTATTTTCTGATACAAAATCTTAATTTTGACATTATGTTTATTCCTACTTAGACGGGTCCTGCGCAATCCGTTTCGCTTAGGGCCCCGCAATTGTTAGGGCCGGCCCTGTTCTTTGTATGCCCAAAATATTTCGACTTAGTGGATATCAACTGAAAATAATCGACCCTGCCCGCCTATACAATCTTTGAAATGAAGAGTAGCTGGTATGAAATTATTCCGGATCACCGCATTTATAGTTTACACTCTCTCCCCTACTGCCCCCCCCCCCCTTACAACCTTAGGCAGGATGCGGTCCTTTTTATTTTCTTCTTAGCTGGATTACTTCCTGAGTTAAAATTCACCAGATCATTCCGCAGTCTCTAGAGCAGAGTGAAGATGTGAGAGCATCCAGGGAGTTTTCTTTCCTTATAAGTCACAGACATTCTACTGCGTTTTCAATTATCACGTTGAAGGGTTCATGTGACTAGACAATGGAAATATTCATTTTTATTTGCGACGGGAAAGTGTTGTCAAGTCATTTCTAGCTATCTCACTACCTAAAGAAGGTCGAGAATTCATTTGTTTTTTTGTGTTGCTAATTTATCTAATTTTGTAAGAAGAATAAATCTTTTTTAGTTTCTCTTTATTACATGTAACATGTTATTAATTTTGAATGTATGGATAAGGTTAGTAATTATTATTTTTAAAAAAAATATAAGTGTACGCTAAATGAAAATATGGAGATGCTGGGGCTGAGGGGTAAAGCACTTGGAACCGGAAGTCCCGTGTTCGAATGCCGGTGAAGACTCTAGGTAGACCACTTCGGGGGCCTATTTTGAGTTTGTTTCCACACAAACTGTCTTTGTACCTTGTTTTTTTTTTTTGTGTGTCGTTTGGATGAGAAGTTGTAAATTTTTGGTTTATTTTACTCGCTATTATTTTAAAGTACTTTCTTCATCTCTTAGTCGTTTCTTTAAGAAAAAACAACAACATTGCGATGGTTATCCATTTGTTGACCTAGTCGTGACTGTTACTTATAGATATACTCTTTACTAATTCGCAGGTTTTCCTGGCGGATTAAGGCAACCCGTTTAATTCTATAAGAAAGATCACAAATTAGAAATTAGACTTTGTCGTATTTTTTTTTCTCAGTATTTCATTAAGTTTTGTTTTTGTAATAGCAAGTTATGCGTCAGTGTTTTATATTTCATTGTTACTTCCCTTTCTAGTCATCTGTCCTTTGACGTATAAGTTAGGTGATTCTATTAATGGTGTTATTGTAACCACATGTGAATATTCATTTGTTATAGATCTCATGGATCTATTTTGTGTTCATTCTGGTTTATTTATTTTTTCCAAAGTTTAGGTGTTTCCAAACCGAGGATTCATATTTTAATATTGGTCAAAACATGGATCTTGTTTGTTTTGTAAACATTTCTTTTCATAAACCCAAAATGCTTTCATTTTTTAAAAAAAAAATGGGTCTCCGAACCAATAGGTGCACAGCGTTTCTTGTCGCACGAAAATCATTGCAGCACATAATCTTATCACAGGGCTATTGTGAAAGTCTCCAACAACTCGGGAACCTTAGAATGCACTGATTGTATCATTGCAGCACCTAATCTTATCACAGGGCTATTGTGAAAGTCTCCAACAACTAAGGCACCTTAGAATGCACTGATTATTTAAGATCGTGACATCACATCCTGTAAATGACGTTTACGTTCACGGTTGTTTGGTTGCTAAGATACGAGAAATCTAAACAGTAGGATATTTAAGTTGACTGCGATGTTTATACAACACCGGGTTCATTTTATTTGTCTCACATATTCATGTGTGTGTGTGTGTGTGTATGTGAGGTATAAGAACGGAAACATTTCTTTCACATCCCATTGGGTTTCATATTATCTCTAATTGTCTAGATGCCGAGCGAAGGATATTTCTAAAGGCCAATATGCCTAGGGACCACATATCTCTAAAAGCAACTCTACCTAGCGACCAGATATCTCTAAAAGCAACTCTACCTAGCGACCAGATATCTCTAAAAGCCACTCTACCTAGCGACCTGATATCTCCAAAGGTCAATCTGCCTAGAGACCACATATCTCTAAAAGCCACTCTACCTAGCGACCAGATATCTCTAAAGGCCAATCTACCTAGCGACCAGATATCTATAAAGGCCAATCTGCCTAGGGATCACATATCTCTAAAAGCCACTCTACCTAGCGACCAGATATCTCTAAAAGCCACTCTACCTAGCGACCTGATATCTCCAATGGTCAATCTGCCTAGGGACCACATATCTCAAAAAGCCACTCTACCTAGCGACCAGATATCTCTAAAGGCCAATCTACCTAGCGACCAGATATCTCTAAAAGCCACTCTACCTAGCGACCAGATATCTCTAAAGGCCAATCTGCCTAGGGACCACATATCTCTAAAAGCAACTCTACCTAGCGACCAGATATCTCTAAGCCACTCTACATAGCGACCTGATATCTCCAAAGGTCAATC
>JAZGLO010001142.1:165000-193676 GCA_036873155.1 Biomphalaria sudanica | reverse complement strand
TAAACTACATTTAAACTTTAGGTAACTAAATGGCCATAAAATACAAATAAAAACTGTAGATTAAAACTAATAGTCAAAATAAAAACAAAAATGATAGTGAACATTAAAATAACTGTAATGTCCTGAGACATGACATTAAACTGTGCTCCTCTTTTTTGGCACTTTTGGAGCTCAAAAGTGCATTTCTTCTTTTCTATCACCATGTCTGCCTTCTCTATAAAAAGTAAATCAACTTACACATAAATGTAGTAGAATAAACTGCTTTAATAAATATATTAAACCTCAAAACTAAATGGCATTGTGTTGGACAGCCTAAGCAATACAATGGCATTTTATCCATAAAACTTGTCAAATAAACTAGAAAAGAACATAACTAAAAATATGCATAAATATAATATAACTATTTTCCCCTTACACCTAAAAGTAATAGTTTTATCTAAGTGTAACTAAATAGCCATAAAATACAAATAGAACTGTAGGTTAAAAACTAATAGTTAAATAGTCTAATAGTTATCTATCAAAGAAATATCAACTTACACATAAAACTAGTAGAATAAACTGCTATAAAAAATATAAAACCATAAACTTAAAATGGCATTGTGTTGGACAACCTAAGCAATACAATGGCATTTCATCCATATAATGTTTCAAATACATAATAATCTAAAAAAGAACATAACTAAAAACATACATAAATATAATATAAACTATTTCCCCCTAACACCTAAAAGTAGTCTATAGTTTCATCTAAGTGTAAACTACATTTAAACTTTAGGCAACTAAATAGCCATAAAATACAAATAGAACTGTAGGTTAAAACTAATAGTTAAATAGTCTAATAGTTCTCTATCAAAGAAATATCAACTTACACATAGAACTAGTAGAATAAAATGCTATAAAAAAATATAAAACCATAAACTTAAAATGGCATTGTGTTGGACAGCCTAAGCAATACAATGGCATTTCATACATAAAACTTTTCAAATATATAATTAACTAAAAATGAACATAACTAAAAATATTCATAAATATAATATAAACTATTTTCCCCCAACACCTAAAAGAAATAGTTTTATCTAAGTGTAACTAAATGAGGAACTGAATAGCCATAAAATACAAATAAAACTGTAGGCTTAAACTAATAGTCAAATATATCAATCAATCTATAGTTTAATCTTTACGCAAACTTCATTTACTTTGATCCTTTTAGTTTAGTTTTTGTTTAAATCCTTTAGAGAAAAAGTCTAATTCAGTTGGTTACAAAGTATTTTTTTCAGAGGTTTCCATTCTATGACATCCTTTTTTGGAAGTAGAACAGGTGAGTTCTTTTTTTTTTATTTCACTTTAATTATTCTAGAAAAAATATAATTAAATATTTGTAGACACTAGTTAAGGATGTGATGGCTGAGTGGTTAAGCGCATGGCTTAAGAACCTAGTGTCCTCGGTTTAATCTTGGTGAACTTTGTATTTAAATCATAGTATATTTAAGTGCTACCCTAAGTCCATCCAACTTTAATGGGTACCTGACTTGTGTTGAGGAAATAAAAGGTAGTTGATCGTTGTGCTGGCTACATGATAGCCTGCTCATAGTCTTTTGGACAATTTAAAAAGATGACCTTAACATTACTTGCCCTTAAAAAGATTGCAAGGTCAGAAATGAGGAACTTTTTTTTTGACTTAAGTTAGTTGCATGATTTCAATAAAATTATTTTGAGATAAAATCATTCTCTAAGTACAAATAAATATCTTTATCTTGTTTTTATCACAAAAACTTGTCTTTTCTGTTTCAGATCAAGAAACAAGAAAGTGAAGAGAGCTCTTCAGAACTCTACATGTCACTGCAACATTATCATTAAGGTGAAGTTATTGTTACATTTTTCAACACTCTTAAAATGTCTTGTTTGGTTTGTGAATTGTTTTGTCATGACTGCCATGTGAAGAATCATTTTTTTTATGTCTTGTACCATCTACTTAATGCATGCCTCTTAGATTGTTTAGAATTTGCTTTCTTATTGTTTAGTTAATTAAGTTTAGTTTGATCCTTTCAGTTTATAAAATCTTTTGGAGAAAAAGTCTATATCTTTTAGTTTGAAAGTAGTTTTTAAAAGGTTATCAGTCTTCTTTATCTTTTTGTTATTTCACTTTTTTTATTTTAGATATTTAAATATTTGTAGACACTAGTTTGCCTCATGAATTTAAACTATAATTATTTCAAGGTAAAATTATTCTGTAAGTGCAAAGAAAAAATATCTATTTATTTTAAAATTTATAACTATTCTTTTCTGTTTCAGATCTAGAAACAAGAAAGTGAAGTGGACTCTCCAAAACTGAACGTCATTGTGTATTACCATTAAGGTGAAGTTATTTTAACATTTTCGACAATTAACCTAATCCTCTAGTACTGATTTAGATACTGAGGTACTTTTGGATAAGTTGATGTACTATTATGAGTCAGCCAGATTTGCATATGGACCTGTATAGGATAGGACGTAATCATTTTCTTTTTTGAAATAGCATCTGTGTTTTATAAAATAAGAAGACATATCCATATGTTTTAATCTAGCAGTGCATCTATGTTCATAGATTATGGGGATTTTGTTTTATTAAATCAATATTTTGAATTTGAGTGCTTATTTTATTACGGATTGCTTTAGTTTCAAGCCTCTATAAACTCAAATCTAAGTTTTGTTTTAAAATATTTTATTCTTTGGCTGACCGCAAAAAACTTGCTAACTTTACTGATTTGTTAACCTCTTTAATTATTGGAAGGTTACACAAAGAAATCACAAAATTAATCTTAATATTTCATATTTCAGAAGCCTTGGGATGCTTCATGACAAGATGTTGATCTACCAAATGGATAGGAAATTTATGACAAGATGTTGATCTACCCAAGTTGATAGGAAATTTATGACAAGATGTTTGGAACTTTTCAAAAGGTCATGTTCAAACATTTTCTATATAAATTAAAGTAAATTTTATAATAAGTTCTACTAATGTGAACACTTTTCCTTTCTTTATTCTTTCTGCTTTATTTGCTTTTCTTGTTTGAAGATTGCTACATTTTGGCATACAAGTGTTTGTCGAGCTGATCAAACTATTTTGCCTGTTTCTTTCTGCTTCCTACTTCTTATATACCTTTGACACAGGTCTAGGTTGTTGCTTAAATTCTAATTTACTGTGTTAATTACTTGTGCCCTAGTTTATTGCAGTAGCTTAAAGTTTATTGTGTTAACTTTTATTGTTTATGGTTGTTGCATTAACACATATTATTTAGGGTTGTTGCACTAACACATATTGTCTAGGAATGTTGCACTAACACACAGTGTCTTGGATTGTTTCACTAACACATAGTGTTTAGGGTTGTTTCACTAACAGGGTTGTTAGGGTTGTTTCACTTACGCACAGTGTCTAGGGTTGTTTCACTAACACACAGTGTTTAGGGTTGTTTCACTAGGTTGTTGCTTAATTCTAATTTACTGTGTTAATTACTTGTGCCCTAGTTTATTGCAGTAGCTTAAAGTTTATTGTGTTAACTTTTATTGTTTATGGTTGTTGCATTAACACATATTATTTAGGGTTGTTGCACTAACACATATTGTCTAGGAATGTTGCACTAACACACAGTGTCTTGGATTGTTTCACTAACACATAGGGTTGTTTCACTAACAGGGTTGTTAGGGTTGTTTCACTAACATATAGTGTTTAGGGTTGTTGCACTAACACACAGTGTCTAGGGTTGTTTCACTAACACACAGTGTCTAGGGTTGTTTCACTAACACACAGTGTTTAGGGTTGTTTCACAAGGTTGTTGCTTAAATTCTAATTTACTGTGTTAATTACTTGTGCCCTAGATTATTGCAGTAGCTTAAAGTTTATTGTGTTAACTTTTATTGTTTATGGTTGTTGCATTAACACATATTATTTAGGGTTGTTGCACTAACATATATTGTCTAGGAATGTTACACTAACACACAGTGTCTAGGATTGTTTCACTAACACATAGTGTTTAGGGTTGTTTCACTAACAGGGTTGTTAGGGTTGTTTCACTAACACATAGTGTTTAGGGTTGTTGCACTTACGCACAGTGTCTAGGGTTGTTTCACTAACACACAGTGTTTAGGGTTGCTTCACTAGGTTGTTGCTTAATTCTAATTTACTGTGTTAATTACTTGTGCCCTAGTTTATTGCAGTAGCTTAAAGTTTATTGTGTTAACTTTTATTGTTTATGGTTGTTGCATTAACACATATTATTTAGGGTTGTTGCACTAACACATATTGTCTAGGAATGTTGCACTAACACACAGTGTCTTGGATTGTTTCACTAACACATAGGGTTGTTTCACTAACAGGGTTGTTAGGGTTGTTTCACTAACATATAGTGTTTAGGGTTGTTGCACTAACACACAGTGTCTAGGGTTGTTTCACTAACACACAGTGTCTAGGGTTGTTTCACTAACACACAGTGTTTAGGGTTGTTTCACAAGGTTGTTGCTTAAATTCTAATTTACTGTGTTAATTACTTGTGCCCTAGATTATTGCAGTAGCTTAAAGTTTATTGTGTTAACTTTTATTGTTTATGGTTGTTGCATTAACACATATTATTTAGGGTTGTTGCACTAACACATATTGTCTAGGAATGTTGCACTAACACACAGTGTCTAGGATTGTTTCACTAACACATGGGGTTGTTTCACTAACAGGGTTGTTAGGGTTGTTTCACTAACACAGAGGGTTGTTTCACTAACAGGGTTGTTAGGGTTGTTTCACTAACACATAGTGTTTAGGGTTGTTGCACTAACACACAGTGTCTAGGGTTGTTTCACTAACACACAGTGTCTAGGGTTGTTTCACTTACACACAGTGTCTAGGGTTGTTTCACTTACACACAGTGTCTAGGGTTGTTTCACTAACACACAGTGTTTAGGGTTGTTTCACAAGGTTGTTGCTTAAATTCTAATTTACTGTGTTAATTACTTGTGCCCTAGTTTATTGCAGTAGCTTAAAGTTTATTGTGTTAACTTTTATTGTTTATGGTTGTTGCATTAACACATATTATTTAGGGTTGTTGCACCAACACATATTGTCTAGGAATGTTGCACTAACACACAGTGTCTAGGATTGTTTCACTAACACATAGGGTTGTTTCACTAACAGGGTTGTTAGGGTTGTTTCACTAACACACAGTTTTTAGGGTTGTTTCACTAGGTTGTTGCTTAAATTCTAATATACTGTGTTAATTACTTGTGCCCTAGTTTATTGCAGTAGCTTAAAGTTTATAGTGTTAACACATAGGGTTGTTTCACTAACAGGGTTGTTAGGATTGTTTCATTAACACATAGTGTTTAGGGTTGTTTCACTAACAGGGTTGTTAGGGTTGTTTGACTAACACGCAGTGTTTAGGGTTGTTTTACTAGGTTGTTGCATAAATTCTAATTTACTGTGTTAATTACTTGTGCCCTAGTTTATTGCAGTAGCTTAAAGTTTATTGTGTTAACTTTTATTGTTTATGGTTGTTGCATTAATACATGTTATTAAGGGTTGTTTCACTAACACATAGTGTTTAGGGTTGTTTTACTAACACATAGTGTTTAGGGTTGTTTCACTAAAACACAGTGATTATGGTTGTTTCACTAACATACAGAGTTTAGGGTTGTTGCACTTACACACAGTGTCTAGGGTTGTTGCACTAACACACAGTGTCTAGGGTTGTTTCACTAGCACTTAGTGTTTAGAGTTGCTGCACTAATACATAGTGTTTAGGGTTGTTGCACTAACACACAGTGTCTAGGGTTGTTCACTAGCAACACTAATTGCCGTAGTGATTAGGTCATTTCACATAGTATTTAGGGTTGTTAACATTAATTTTTTTAGTTTTTAAGTGTTGTACTTACTCCAAACACATACTACTATCTTCCATCTGTATTATATAAGATTAGATAAGATAAGATTTAGTTCTTCATTAGTCATTCTTTTCTATCACTTGTCATTTTCCTTTTCTTTGCTATCAAGTTTGATCAGCCCAGGTAGAGACTCACTGACCTTCCTTTTTTTGTGTTTTTTCATAATCTGATTTGAGGGAACCATCCTTAATGCTTGTAGCATATAGTGGCTTTATCAGTTAGGGTCTTTACCCTCTGTGGGTATTGATGAACCTGCAGTGGCAGACTAGATGGGAGCCAACCCTTTAAAGATCATCAGTATTATTTTCTTGATGAAGGTGGTAGTGCATTTTGTACTCAGTGACTATTATCATAGTCACTCTTGGATAAGGATTGAAAGCATGCTGCCAACATCTCTGTTTTGGATATCAAGTCTTGTTACCTGTTGCTGAGCTTGTGGTGGGTACATATAGGGTGCAGTGTATTTAGAGTCTGTTGTTCAACAGCTCAGGAGAAGAAAACCAGTCAGTGGCGTAGCTAGGAATTCAGCATCATTTAGGTGCCAGGGGGGAAAGGGGGCTTGACCTCTTTAGGGGCTCCTGCATAATATTTAATGTAAAAAGTTGGGCCCCTGTCATGTTGGGGCCCTTCAAGTTGGGCCTGGGAGGGGTTTCAAATTCTCCCCCTCCCTCCCCCACCCTAGCTAGCCTCTGAAACCAGTCTCTCAGCTTATTAGTTCTTAATAGTTAAGACATCTTGTGAATTTTAAAGATGAGAAAAAAATCTTTGGTACCATGGAAGAAATCGTATACAATTATTTCCAAGGTACGTTGTAAAGTAAGTTGGTTGGCCTGAGCTTGTTGGGAGCAATTTCCATACATTTGTAGCCATGACTACAAAAATGTATCAAGCAGCATATTAAGGACATGCTGCTGACAAGTCAGATTTATAGATGGGGGGTAAAAAGACCTGCCTGTATGGTATCTGTTCTGCCACTATACCACATGGACTACTTTTGAAAGGATGTATAATTTCATTAGGGGTGCACCGGATAGTACTTTTTGATATCCGGCCGGAGCTGGATATGACCGGATAGTAAAATTTGATATTCAGCCGGAGCCAAATACCTAAGTGTATATAGCTTATGTTTTACGAAACTGTTAAATAACATACCTATATTGGTTGGTATTAATTACTCTTAAACTAGCCTAGTTCCCTTGTGTGACCTCTAGAGAGTGCTTATGTCCATCGTATCTGACTTGTGGTCAACTGTCAATAAATGAACTCAATGGGATGGACTAAAGAAATAAAAGGGTGAGAGAGTTGTTCACCTGGAAATATACCTGGTTACCTTAGAGGTGTGGCTCTTGTAGTCCAACCCCCCTAATAAAGCTTAACTACAAATAAACAAACTTAGTTCCCTCGAAAGGTGTGACAACTAGAGAGTGGCAATACGCTGACATTAAACCTACGTCCATCGTATTTAACTTGTGGTCACCTGCCTATAAATAAACTCAATGTGGTGGACTAAACAAATAAAAGGGGGTGGGAGCTGTTCATCTCTACCTCTGGAGATACATTCTACAACAGACATTAATGGAATGAGGTCCACTTTATGCATATTAAAAAAGTGTACTTTTTACTATTGGGTTTACTATCCGGTAGTGGTATCCGGATAGTGAAAAAATGCCTAATTTTTATCAGAAGCAGGAGCGACTATCCAGTGCACCCCTACTTTTCAAAAGGCTCTGCAGTTAGTAGAATATATATGATCTGGTTTTCTTCTCCTGATAAACTTATGGGGGTAGCAACTGTAGCAAGTGATCCATAAAACTGGTGAACTTTATTATTGCATATTATCACAGCATGGCTATTATGCAAGTCAAAGGTTCAATCATTTATTATTTTGTAAGCCTAAATCAATCATTAATTGTTGAATAATTTGAAACACCATTCAATAAAGAATTAAGCAATTTGACTTCTGTAAAAAAAAAAAAGTTCTCCAATATCAGTGTTATGTGAGATAGGTACAGAAAAAAATGATAATGTTCACAACAGGTCTCAATAATTAAATTTGTAAACTATTTTGTGAATGTTTGTTAATTGAGAAATGTGTATTAATGAGTAGGAAATGACTTTTCTATCTCAGATGTAAAAAAAACTGGGTCTGTCTAGCCACAGGAAATATTGCTCTCTTCAGCCCCAAAGAAAATGCTTTATTATTAAAAAGAAAAAAATTCAACTTTTTGTTAAAATAGTATTTTGAAAGTAAAAGCTAGTAATTAATAATTAAACCTTCACAATGCTGTTAATGATGACAAATATAATTACTAAAGATGTAGAGCCATTAGGTTTAAAACTGAATACCTCAAGTTTGAATCCTAAAACTTTGTTCATTGTTGGCTAAAAGAACTAAGAATTGAAGCTTTATTTAAGAGCATGAAATGAGCTATACCAGTCCATTAGTCTGTGGACATGATTTCAGAGGGTGTTCTGACCAACTCACCTTCCCCTGTTCATTAGTCTGTGAACATCATTTCAGAGGGTGTTCTGATCAACTCACCTTCACCTGTCCATTAGTCTGTGGACATCATTTCAGAGGGTGTTCTGACCAACTCACCTTCACCTGTCCAATAGTCTGTGAACATCATTTCAGAGGGTTTCTGATCAACTCACCTTCACCTGTCCATTAGTCTGTGAACATCATTTCAGAGGGTGTTCTGATCAACTCACCTTCACCTGTCCATTAGTCTGTGGACATCATTTCAGAGGGTGTTCTGACCAACTCACCTTCCCCTGTCCATTAGTCTGTGGACATCATTTCAGAGGGTGTTCTGATCAACTCACCTTCACCTGTCCATTAGTCTGTGGACATCATTTCAGAGGGTGTTCTGACCAACTCACCTTCTCCTGTCCATTAGCTTGGTGGACATCATTTCAGAAGGTGTTCTGACCAACTCACCTTCACCTGTCCATTTGTCTGTGGACATCATTTCAGAGGGTGTTCTGATCATCTCACCTTCACCTGTCCATTAGTCTATGGACATCATTTCAGAGGGTATTCTGATCAACTCACCTTCACCTGTCCATTAGTCTGTGGACATCATTTCAGAGGGTGTTCTGACCAACTCACCTTCCCCTGTCCATTAGTCTGTGGACATCATTTCAGAGGGTGTTCTGATCAACTCACCTTCACCTGTCCATTAGTCTGTGGACATCATTTCAGAGGGTGTTCTGACCAACTCACCTTCTCCTGTCCATTAGGTTGGTGGACATCATTTCAGAAGGTGTTCTGACCAACTCACCTTCACCTGTCCATTTGTCTGTGGACATCATTTCAGAGGGTGTTCTGATCATCTCACCTTCACCTGTCCATTAGTCTGTGGACATCATTTCAGAGGGTATTCTGATCAACTCACCTTCACCTGTCCATTAGGTTGGTGGACATCATTTCAGAGGGTGTTCTGACCAACTCACATTCACCTGTCCTTTTGTCTGGTGGACATTATTTCAGAGGGTGTTCTGATCATCTCACCTTCACCTGTCCATTAGTCCATTGTTTTTAAGGCATTTAATTTATTAGATATAGTGGATTTAATAACATGGTTTACTATATTATTGTCATTAGACTTTTCTATTATATTTATCTGTATTTAGTTCTTTGAAAAAAAAGTTAAAAAGAAAATTTTTACTGAGGATTCTTAAAGAACTAAAACAGTTCTCTAATGTGTTTTTAAAAACAATGGGTGCATACAGATAATTGCTGTGCTTGTTGTCTCTTCTGAATCAAGGCAGACTCTGCTGTAACCAAATAAACCAATTCTGGTGTGGCTAATATTTTCTTCAGTTTGTACATAGTACTGACTTTGTCTCCAGACTATAAGATAGGGCTGTGTATTCTTTCCTCTTGTCTATGACTGCCTCAGTTCTTTTGCTTGCACTCAGTTCTAACTATAAACTCTTAAATAATAAATCTTATTAACATGGAGTATTGTTCTTTTATTATGAATTTCAGTATTTGGCTGTCAGAATTGCATATGTTTGATGATAAACTTTGTTCTTGAAGCCTTTCAGTATTTCAATATCTGTTTTGACTCTAGTCTGTAAAAGTTCTTTATATGTATATGTGAATTTTAATCTTTTCATTCTTCTCAATGTTTTCTTGTAGGTGAATTGGCTGATTTCTGTTTCTGTGCCTTATTTCAAAACTAAACTAATCATTTGATTTATTAGTACTATTTACATCCTTTCTTGTATTATTTGTCCCCTCTTACTGACTCTTTGTTGATCTTTTCTTCTCTTGGGGAGGAGTGGTTCTGACCAACGTAGACTCTATTTCAATGTATTCATTTCTCTTGATTCTTTGTTCTGGGTGAAATAGCCAATTTTCTATAGATGTGCCATAAACAGTATTCCAAAACTAAACTTTTTTACAACTAACTACATCATTTCTCAATTTTTTCCCACTTTGACAGTTTCTTTGTTGATCTTTTCTTCTCTTGGGGAGGAGTGGTTCTGACCAACTTAGACTCTAAAAGAACAATATTTCCTTTTTAGGATCATTTCCACTGATTAAAACGGCCTATTTTCTATCATTATGCTTTAAACTATATTTCAAAACTGAGCTTATTATTCTATTTACTACAACTGCTAATCTCAGTATTTTAATTATTTTTTTTACTGTTTGACAGATTCTTTGTTGATCTTTTTTTCTCTTGGGTAGGAGTAGTTCTGACTAACTTAAACACTATGACCTTTTTAGGTTCATGATATATTTTATGGAAGTAACCATTTAGAGTATACTTTTCCTTACAGAAAAAAACTGATAAAGATCCAGTCTATCATCATAATGTAACATTATAACATTACAACAGTTTTTGGTTAGTTTTGTCTCAACTGAAGTGTACATTTCTTTTTGAAGAGTAGATTAATAATTTAGACAACTGCAGAAGCTAAACAGGTCCTTTTAAGGGCTCAATGCACATGAAGCTGATCAAGTTAAAATAAAGACTTGAGAAAATAAACTGAAATATATTTATTAACAACCACGGAAGTAAAACAGGTCCTTTTGAGGGCTCAATGCACATGAAGCTGATCCAGATAAAAGAAAGACTGAGAAAATAAATTGAAATATATTTATTAACAACTACAAAAGTTAAAAGGGTCCTTTTCAGGGCCATAAGAAAACCATTTACTGTTATCCAACTAGAACCAGAACGGGTTATATAAATTCCAATATAAAGGTTCTTTTCAGAGCCAAAACTAAAAAGTCTTTATGAAAGCTAGGAGCTACACACTTAAGAGTGCTGACCTGATGAAGTTTATTCAAAGATCAAGTGATTTTTTTTTTTAAACATAAAAAAATTGTGAAACAGAACATTTATTTCAAAACCCACAGGTCTTACTTGGAGTTTATTCAATAAATTTTAAAAAAATGTCTAAATTAATTTTCTGCTTTTCTTTAGGGTTTTGACATTTAATGGTATTTATAAAAGTAAATTAGAAAATGTCTAAGTCCGTTAATCATCTTACAACAAATGTTCATGACTATGTGCACTACCCTATTGTAGTGAACTTACTTTTGTTCTTCTTTCTTGACTATCACAAGTTCTGACTGATAAAAAAAATAGGTTCCAGGCCAGTTAAGGCTAAAATACTTTAATGTTAGCCTTACTTTCCACCTAATCCGAGTCATTGATTTATCCTGCCTTGTTTGATTTACTCTTCTAAAAAAATTTGCTGTGATTTTCAATGTTTCTATTATTTTCATGACATTTTCTTTCAACATTTATTTCTTTTCTCTAGTTTTAGTTTTGTCATGCTGAGCATTTCTCAAAGGAAGGAATGTCTTCAACATTTTAAATTTTAGCCTATCTACTAAAAGACATTTACTTCCTAGACTTATTTATGAATATTAAAGGTTATCATACTAGAACTTACCTCAGTGGGTTTTCTTGATTAATTTTTCTTATTTGCTGATACTTTCAATGTTTGTTATTTTTTAGGCATTCCCTTTCAACATGATCTATTCTATCTATACTTTTTTCTCTGTTATGCAGGAAACTTTTCACATTTTCATCTTGTCCTTTTTTTTCTTACAGTGAGAATTTAGTGTGAATAGTCTAAATCATAGAAATAAATACATGATTTATGTCTTAGAAAGAGTCATTAGAAACCATTTTTATTAAAATGTCTAAAAGAGGGGTTTATGTTCAGTAATCTGCAGAATTTTAGGGATTTACAAAAAAAGCAAAAAATTATTATATAAATATCTAATGGTTTATTAAAAAAAAAAACAACTTTCAATTCAATTTTCTTTTAATTCAAAAATGTATTTTAAGGACAATTAAAATTCCAGAACATACATCTAACTGCTTGCTCTCTTGTCCAGTCTGTTTTTCTTTTTTGTAAAACAAACTTTGACATTTAACATTCTAGTTGAAAGGAAACCTGTGAGAAATGTTCTGCTGAATTTAAATGCTTGAAAAACATCTTAACTTAAATCACGAATTAAAATTTCTAGTCACCATTTGGATTCAAACTTGAGAATTCTTATTTTAGCAGCCAGGTAAATAAATAAAAACCAAATAAATTCTATGGAATAATGTAACTCAAAATGCCATCAATGGAAACAGACTTGTATGTGCCTTAAGATTTGGTGATTTAATTTAAAAAAAAAAGAGCATGAATGTAGAACAACAAAAACAAAATCTATTTCACCTGACATGTGCCCACCACACACTCTGTGCCCACCACACACACACTCTGTGCCCACCACACACACACTCTGCGCCCACCACAAACACTCTGTGCCCACCACACACACTCTGTGCCCAGCACACACACTCTGTGCCCACCACTCACACTCTGTGCCCACCACACACACTCTGTGCCCACCACACACTCTGTGCCAGGTGACAATTCAAAGGGTCCTAAATTTGAGTGTCCTCAGCATGTAATCAATCCTCACCCATCAGTGGCCATGGTAAGTTTTGTGTGTAGTGCATGATGTATGAACTTATACTTTCTCAAGAAGATGACCATTGATTGGCTGGTGCCTGACCATCTGGCTGAGCACTGCTTTAGGTTTATCAATATCTAATAGAGTGTTAAAGATTCCTGCTGGTTAAGTTACTTATGCACCAGTATTTTGGATGGGGACCTCTGAAGGTTATGAAAAAACGCAGAATAGATAGGAACGCTTTAGTGTTTCTTAATTTCCTCAACATTTGTGTGTCATTCTGTATTCCAATCTTTCTGTTTATTTCAAACTAAACTCTATTTCTCCCTTTATTTTTCCTATTTAGTTAAAATAAGATTACTTTTTTTCTATGTTGACCTTGTGACATACTAAATTTTGATCTGACAATACACTTCCGCCGTGACTTAGTGTATGTTGACCGAGACATGTCCAGCTTTTGTTTTGTGGATTTAGTTGTTTTCTTCTAGTTTAGTTCTATAATCTATTGTAGTATTTTTGATTTTAATCTCTATGATAATAGTTCTTATTCGTTGAGTTTGAAAGTATATTTTCAGATGAGGTGGTTCCCATTTCAAGTCTTAGCAAGAACATTGATGAAGACGTCCATAGAGAACTCAGCATGCCACTGAGAAGCTGTGATTAAGGTGGAGTTAGTTTTAAGTTATTAGACCCTATTTTAATGTCTTATGTCATCTTGTTTGTGTCTAGTTTTGTTTTTCTTCAACTTGTTCTGTTAATGTTTGTGGATGTGTCCAAAGTTTTGTTAGTGACTTAGTGTATGTTGACCCGTGATGCATATTGACCTGACATCATTTGCAACATTTAGGGAGACAGACTGTTTGTGACATGGGGTGTAGGGTGATGGGAAAAGTGAATTGACAGCCATATTCTTTAGAATAGTCAGAAACCTTAAAGGTGAATTGACAAAAATATTCTTTAGAATAGTCAAAAGCTTTAAATTCCCATCTACCTAGCTCATGTATGGCTCCTCGTGCCACACCCCGGAACACAGTCTTGGCTGACTGTCTAAATACATGAGTGAAATAAACATTGTTAGTAATGCTTGTTCTAATTTTAATCATTGCATTCTGCTTATATCAAGGAATTTTTTCTCGATCTTTATTTTTACAATCCTGTAATTCCTTATTTTATTTAAAATCAATTCATTTTTATGTCACTGGTAAAGAATATAAAATGCTTATTAATGACACGCATCTCTAATAGCCTTTGAGAAACACCTGAGACATGACATTAAACTGTGCTCCTCTTTTTTGGCACTTTTAAAGCTCAAAAGTGCATTTCTTCTTTTCTATCACCATGTCTGCCTTTACTATAAAAAGTAAATCAACTTACACATAAATGTAGTAGAATAAACTGCTTCAATGAATACAGTAATCCTCAAAACTAAATGGCATTGTATTGGACAGCCTAAGCAAATCAATGGCATTTTATCCATAAAACTTTTCAAATAAACTAGAAAAGAACACTCAGGTTTTTATTGCATTATATAACTTTATATATTGTGAGGTCAGGTACCAATAGATGCACAAAGTTATATAATGCAATAAAAACCTGAGTGTAAAAACAAAAGTGGAATTCTGTATTGATGTGGAATTCTGTATTGATGTGTATTTCTATATGTTGGTTTTTCCTATTTAATTAAGATTAGATTAAATATTAAATTAGTAAATTTAGAGTTATATTAAAAAATCTAATAATACGCAAATTTTAAAAAGTATTTTTCAGTTTCGCATCAAGACAAGAGTCAATGATAAAAGATCAAGTGGTAACCATAGTAACCTAACTAATTTAAATATCACTTTAAGTAAATTATTCTAATTTTGATTTAGAAAGTTTGTTTTCAGCTTGTGAAAGCTTAAGTGGTATGTAGATACAAAACATAAGAAAAGGAGATCATACAAGTAGGTTATAATTTTTTAAATGGAGTTCAATCTGAAGTTCAACATGGACATACTAATTGCTAGTTATACAATATATCAAATTAGAAATTCTGAAACACAAACTTCTAAGTGGCCCCTAGAGGCCAGTTTAATTCACACATAGTATTAATTTCAGATTAAGTTCCACCTTCAAATAAGAACATGGATGACATCTACAGAGAACTCAACATATCACCGAGATTAAAGTGGAATTGTTTAAACTTATTAATTGATTTATTAAACCATTGTTTAATGTGTATTATATGAGTCTTGTTTGTGGATGATAGAATGTTGTTCATCTTGTCTGTGCCTGTTTGACAATTTATTAAGTTGTCTCCCTTTAGTTTAGTTCTTTACTTTATTGTAGTTTTTTTGGTACAAATCTCAATGATAATAGTTCTAATTCTTTAAATTTGAAAGTTTAATTTCAGATGAGGTTGTTCTTATGTCAAGTCTTAGCAAGAACACTGATGAACTCAACATGTCACTGGGATGTTTTGATTAAGGTGGAGTTATTTTTAAGTTATTAGACTGTGTTTCAAATGTATTTCTATTGTCTTGTTTATGTCTAGTTCTGTTTTTGTTCTTCTTGTTCTGTTCATGCTTATGGACCTGTCCAAAGTTTTGTTTTGTGGATGTCTGACTGACTTAGTTCTATAATCTTTTTAATCCCTATGATAATAATTCTAATTCTTTGAGTTTGAAAGTTTAATTTCAGATGATGTTGTTCCCATTCCAAGTCTTAGCAAGAAGATTGATGAAGACACCACTGGGATGCTGTGATTAAAGTGGAGTTAGTTTTAAAATATTATACCATATTTTATGTCATCTGGTTTGTGTCTAGTTTTGTTTTTGTTCATCTTGTTCTGTTAATGTTTGTGGACGTGTCCAAAGACTTGTTTTTATCTTGTCTTTGTTTGTCAGACTGCTGTTTATTAAGTTGTCTCCCTTTAATTTAGTTTATGATAATAATTCTAATTCTTTGAGTTTTAAAGTATAATTTCAGATGATGTTCCCATTCTAAGTCTTAGCAAGAAGATTGATGAAAACGTCCATAGAGAAATCAACATGTCACTGGGATGCTGTGATTAAGGTGGAGTTAGTTTTAAATTATTAGAGCATATTCTAATGTCTTATGTCATCTTGTTTGTGTCTAGTTTTGTTTTTGTTCATCTTAGTCTGTTAATGTTTTGATCTGACAATACACTTCCACTGTGACTTATTCTATGTTGACCTGACAATACACTTCCGCTGTGACTTGTTCTATGTTGACCTGACAATACACTTCCGCTGTGACTTGTTCTATGTTGACCTGACAATACACTTCCGCTGTGACTTGTTCTATGTTGACCTGACAATACACTTCCGCTGTGACTTGTTCTATGTTGACCTGACAATACACTTCCGCCGTGACTTGTTCTATGTTGACCTGACAATACACTTCCGCTGTGACTTGTTCTATGTTGACCTGACATTACACTTCCGCTGTGACTTGTTCTATGTTGACCTGACAATACACTTCCGCTGTGACTTGTTCTATGTTGACCTGACAATACACTTCCGCTGTGACTTGTTCTATGTTGACCTGACAATACACTTCCGCTGTGACTTGTTCTATGTTGACCTGACAATACACTTCCGCTGTGACTTGTTCTATGTTGACCTGACAATACACTTCCGCCGTGACTTGTTCTATGTTGACCTGACAATACACTTCCGCTGTGACTTGTTCTATGTTGACCTGACAATAAACTTTTAGGGAGACAGACTGTTTGTGACATGGGGTGTAGGGTGATGGGAAAAGTGAATTGACAGCCATATTCTTTAGAATAGTCAGAAGCCTTTAAGGTGATTTGACAAAAATATTCTTTAGAATAGTCAAAAGCTTTAAATTCCCATCTACCTACCTCATGTATGGCTCCTCGTGCCACACCCCGGACAACAGTCTTGGCTGACTGTCTAAATACATGAGCAAAATCTGTTTTTTATTAATCAAAATGTTCAGTGTCAAATTTACTACCTTTTTTTTTTAAAGGATATTTTTTTTCAAAATGATGATTTATGTTTTTATTTGTATAAAAGATGGAAATGTCTTAGTATGTTTATACATTTTAAAATTCAAAAGTTGAGCGCTTATAACTGCTCGTTGAAAAATGACACATATTAAAGACTGACTTTCCAATTTTAATTTCTAATTTTCCAATCTGTCTTCATTTTTGTAATTCTATGCTTATTTTATTTAATATGAATTAATCTTGATGTCACTGGTAATGGATATAAAATGCTTCCTATTGGCATGCGTCTCTAATAGCCTTTGTTCATGAGTGGCTCAGATATTGGGACTGGCAGAACTGTTATCATTAACATGAGTAGCTTAAATCAGTAAAGCTTGTAGGAGAGGGTCATTAGCTTTGGAAAACTTTAAATCCAAACCTGTGCTACCTTGCAAAATACCCCAAAATAAGAATTTGGATTTCTCCCTGAAGAAAAATCAGGAGCTGGTGACCCATTGACAGTTTGGAGCACAGAATGTAATTAATCTTTTTTTTCCTATGGCCATAGTGTTATTAAGGAATAGAAAGAAATGAAATCAGTAATTTAACAATAACATTTTCTTGTTTTGATAAAACATTGTCACGTATCAAGGCCAAGTTGTAATTTAAAATATTAAATTAAATTAAATTCTGTTCAAGGTTGCCAGGTTTTCCAATGACGTTGCAAACATCCAGTGATCACGCATGAAATGTTTGATAGAAAAGTATTTGAGTCTAATATCGTTAGTCGTGGATTGAATCTGGCAAGACGTATATTATTCTGGAGTTATAATTACTAGAGAACAGTTTTATACCTATACTAAATCTATTAGTTAATTTAAATAATCCATATTCTTGATACAGTTCACTTTGTAAAAGCTGTAATATATGTTTCTATTTTCAAGTTAGGAATTTAAATTTTCTGTGTTTGTATCAAAAGGATCTTCTTCATTGAATCTAACAGTTAACATTTAGATCTAGACATTATATAGAATCCCCAGCACGTCACAGTCTCATCCTATCAGCTGACATCAAGTAAAGCTTAACTCATCTTCTCAGCTGACTACTTCAAGTAAAACTAAATCTGTTACATGTTCAGGCATCTACGGCTGTGACAATTAGATATTAAATTTTTTTAAAAATTTCTACAAATGTAATAGTTATTAAATGGTTTTGAAAATTTCTACAAATGTATTAAAAAGAGATATTAAATTAATTAAATGATCCTTCTTTTGTTTGTTTTTTAATTATATTGTATTAGTTTTTATTATATTATATAATACATATTGCAAACAAGTAGTTGGATTAAAAAAACAATGATATTTTGTTACACACACAAAAATAAAGTAAAACATTAGATTTTAAACTTTTTGAAGATTTCTACAAATGTATTAGATATTAAATTGGTTTGAAAATTTCTACAAATGCATTAGATATTAAACAATTTTGGGTTGATAATTTCTACAAATTTATTAGATATTAAAAAGTTTTTAAAATGTCTACATATGTATTAGATATTAAATTGTTTTGAAAATTTCTACAAATGTATTGGATATTAAACTGTTTTTAAAATTTCTACAATTGCATTAGATATTAAAGTTTTGAAAATGTCTACAATGTTTTAGATATTAAATTAATAAAATGATCCTTCTTTTGTTGTCAATTAATTATATTGTATTATATTAAATTTTTTGTAAATTTCTACAAATGGATGGCTGCCTGGTCAGCGGTTTGCGCGTCGGACTGTCTTTCAGATTTATCCATGGTCCAGGGTTTAAACCCTGCCCGCTCCCATCCCCCGTCGTCCTGCGGGAGGTTTGGACTAGGAAGTAATTATTTAAAAAGAAATGCAGGGGATTATGTAAGTGTATTTATTGTTAACAAAGCAAATTAGTTATAGAGAAACATATGTTGATCAGTGGTTAAGCGCTTGACTTCCTAGGGGTCCTGTGCTCGAATTTCGAGGAAAACTAGGATTTTGAATTTTATGATTTGTAGGGCACTCAACTCTAACTGGTACCTGCCTTTATTTGGGAAAAGTAAAGGCGGGTGGTCTTTGTGCTGGCCACATAACATCCTGCTCGTTAACCGTTGGCCAAAGAAACAGATGGCCTTAACATTACCTACCCTATAGAAATGTAACTAACCTTTTATTTCCACGTGCGAAGTAGGGTGATTTTTCGTAGTGTGTGCCTGTGTTAAGATTAGGATTGTGGTAAAAGTGTTGTTGTTTTTTACTGGGAGTATTGACTGATTATAGTTGGATTGTGATTCTGTCGTCAGAACTCAGCTACCTAAGAATATGTGAGTTATTTTCTTTAGTACACTCCCCACAATACAGAAGGCCTATATGTGTTTAGTAATAATACAAATAATAATAAATAATAATCTTTATTATCCTATAATAAAGTTGTTCTATGATTTCTGCACTGCACCAAAAAAAAACAACCAACAACATTGAAACTATAGAAAACCAAAATATACATTACACCACTTATGGTAAAATCAAGGAGCTGTATACATAATCATGCACACACAACACACACATGGGAAGGATTTTCTGCACACAGCACCCCGTACAGAAGTCGTTTGGGAAGGCAATTGTCTGGCATGCGGACTACATGTCCCACCCATCGAAATTGGGACCTTTTTACGATTGCCTTGATACTGTTCATGTTGAACATTTGTAGGATTCCAGTATCTGGTATGTGGTCAGACCAGCGTGGGTGGAAGGAGTTAAGATTTTTGATGTGGCGAGAATATAAGGTCCAGGACTCTGATGCACTAGTACTGTATACTTTCAGAAGGTCCAGGACAAAGATGCACTAGTACTGTAGACTTTCAGAAGGTCAAGGACTCTGATGCACTAGTACTGTAGACTTTCAGAAGGTCCAGGACAAAGATGCACTAGTACTGTAGACTTTCAGAAGGTCAAGGACTCTGATGCACTAGTACTGTAGACTTTCAGAAGGTCCAGGAATCTGATGCACTAGTACTGTAGACTTTCAGAAGGTCCAGGACTCTGATGCACTAGTACTGTAGACTTTCAGAAGGTCCAGGACTCTGATGCACTAGTACTGTAGACTTTCAGTCTTGTTTTGTCCTCACCGTTTCCACACTAGCCCTTGAAGTCTGACAAAAGCAAAACTGTCGCGAGCAACACGAAAGTCTACGTCATCATATAGGTTGGCGTTTGACTGATATGCTGATATCTTCCAAGATCTTCTTGTTCTGTACAGCATTTGTATATAAAAATAAGTCTTGTCTTCGAGTCTTAAGATTGAGGAATGCAGTATTTCCCGTGGTTTTGAGTATAAATACCCCCATACAAAGAGTTTTGAGGTTTTATTTAATTTTATTCTAAAGCAAACTACAGTAACCAAATTCTAGGAGTGTAGGTAAAGGTGTTTTGAATTAAATAAAACAAACTCCACAGATTTTAACGATAAAACTTCTTTTCGATATAAAATCTAAAGCGAACTACAGCCACCTATTTCCAAGAGCGTATAGTCAAGAGAGGTTAGAAATGTCTACCAGTGGCTGGCTCAATGAATAAAGTGCAGTGAATTGAAAAAGACTAAATGTGACTAAACCAAGATGGCTAAGACGGATTTAAGGAGTCAGTTCTAGAAATCGGATTTCAATCCTAGGCCGAACTAGTAAGGTTGTGACAGAGCGTCGCTTGGGGTTTGCCGGACATGTTCTCCGACAAAATGAATTACGCATAATAAGAGTTGCGATGACATGGAGGCTCTTGCTAGGAAAGCGCAAAGAGGGACATCCTAGTACAACTTGGCTCCACACTTTTATGGAGGTCCTCAGAGCAGGTGGGAAGAGGCTTCAGACATTGCCAGAGACAGATTTTTGTGGAAACATTTTGTCGCCCTATGCGCCGAACGACGCGGGAGGGTCGAAGTCAGTCAGAATAGCACATGAAGTTTTCAAATAAAACATTTCAATAGCTGGAGAATGGGCACTGGAGTTAACTCAGGAAATGTATTTTGTAGGCTTTCAATACCGGAAATAGTGCTTGGCGGCGGGGATATATATATTAGTTTGTATAGAGACGCACCACAGTTGAAAGACTTTGAACGCGATTTTTAGTGACGTCACGACTAATTTGGGTTAAAGATTAATTATGTAAATAAAGTCAGTTGGTGTTAGGACTTCAGACGCATGGGCGTAACCGGGGGGGGGGGGGTTCTTACGAAATTAAATGAAATCCCCCCGCAGGGGGGGCGGTGGAATTTTGTGACTGATTTTCAGCTTTGATTTTGTTTATTTTAGGTGAGATTTTAATATAAAACCACCACTTGCCCCAGCAAGTGCACATACGCAACTTACACTTCCAACCAATACGATCCTTACATGTGCATTTCTCATAATGGTCATCAATACACCCTCGTGCACGCTTTATCTAACCCGCCATGTCCATCACTCCAATGTACACAGGTATTCTTTATCCTCTACATAATCCTAACCTATAGAATGGGCATCCTCACATTTTGTACATTGTGCACCTATCCATTCCATGGCCACCTGCACACTTTATCCAATATTCCCATGTGCATCAAGATCCAGGTTCATATATAACCTATCTTACATCCTATCCAATGCATTACATGAGTAGGAAACATTCCCAACCCATTCTCGGGCACCTAGGATTCTCACTAGTGAGATAGAAAGTGAGAGTGAGAGAGAGGAAGTAAGAGAGTGAGAGAGAGAGAGAGAGAGTGATAGATAGAGTGAGAGAGAGAGTGAGAGAGAGAGAGTTAGAGTGAGTGAAAGAGAGACAGAGAGAGTGAGAGAGTGACAGAGAGTGAGAGAGAAAGTGAGAGAAAGATAAAGAGAGAAACAGAGGGAGAGTGAGAGAGAGTGAGTGAGTGAGGTGTGTGTATGTGTGTGTAAGAGAGAGAGTGAGAGAGAGTGAGAGAGTAAAAGAGAAGAGTTAGAGAGAGTAAAAGAGAGTGAGAGAGAGTAAAAGAGAGTGAGAGAGAGTGAGAGAAAGAGTGAAAGAGAGAGAGTAAGAGAGAGAGTGAGTGAGATAGAGTGAGAGAGTGAGTGAGATAGAGTGAGAGAGAGAGTGAGAGAGAGAAAGTGAGAGAGAGTGAGAGAGAGAAAGTGTGAGAGAGGGAGAGAGAGAGAGTGAGAAAGAAAGTGAGAGAGAGAAAGTAATGAAGAGAGTGAGAGAGAGAGAGAGTGAAAGAGAGAGTGAGAAAAAGTGAGAGAGAGAGAGAGAGTGATAGAGAGTGAGAGAGAGTGTATCTGTATGAACTAGGCATTGTTGCACCTTTCTACTTTTGGTGAAAGTGAGAGAGAGAAAGTAAGGAAGAGAGTGAGAGAGAGTGAGAGAGAGAGAGTGAGAGAAAGTGAGAGAGAAAGAGTGAGTGAGATGTCTGTATGTGTGTGTGAGAGAGAGTGAGAGAGAGTGAGAGTAAAAGAGAGTGAGAGAGAGTGAGAGAAAGAGTGAGAGAAAGAGTGAAAGAAAGAGAGTAAGAGAGAGAGAGTAATAGAGAGAGAGTGAGTGAGATAGAGTGAGAGAGAGAGAGAGAGTGAGAGAGAGAAAGTGTGAGAGAGAGAGTGAGAGAGGGAGAGAGAGAGTGAGAAAGAAAGTGAGAGAGAGAAAGTAAGGAAGAGAGTGAGAGAGAGTGTATCTGTATGAACTAGGCATTGTTGCACCTTTCTTTTTTGGTGAAAGAAAGTGAGAGAGAGAAAGTAAGGAAGAGAGTGAGAGAGAGATAGTGAGAGAGAGAGTGAGAGAAAGTGAGAGAGAAAGAGTGAGTGAGGTGTCTGTATGTGTAAGTGAGAGAGAGAGTGAGAGAGAGTAAAAGAGAGTGAGAGAGAGTGAGAGAGAGTAAAAGAGAGTGAGAGAGAGTGAGAGAAAGAGTGAGAGAAAGAGTGAAACAGAGAGAGTAAGAGAGAGAGAGAGAGAGAGAGAGATAGTGTGAGAGAGAGATTGAGAGAGAGGGAGAGAGAGAGTGAGAGAGTGAGAAAGAAAGTGAGAGAGAGAAAGTAAGGAAGAGAGTGAGAGAGAGAGAGTGAGAGAAAGTGAGAGAGAGAGAGTGAGAGACAGTGAGAAAGAGAGAGTGAGAGAGAGAGTTAGAGAGGGAGAGTAAGAGAGAGTGAGAGAGAAAGAGTGAGGGAGAAAGAGTGAGAGTGAGTGAGAGAGTAAGAGAGAGTTATAGAGAGTAAAAGAAAGTGAGAGAGAGTAAAAGAGAGTGAGAGAGAGAGTGAGAGAAAGAGTGAAAGAGAGAGAGTGAGAGAGTGATAGAGAGAAAGTGAGAGTGAGAGAGAGAAAGTGTGAGAGGGAGAGAGAGAGAGAGAGTGAGAAAGAAAGTGAGAGAGAGAAAGTAATGAAGAGAGTGAGAGAGAGAGAGAGTGAAAGAGAGAGTGATAGAAAGTGAGAGAGAGAGAAAGTGAGAGAGAGTGAGAGAGAGAGTGTATCTGTATGAACCTTTCTACTTTTGGTGAAAGAGAGAGAGAGTGATAGGGAGAGTGAGAGAGAGAGAGTGAAAGAGAGAGTGAGAGAAAGTGAGAGAGAAAGAGTGAGTGAGGTGTCTGTATGTGAGAGAGAGAGAGAAAGAGAGTAAAAGAGAGTGAGAGAGAGTAAAAGAGAGTGAGAGAGAGGGAGAGAGAGAGTGAGAGAAAGAGTGAGAGAAAGAGTGAAAGAGAGAGAGTAAGAGAGAGAGAGTAATAGAGAGAGAAAGTGAGAGAGAGTGAGAGAGAGAAAGTGTGAGAGAGAGTGAGAGAGAGAGAGGGAGAGAGAGAGTGACAGAGTGAGAAAGAAAGTGAGAGAGAGAAAGTAAGAAAGAGAGTGAGAGAGAGAGTGAGAGAAAGTGAGAGAGAGAGAGTGAGAGAAAGTGAGAGAGAGAGTGATAGAGAGTAAGAGACAGTGAGAGACAGTGAGAAAGAGAGAGTAAGAGAGGGAGTGAGAGAGAGAGTTAGAGAGGGAGAGTGAGAGAGAAAGAGTGAGAGAGTAAGAGAGAGTAAGAGAGAAAGTGAGAGAGAGTTAGAGATAAAGTGAGAGAGAGAGAGTGATAGAGAGGGAGAAGAAGAGAGAGTGAGAGAGAGAAAGTAAGAGAGAGAGAGAGTGAAAGAAAGAGTGAGTGAAAGAGTGAAAGAGAGAGTAAGAGAGAGAGTGAGTGAGATAGAGTGAGAGAGAGAGTGAGAGAGAGAAAGTAAGAGAGAGGGAGAGAGAGGGAGAGAGAGAAAGTAAGAGAGAGAGAGAGAGAGTGATAGATAGAGTGAGAGAGAGAGTGTGTGAGAGAGAGAGAAACAGTGAGAGTGAGAGAGAGAGTGAGAGAGAGGGAGAGTGAAAGAGAGAGTGAGTGAGAGAGTGAGAGAGAGAGTGAGAGAGAGAAAGTGTGTGAGAGAGAGAGAGAGAGGGAGAGAGAGTGAGAGAGTGAGAAAGAAAGTGAGAGAGAGAAAGTAAGGAAGAGAGTGAGAGAGAGAGTGAGAGAAAGTGAGAGAGAGAGAGTGAGAGAGAGTGTATCTGTATGAACTAGGAATTGTTGCACCTTTCTACTTTTGGTGAAAGAAACTAAGAGAGAGAAAGTAAGGAAGAGAGAGAGAGAGTGAGAGAGAGAGTGAGAGAAAGTGAGAGAGAAAGAGTGAGTGAGGTGTCTGTATGTGTGTGTGAGAGAGAGAGAGTGAGAGAGAGTGAGAGAGAGTAAAAGAGAATGAGAGAGAGTGAGAGAGAGTAAAAGAGAGTGAGAGAGAGTGAGAGAGAGTGAGAGAAAGAGTGAAAGAGAGAGAGTAAGAGAGAGAGAGAGAGAGTGAGAGAGAGAATGAGAGAGAGAGAGTAAGAGAGAGAGAGAGTGAGTGAGATAGAGTGAGAGAGAGAGAGTGAGAGAGAGAAAGTGTGAGAGAGAGAGGGAGAGAGAGGGAGAGAGGGGAGAAAGAAAGTGAGAGAGAGAAAGTAAGGAAGAGAGTGAGAGAGAGAGAGTGAGAGAGAGTGTATCTGTATGAACTAGGCATTGGTGAAAGAAAGTGAGAGAGAGAAAGTAAGGAAGAGAGTGAGAGAGAGAGTGAGAGAGAGAGTGAGAGAGAGAGTGAGAGAAAGTGAGACAGAAAGAGTGAGTAAGGTGTCTGTATGTGTGAGTGAGAGAGAGAGTGAGAGAGATGGAGAGAGAGTAAAAGAGAGTGAGAGAGAGTGAGAGAGAGTAAAAGAGAGTGAGAGAGAGTGAGAGAGAGTGAGAGAAAGAGTGAGAGAAAGAGTGAAAGAGAGAGAGTAAGAGAGAGAGAGAGTAATAGAGAGAGTAAGAGAGAGAGAGAGAGAGTGAGTGAGATAGAGTGAGAGAGAGAGAGAGTGAGAGAGAGATTGAGAGAGAGAGAGGGAGAGAGAGAGTGAGAAAGAAAGTGAGAGAGAGAAAGTAAGGAAGAGAGTGAGAGAGAGAGTGAGAGAAAGTGAGAGAGAGAGTGAGAGACAGTGAGAGACAGTGAGAGACAGTGAGAAAGTGAGAGTGAGAGAGAGTGAGAGAGAGTGAGAGAAAGAGTGAGAGAAAGAGTGAAAGAGAGAGAGTAAGAGAGAGAGAGAGTAATAGAGAGAGTAAGAGAGAGAGAGAGAGAGTGAGAGAGAGAGAGTGAGAGAGAGAAAGTGTGAGAGAGAGAGGGAGAGAGGGAGAGAGGGAGAAAGAAAGTGAGAGAGAGAAAGTAAGGAAGAGAGTGAGAGAGAGAGAGTGTATCTGTATGAACTAGGCATTGGTGAAAGAAAGTGAGAGAGAGAAAGTAAGGAAGAGAGTGAGAGAGAGAGTGAGAGAGAGAGTGAGAGAGAGAGTGAGAGAAAGTGAGACAGAAAGAGTGAGTAAGGTGTCTGTATGTGTGAGTGAGAGAGAGAGTGAGAGAGAGTGAGAGAGAGTAAAAGAGAGTGAGAGAGAGTGAGAGAGAGTAAAAGAGAGTGAGAGAGAGTGAGAGAGAGTGAGAGAAAGAGTGAGAGAAAGAGTGAAAGAGAGAGAGTAAGAGAGAGAGAGAGAGTAATAGAGAGAGTAAGAGTGAGAGAGAGAGAGAGAGTGAGAGAGAGATTGAGAGAGAGAGAGGGAGAGAGAGAGTGAGAAAGAAAGTGAGAGAGAGAAAGTAAGGAAGAGAGTGAGAGAGAGTGAGAGAAAGTGTGAGAGAGAGTGAGAGAGAGAGTTAGAGAGGGAGAGTGAGAGAGAGTGAGAGAGAAAGAGTAAGGGAGAAAGAGTGAGAGTGAGTGAGAGAGTAAGAGAGAGTGAGAGAGAGGGAGAGTGAGAGATAAAGTGAGAGAGTGATAGAGAGGGAGAGTGAGAGAGAGTGAGAGAGAGAGTGAGAGAGAGAGAAAGTAAGAGAGAGAGAGAGTAAGAGAGAGAGAGAGTAGAGAGTGATAGAGAGGGAGAGGGAGAGAGAGTGAGAGAGAGAAAGTAATTGAGAGAGAGAGAGAGAGAGTGAGAGAGAGAGAGAGTGATAGGGAGAGTGAGAGAGAGAGTGTGTGAGAGAGAGTGAGAGAGAGAGAGACAGAAACAGTGAGAGAGAGAGTGAGAGAGAGGGAGAGTGAAAGAGAGAGTGAGAGAGAGAGAGTGAGAGAGAGTGAGAGAGAGAGTGAGAGAGAGAGAGTTGGAGTGAGTTAGAGAGAGACAGAGAGAGTGAGAGAGAGAGAGAGTGAGAGTGAGATAGTGAGAGAGAGAGAGTGAGAGAAAGTGAGAGAGAGAGAGAGTGAGAGAGAGTGAGAGAGAGTGTATCTGTATGAACTAGGCATTGTTGCACCTTTCTACTTTTGGTGAAAGAAAGTGAGAGAGAGAAAGTAAGGAAGAGAGAGAGAGTGTGAGAGAGAGTGAGAGAAAGTGAGAGAGAGTAAAAGAGAGTGAGAGAGAGTAAAAGAGAGTGAGAGAGAGTGAGAGAGAGTAAAAGAGAGTGAGAGAGAGTGAGAGAAAGAGTGAGAGAAAGAGTAAAAGAGAGAGAGTAAGAGAGAGAGAAAGTGAGAGAGAAAGTGAGAGAGAGAAAGTGAGAGAGAGTGAGAGAGAGAGAAAGTGTGAGAGAGAGAGAAAGTAAGGAAGAGAGTGAGAGAGAGAGTGAGAGAAAGTGAGTGAGAGAGAGTGAGAGAGAGTGTATCTGTATGAACTAGGCATTGTTGCACCTTTCTACTTTTGGTGAAAGAAAGTGAGAGAGAGAAAGTAAGGAAGAGAATGAGAGAGAGAGAGAGAGTGAGAGAGAGAGTGAGAGAAAGTGAGAGAGAAATAGTGAGTGAGGTGTCTGTATGTGTTTGTGAGAGAGAGAGTGAGAGAGAGTGAGAGAGAGTGAGAGAGAGTAAAAGAGAGTGAGAGAGTGAGAGAGAGTAAAAGAGTGTGAGAGAGAGAGAGAGAGTGAGAGAAAGAGTAAAAGAGAGAGAGTAAGAAAGAGAGAGTGAGTGAGATAGAGTGAGTGAGGTGTCTGTATGTGTGTGTGAGAGAGAGAGTGAGAGAGAGTGAGAGAAAGTAAAAGAGAGTGAGAGAGATTGAGAGAGAGTAAAAGAGAGTGAGAGAGAGTGAGAGAGAGTGAGAGAAAGTGAGAGAGAAAGAGTGAGTGAGGTGTCTGTATGTGTGTGTGAGAGAGAGAGTGAGAGAGAGTGAGAGAGAGTAAAAGAGAGTGAGAGAGAGTAAAAGAGAGTGAGAGAGAGTGAGAGAGAGTGAGAGAAAGAGTGAGAGAAAGAGTGAAAGAGAAAGAGTAAGAGAGAGAGAGAGCGAGAGTGAGAGAGAGAGAGAGAGTTAGATAGAGTTAGAGAGAGAGAGTGAGAGAGAGAAAGTGTGAGAGAGAGAGTGAGAGAGGGAAAGAGTGAGTGAGAGAGTGAGAAAGAAAGTGAGAGAGAGAAAGTAAGGAAGAGAGTGAGAGAGAGAGAGAGTGAGAGAGAGTGTATCTGTATGAACTAGGCATTGTTGCACCTTTCTACTTTAGGTGAAAGAAAGTGAGAGAGAAAGAGTGAGTGAGGTGTCTGTATGTGTGAGAGAGAGAGTGAGAGAGGGTGAGAGAGAGTGAGAGAGAGAGTGAGTGAGAGTTAGAGAGAGTTAGAGAGAGTGAGAGACAGAGAGAGTCAGAGAGAGGGAGAGAGAGAAAGTAAGAGAGAGAGAGAGAGAGAAAGTAAGAGAGAGAGAGAGAGTGATAGGGAGAGTGAGAGAGAGAGTGTGTGTGAGAGAGAGAGAAAAAGTGAGAGAGAGAGTGAGAGAGAGGGAGAGTGAGAGAGAGTGAGAGAGAAAGAGTGAGGGAGAAAGAGTGAGAGTGAGTGAGAGAGTAAGAGAGAGTGAGAGAGAGGGAGAGTGAGAGATAAAGTGAGAGAGAGTTAGAGAGTGATAGAGAGGGAGAGTGAGAGAGAGTGAGAGAGAGAGTGAGAGTAAGAGAGTGATAGAGAGGGAAAGTGAGAGAGAGTGAGAGAGAGAAAGTAAGTGAGAGAGAGAGAAAGTTAGAGAGAGTGAGAGAGAGAGTGAGAGAGAGAGAGTGATATGGAGAGTGAGAGAGAGAGTGTGTGAGAGAGAGTGAGAGAGAGAGAGAAACAGTGAGAGAGAGAGTGAGAGAGAGGGAGAGTGAAAGAGAGAGTGAGAGAGAGAGAGTGAGAGAGAGAGTGAGAGAGAGAGAGTGAGAGAGAGAGAGAGAGAGTGAGAGTGAGATAGTGAGAGAGAGAGAGAGAGAGTGAGAGAAAGTGAGAGAGAGAGAGAGTGAGAGAGAGTGCATCTGTATGAACTAGGCATTGTTGCACCTTTCTACTTTTGGTGAAACAAAGTGAGAGAGAGAAAGTAAGGAAGAGAGTGAGAGAGAGAGTGAGAGAGAGAGAGTGAGAGAAAGGGAGAGAGAGTAAAAGAGAGTGAGAGAGAGTGAAAGAGAGTAAAAGAGAGTGAGAGAGAGTGAGAGAGAGTA